>BMAO01017704.1:0-62164 GCA_019973975.1 Trichonephila clavata
CTGGCCACTCCTATCTAAATTTCCACGGGACGGGACCACCCGAGCGGCCATTCGACTGTCCAAATATCCACACTACGACATCGTGAGGACTTTTGAGTCTTAACAGATTTAACGTGCATCAGTCTCTCTACACGATGGGTCTTCAATGGCACTACTACTCGAGCCCATGACTAGACAAAAGTAATGCCGGCCACGAGTAAAGCACCTTTCCCAAAATCGTGTAGCGGAAATGATGTTTGTTACATTTTGTCGTAGCTGGAGTGTTTGAGTTATCATTAAAGTCGAACTATTCCGCTACTCGAAGGTTTTTAGCGACGACGAACCTCGTAATTTTGAACCACGGTCAAATATCGAGAACGACACCTAAGCTGGCACCCACTCCAAGCTACCGAACATCGCCAACGAGAGTACTTTGACGATTTTAACGAAGATCAGCCCCTCTACACGGCGGGTCTTCAGTAACATTAGAGATAGAGCTCATGATACGCAAGTCGCGAGGTCGTGATCTTTGCACTAGGCTACCTCTACAATAGGGTTTGCAATCCCAAGTCATATTTTCAATTCCGGGATTACATTATCCAAATCCCGGGATTAGGATTGGACTATTTATTAAAAATACTTACATATTAGCATAGGTGAAATTGCATAATAAAACTGAGAATATAATTAAAAATTAATTTAATATTATTTCAATGAACCAAATAAAAAAATTATTCATCATAAAAAAAAGTAGTAAATAATGAAATTTAAAAAAACATTTCTTCATTTCTTGTGTTTCTGTAAATAAGCTTATAAAAACACAGCTCCTCCAGCCTTTCATCGTTGGAACGGCTTCTTATTTTTGTTAAAAATTGTCTTGCCCGAAGAAAATGCACGTTCAGATTCTTTACTAGTAGGTATTATCGTCATTCAATGGGAGTATGTTCTTTTCAGGTAGTCACCACGTCTCCCTCCAGTTTCAAAAAAAGAGACATTTCTTTTTGAATTTTGGATGACAGTGTCTCAAATCTAATTGACTGCATGGGTGCATATACCTCTTTGATAACTTCATTTAGTTCTTCCGCTACACTTAATGGTTTTTGTATATAAATTGATCCAGTTATTGAATTAGAATGTGAATCAATTTCAAGAGTTATCTCATTTGGAATTGAAGATCCAATTGCATGAGCTGTTAGTAATGCAATGGGATTTGAAGTGTTTCTTCTTTTCTGAAGTGAAGTCTTCCAAAAGCAGGTCCGATATTAATCAACGGCATTTAATGGAAAAAGGAACTGTGGTAAAATCTATTCTTGTGATGTTGCTTATATTATTGTGTAAGCATTGCAGTGAGTCACTTAGCTCTTTTGCGACGCTCTTCCATATTGTGCATATATTTTTTTATATATATATAGCACTTATAATTGCGCAAAATTTCTAAGTACATATTTCATAAACAGAATATAAATTTTTGAAAAATCAAATTTTTACAAAAATTTTATGAGAAAAAATTTTTGAAACAATTTAAACAAAATTAAATCCCAGAATTAATTACTTTAATCCCGGGAGTTCGGGATTGGAAAAAACACTGGAATCCCCCCCGGGGCTAAAAACCCTACTAGATATCTGATAAAATTTGTTGTGTTGAAATACTACTCACGTTAAGGCTGTCGCAGCTCCAAGTTCTTGACTTAGCGTAGAGAGTGGGACTCCAGTGAAATCTCGACCTCGTCATCTAATCGTGTTTAAAAATTTGAAAACGTTTTGGCAATATTTACGGAACTTTACGTCGAATCGATCCAGAAGGCCGAAAGCGTTCCCTGCAACAACAGAAATAGTTTTTCATGTATGTGTGTGTCTGCAATTGGCTGTATTTTGTGATGAACATTTTCAAGGAATCTTCAAGGTTTTTGAGTCTTCTGTGTACGGATCTCATTGAAGCAGTTACCATTTTTAGGTAGCTCATTCACTATTTTTTTATCTTTAATTTTTAGAATAACTATTATATTTATTAGTATGTAGCGATGTGTCGTGACATTTTAGAAGCAAAAATACTACGACAAATTATATTTTTTTTTCAAATTCATCTAGATTATAGCCGATTTTGGGTGAAAATGGCTATAATAAAATTAGTGCGAATCTGGTTTTATGAATATATTTAGGGGGGGAGGGGGGTAACGTGGAAAAAAACGAATATTTCAGTAGATGTTATTGCAGTATTAGAATTGAGAGATCTAATTATAACAGATCGACGCTATGTTTCCTAACAAGACATTGTAGAAATTAAACATATAAATATTTTTTGTTAAATAATAATATTTATTACAGTTCTTTTAGTTTCTTTTTACTCTACAACTTTCTCTTCTGTTGAAACTAGCGAGAAAAATAAAATAGTTCGAATAGTTTAATTGCAATATTGGTGACCTCTTTTTGCCTCCAGTCGGGGAGAAAAACTCGCTAACTGGACATATTTTGCTCTGATTGATTTTCTGGAATGCAAATATTATTTTCAGCAGCATTTTTGATAAATGAAACTATAATTATAGTGTGTTTGATAGACTTATGACAATAACTTTAAATGGTTCAAAAAACAATTTTTTTTATTTATATTTAGTTGTGTCAATTCATGTGTGTATATTGAGCTTGAAAATAAGAATTGTTCCAGGGACTCTTATTATGTGCATTACATATTTTGGGTAAAATTAAAAATTTCCTTGTATCTATTATTCGCCATCAACTTTATGAAGATTATATTTATTACGTGTTTCAAAAGCAAATTGAATTTAAAAATATGAATTACTAATGTATTTGCAGATACTAAAATTTAAAATTTTTTCATAAGTTTCAATAAATTAAAAATATTATTTCTTTTTCTACGGGAAAAAAATAGAAAAAAAATACTATTTTTAAGGCATTGGGACATATTTTGGAATAGAGAATTTCTTCTAGAAGAGAAAATTTTTAGAATAGACTTTATTATACTTCGAACTACTTATCAAATTCTTACTTTTACTGATGGAGAATTTGATGTTCAAAAATATGCTGTAATAGTCATAAATTCCTCTTGTAATTTCTATTGAGTTAAAAAAAACTCGTTCAAAAATCAAGCAATTTTTTATCAATCCTTTGATGAATTTATAGTAATTTATTCGTTATCAGAAATTCAAAAAAGAATTGAAATCGAATCAAATTATTAAAAATTCTAATGACAGCTGCGAGGCTGCCATGTTTATCTCGAGAACTGTTTCTTCGTAATTTGGCTTCATTTTTAGCATAATTTGGGGTCAAACGATTTTTTTTCCACAAATGTTTAAATAAGACATTGAACTTTGTTGAAATTAATTCTCCAAGTTCGCCAACAAAATAACCTTAGAATGGTAACGTAATCGCGTAGTTGATTGTAGGAGCCAAAACAATACATTTGATCTTTTGACATTTGAAATGTGTTTATACGTTTTATGAAAATCTGAATTCACTTTTCAAAATTTTGTGGAACAAAAATTTAATTCGTAAAAATTATGAAATTATGTACCTTTATGTGGTTAAAACTATTATTTGCAAAACTTTGTATAAAACTTTAAAAAATATTTCACCTTAAGAAACTTTTTCGCTTTTACAAAATGCACAATGTTTTAGTCAAAATCCATGACTATAAATAATTATGAAAGTTATATTTTTATCTGCCTATCAGTACTGTCGTTTGATTTCTTTAAATCAAAAGACATCACCAAATGCTACGATATGAAGCCAACAGTGGAAAAGCGTGTTTCCGCTTGTTCCAAACCAATAATATTGATGATAGCATTTGACTGCGTTTTTTTTATATTTATGGCCTCTTTTTGTTTCGCGAAATTGGCTGAAGGTATAACACTTCAGTACCATATTTTTCATGAAATAATATTTCCATGGTGCTCATTTGATATAGGAGTCTACGTGCTAAGTTGTTGTGTATGCTCGCCAAGATGGATGATAATATTATAGGGTTTGTAGCCCTAGGATCCCGAAATCCTGGTGGTTCTTTTCCAATCCCGGGATTAAAATAACTAGTCCCGGGATTTAATTTTTGTCTGAATTCTATTGAATTTTTTTTCAAAGTATTGTGAATCTGGTATTACATTTAATGTATCTTATTTACTTATTTTGTACTGTATACGTTTAATGTGTCAGTTTTCATGTGTGTTGAACCTTGAGTTCGAGGGGGGGGGGTATGTTAAACCGTGAAATTTGATATATTTTCTCTTGTTTCCTTCTGTAACTTTCACCCCATCGCGAGGGGGGGGGGTCAGAAAACGGACATTTTTCCCGCCCATAGGATGTTCGGTGTCCACTAAATTGAAGGGGACAGAGGCAATTAGAATGTTAGGATGATATCTAGCTACAGATATTTTATTTTACTTTTCTGAATATTCTCTCATTTTCGGTGCTTGCACTGATTTTGAAGTGATTTTTCTCAAGCACTTAATATAATCTATTATTTTTAAAGTCTTATTTTTATAATTTATTAAAAGTTTATTATACATTATTAAGAGGACACAGTACGATTCAATTGACGAAAATCGGTCAAAAAATCAAAAATAATTTTTTTAGTTTAAATTATTTTTTTATACATTTTTATAACCTGACAAAATTTGAAAGCTCCAAACTTTAAAAAAAAACAGAATTATGATAGCTTTTGCGTTCGTTTTTGTTTACATCTCTATGGCAAATCAAAATTTTAAACTTATCTCGGAAAGATATAAAAACTAGAGTTTGTCTTCATTTTTAAAATGCTAAGACTTTTTTTTCTATTGTGCCTAATGCTTTGAATTTGTTTTTACCTATTGCTAATAGTATATGTAACAAAAGTTGGTATGCATTTTTGAATCAAAGCAATACTTAAGTTTTTTAAAAAATAATTGAACTCGGAATTTATATATTTTTTAAGGAAATTTCAATAATCATTCATAAAAAGAAGTATCGTACAAATACCAATCTTGTTATCGCAAAACCCATACCAACTTTTGTTACGCATAGTTGGACGTATTCGTAAATCAAATTTTATGCGTGTGCGTCAGCTTTTGTAGGAGGAATAGCATTTTAAATCACTTAACAAATTTTACGTTTTTCCCTTTAAAAAAAATTAAATGGCTAGCTTTTTATGAAATTTTGAGCACAAAATCTGCTTTACATAGTATACACACATAGGAGGCAACCAAAAAAATTTTGAAAATCCATAAATTAAAATTTTTTGCTTAAATCGTACTATTAATTAACAAAGGACAAGAGTCGTAACATTAGTCACTCAAAATCCTAACGATAAAAGGTTAAAGCTCGAAAGAACTAGGCACTCTGGCCATCCACCCAACGAATTATATTTTACTCTTGAGTCAAGTTATTTGAGATTCAAATAAATTTTTGTGATATCTTCCTTCAACAGACTCATTTTCGAATAAATCGGCCTGCTGAAGTTTGTCCAAATTAATCGCTTACACTAAGCTCCTATGAAATAGCAACAGGTAGTTATGTTTTTAATTTTGAATTGGTGATGTGTATTTTTTAAGATATTAATTAATATACAAATACTGTAGTACCTCCTGTAAGATACACTTTGAATAAGTCACAATTAATGTTGATAACGGTCCCTTTGAATATGAACTTTATGTATTGACTTCTCATTTAAGGAAATCGTATTGAAGTTAGGGTTGGCAGCCCTAGGATTCCAGTGTTCCTTCAAATCCCGGGATTTAATTTTTGCCTAAATTATGTTTTGAAATTTTTTTCTCATTAAAATTTATATAGAGCTTCCCTTTCCGAAACGAGACATTGCACAACATTCATTGCTAGTTACCCAATGATAAAAAAAATGTGACTCATTTGTTTGATGTGTTTATAATAAACTTTGATTTTATTTTCTTCTGAATCATCAATCAGGAATCATTTTTCTGAATTATCGATTTAAGTCAAAAAAAAATGTGTGTTTTTTAAATTTCTCTCTCTCTTATATATATATCAAGAGATAATAATTGAGAGTAATTTTATTTTTTAATAAGTTCTTATAAGCTGTTTGGAGCGTCGAAAAGGTATTTCTTCAAAATTCTTTCTGAATATTTTAAATTTGTGAATTAACTCATTTTTAGGCGAGTTACTTAATGTTTTGTTCTTTTTTTAATATGCAGAGAGATAAATTTAGTAATATTATTTTGTTATCATTATAAATATATTTCTAAATTAGATTGAGTGTATTAATATTTAAATATTATTAAAAATAATTCGAAAAGATATTTTTTGAGGAAGCTAAAAGACAACATTTTATTGGACTGTGAAATATACAACTTATTTATTAATATTTAAAAATTTGAAGTCTTTTTTGAGTATTTTTATTAGAGTTAATTTTAGTGTAATTATGATTAATTTCTAGTGTTATATGTTAATAATATTTACAAAAAAAAACAAAAAAAAAAACGAAAAGTATATACATTATTTCTATGAGAGTGGTATAAGTAGAAAATTTTTTATAGGGTCCCCCCCCCTTTTCTGTCTCTCACCCCTTGCCTGGTGAAAATCAGACGTTTTTTTTTCCTCTTGTTCCTTTTTCTTGGAACTCAGAATACAGCACTCGCTGTTTGCTTTGTAAAATTTGTTTATTCTGGATATTTTTCACTTTTTTCTGTTGACTTTTTTTTTTTTACTTATGATGCCAGAGCGTCACGGAGATTGATATTTCCTATTTAGTATTAAAATTACATCTGTTTTTTTATTGAATTTTAGTGTTATGAAATTGTTTCATTTCTAACGATATTGAAGAATTTTGATCATATATAAAATATTTGCAAATTTAAATGAAAGAAATTATTTATTTATTTATTTATTTTTTTTTTGCTAACAAAAAGTATAGTAGAAAAGTATTTTTATTTTTATTCAAAAGATTCATTCATAGGTTTTGTTTCGACTTTGAATTTCATCAGAATTTCTTTTACATGTGAATTATTTTTATTTTTAAAGCTAAATGTTTGCATTCAGTCAAATATCTACAATATTTTAAAAAGTATTTTTATTCCTTCAAAGGAGTAGTTTATATGTTGTTTTGGCTAAGGGCATCAGAATTTCTGTTTATCTGAATTTTCATTTTGTTTTCGAAGTTTAGATTTTGTATCCTGTCAAACATTTGTAATATATATTTTTTAATAGCATTGTGTTCGAATATCCAATTCTTATTATTTTATTGATTAGTTGATGCTCAATTATCAAGGTTAACTATTTTAAAACTAAATTAACTGCATTTAATTTGTGGCTGTCGGATTTTATAATTGACCCCCTTTTTTCCCCCCTCAAAAGTTAAAAGCAATGGCGTATCTTGCTAAAGCGCGCAAAGAGGACTTAAAAACACTAGCTACAGAATTGGGCCTCGAAGTAGGAGAAATAATGAGAATTATAGATTTTAAAAATTTAATCATTACTTCGAAAGACTACGATGAACAGTTTACTAAAACTCTTCTAGAAACCATTATTAACACGATGGTTCAGGCAGAACGTGAGGAGAAGGAGGAAAATGAATACAAACGAAAACAAGACGAACTGAATTTAGAACAAGAACGCATGAAGTTAAGCATGACTGCTACTTCTTCAACTAACACTAGTGCTGCTGCAGGGAAAATAAATATGCAGCACCTCATACCCAGATTTGTGGAAACTTCAGACATTTCCACCTATCTAAAAATATTTGAAAGGCAGTGTGAGCAAGTTAACATAGGGGAAGTCGATTATGTAACACACCTTCTACCAGTGTTACCTATTGATATTTCCAATATTATCTTGAGGGAAACCTAAGGAGAAATTAGGAAATTACCAGCACATTAAGCAAGTGCTGCTCCAACGATTCAAGTTGAGTGCTGAATCGTTTCGAATTAAGTTCAGTACTCATCAAAAACAACCCGAAGCTCTGTGGAAGGACTTCGCGTTTGAGCTAAACAATTACTTAGAAGAATGGCTACATAGCCTAGAAGTGAAAGACTTTAACTCCCTTAAGGATTTGGTTCTTACCGATCAGCTTAAGAGAAGAGTTTCGAGGGACGTTAAAGAACACTTCGTGGATATCTGGGGAGATATTAAAAGCTCATCTGAGCTAGTACAAAAATTAGACGATTATGAAATTGCTCGAAGTAAGACGTCAAACCATAAAGTTTTACAAGACGTAAGAAGAACTTATTTCCCCTCAAAAACAAATAAAGTAGTATTAGAATGGGGGATAAGGCAAAGGAAGCACCAAGAAAACCATTTGGAGGGCATTCGCAATTTGAAAGTCGAACTCCTCTGTCCTGCTATGGATGTGGAAAGACCGGTTACATCAAATCAAAATGCCCTTTTTGTAATCCTTCAAAGGGTGATCCAGCTCACTTTGGAATTCTGCGAGTTAACAGTCTCTCTCCTTCCAACAGAAATGCTGTACTTAGGATCAGCATAAATGGAGTTTCAGGAACTGCATCTGCAGACAGTGGTGCAAGTCATTCGTTTGCAGGAGAAACTCTTTACAGTATCCTTCTGCAACAAGGAGCTGCTTTTGAGAAGACAGTCATATTCCTATCCTTTGCTGATGGAAATCGTTACTCAGAAAGAAGTTCTACGTACATTTCAAACCGTCCTTCTGGAAGGCAGAAAGTTTAAAACACAGGAAGTACATTTACAGATGTACTCTGATAAGGCGTTACGAAATTGTACGATTTTCGGGAATCGTCACAAAAAGTCCAACAGTTCTTTCTGAAATTTAGTACTATTCCAGCATTTTTGAGAAAGTCAACTCCAAGTAGAGTGAAGTTGTTTTTGGCATCAGGCAAAATAATGAAGGGAGTTTTAAACTTTCTGCCTTCCAGAAGGACAGTTTGAAATGTACGTAGAACTTCTTTCTGAGTAACGATTCCATCAGCAAAGGATAGGAATATGACTGTCTTCTCAAAAGCAGCTCCTTGTTGCAGAAGGATACTGTAAAGAGTTTCTCCTGCAATCGAATGACTTGTACCACTGTCCGCAAATGCAGTTCCTGAAACTCCATTTATGCTGATCCTAAGTACAGCATTTCTGTTGGAAAGAGAGAGACTGTTAACTCGCAGAATTCCAAAGTGAGCTGGATCACCCTTTGAAGGATTACAAACAGGGCATTTTGATTTGATGTAACCGGGCTTTCCACATCCATAGCAGGACAGAGGAGTTCGACTTTCAAATTGCGAATGCCCTCCAAATGGTTTCCTTGGTGCTTCCTTTGCCTTATCCCTCGTTCTTATACTGCTTTGTTTATTTGTTTTTGAGGGGAAAGAAGTTCTTCTTACGTCTGGTAAAACTTTATGGTTCGACGTCTTACCTCGAGCAATTTCATAATCGTCTAATTTTCGTACTAGCTCAGATGAGCTTTTAAGTCATTCGCAAACAGGCAAGTACTGACAGTGGAGTGCTGTGGAAAGTCGTGCGTGTAAATGTCGTACAAATATGGAGAAAGCACAGAACCTTGCGGGACGCCTGAAAGGCAATTCCCGTGTGAGGAGTATGAGTTGTTTACATGAACCCTGAAGGTTCTATTGTGTAAAAAGTCATGAATGGTTTTAATTAAACAGTCAGGGAGCGTTTGAACACGCTACGGAACGGATGATCACCATTGGCTGCATATCACAGCAATTGGCGACGATTTTCGATACGATGAAATTGATCGGAGTTATAATACGTAAGTGCCATATATATTTGAGTTAACAAAACTGTTTTTTCAAAATGACTTGCACCAAAAATTTATAAAATATCATTTAGAGGAGAAACTCTTGAATCAGGTATTTAATCATTTAGTCTTGTGTCCGATACCTGGTAAATCGTTAAAAAGGTGTTTTATGCATTGATAAAAAAAAATTCTAAGAGAAGAACGGATATATTTTTCACAATAAGCTCTTTCAACTTTTAGAATGCTACAAATATTTATATATTTCATCAGTGGACATGGTGCAGAAATTTATCAAGTTACATGAGATATTCTTTAAATCCCACTTGTCTCACAGTGAAAAACGACTTGCTGTGGTGTTTGGCGAAAGCGCTCAAGAAGGGGTGGAACAAAGACGCCAAAACAAAGAGCTTTGAGGTGATAAATAAGTTAGACCCTTCCTTAATTCGTGAGAGGCTTCCACCCTACAGCTATTTTGAGTTCGGGAACAAGATGATAATCCTGGGGAATTTATTCTTACTTTATGAAATCTAAACTAATGTATTTGTTTGAATTCAGTGAAGAATATATGAAAGAGGGGGGGGGAAGAAAAATCCATTCCTGTATTATTTTTTTAGAATGAACTTTTTTTTTAATGAAGCAGGTGATATTTTCTGGGAATGATTTTCGTGTTAATTATTTGTTGCAAATAATTATCATAATAAAGTTTTTGTTCAAAACTTATTTTGGTAAAATGGCAACACATAAGAAATGGTTGATTCAGAATGATGCATTGATTAAATTCTATCTTTGAACTGAATTTGTGAATAGCGAAAAAATCAAAAATCTCTGAGATATGTAAATAACTTACTTTTTGTAGATAAAATCTTTCTTTTTTTCATCTAAACTATTTTAATAGTTTATATAGATTAAAGATTGGTTTACTGGCGTCCGTTTACAAGTTTTTTCCCTGTTGAAAGTCTAGAAATCTGATTCTTGTTGAAAATTTAATTCTATTTCTTCCTTCAGAATTGCAACAAATATTACAAGAAATTTGGCGAGCAGGAATGGCCATAGTAGATCTTCAAAATGCATGTTGAAAATATGATAAACATAATTAAAATCCGAGTCTGACTACATTACAATGCAATAAGCAATGTGGTTTCTGCGAGAGTTTTCCAATTTTTTCCCTGTATAAAATAAATATTTCCGTATTATTTTTCTTGTATTTTATTTGGAAAAGGATATTTAGATTCACGATAAAGTGTATCTTAAAGTTTCAATTTTGACTAAAGATTTCTGCCGACTTTTTAACATTCCAAAGATTGCTGCTGTGGAATTCAACACATTTTTTTGAAATCCATTGCTCCATCTTTAGCATGACATCTTTTTTTTCTCCGACCCTACATGATTATTTTGAGTTTTGGGAATAAGAAAATTTCGCTTGGGGTATGATCAGGGGAATTCGGCGGAAGCATTAAAATTTCAAAACCACATTTGATTCCTCATCATGAATAAGCAGGTGCATCGTCGAAAGGAAGATCCTATTTTGGCCATTGATAACCATTAAGGAGTCTCAGGGGTGTTAAAAATGTTTCGAGAGCACAAAATATGAACAATTTTCGACTAGAAATAATTCTTTGAGGTTAAAATGAAATAATTTGAATTCTTTTACACATTTTTTATAAAGGAATAAACTTTCAAAAAAGTATAAAATGTCTAAAACATAATCATAATTTTAAAAATAATAAGCACATAAATATAAGAAATTTTTTTGTAAGAAACAAATAGTAAGTTTTACGACGCGCATGATATTTTCTGAAATAATTCTAATTACTAGCAATAAGTTGATTTATAAAGTCAAATATATCCTTATTAGATGGTAGCGATTTTAAATAAATAGAATAAAAAATAATAATTTTAAAAAATAAAGTACATTTTTAAAAAAAAATTTTAAAAAATTTAATTTTTTTGAAATTTTTCAAAAAATTACAAATATGTAATACTATAAATAGCTAGGATTTAAAGATTATGATAGAGTTTATAATTCTGTTAAAGTTTTATGCATCAAAGTATGATAGTTTTTGAAACGCAATGCGCGTAAGTGAAAAAAACACAAACTGAGAAAAAAGGCTTTAAAGTTTTAAATTGAATTTGAGAAAATTTTAAAACTTACATGCTAAAATGCTCCAGGATCATAGGATATGCCTTCCTGTTGCTCAAACAGCTCAATTTCTTTACTCTTTTTAATTTTTTTGGCTCTGCGAGCTTCAAACGATGATGTTAGCTCCTGTTTCTTGACGTAAAGATTCGACGATTGTCACGTTCAGCCAGGGACACACAAACATTTTAGTTAATTTTTAAGCCAAATTTCTCTAAAATAGTAATAAGTATTTGATTTCCATCATTAAAAATGCTGGTTGCTAGATTTGCAGCAATCTCTGCAATCTGAAGGCTAGAATCAATCGTCTTCGGACAAAACTTCCAGATTAATGAATTTCAACTTTCATTAGGATTCTGTATCTTACCTCCTAAACATTTCTTCAGGAGTGCCAGATGAGATAAGTCTGCAAATACAGGCTTAATTACATCTCGAACTGCTTTCGCAACTGAGGGTTTGTGTTTATAATTTTGTAAATTATTATTAATTGCAGCATTATACTTACACCATGTATTTGGATTTGTAGGACAAAATCAGTGCATCGGTTCATCATTGGTGCTGCAAGAATGACCCCAAATGGCTTTCCGCATTTCCTTTACACTAGTAGAATTGCATCGAATAGCATTACCATAGTAATGCGCAAGCTTATCAATTAAACTATCAGTTAACCTACCTTTACCGCCTATAGTCTTACCATCAGATAATTTCTTCTTACCATATACTAATTTAAGCTTCCTAAGTCTTGTACCCATTCTCTTTTGCACATGGCCTACACATTCTATTTTCTGAATAAGATGGTCATCGCTGTATGGATTGTTTTCAGAAAGGGCATTGAATGTTTTTGTGTCGCCATCTCCTATGTAGTTCGAATATTTCAGGTTGTGAAGCTTTTCTGATAGATTAAAAATCCTCAACATCCCGTTAACCTCCATCTTACCAGCAGAGCCAGAATAATTTTTTCTACATGAAATCTTCTGCGCTCTTTGCCGTTTATTGTACTTGATACCAAACTTTACCCCTTTATAACTGCCGCATCCTTTGCAAAATGAGGACAACACTTCCCTATCCAAAACCTTACCTGTTTCGGCCCTTTAGAGTACATACTCCAATGAACGATGAATGTCCCCTCGTCTTCCAGGTCCCATCACCACTTACCGTTAAAATGTTATCAGGTGACGAAGAATTTTCTTCGACAGCTGCCCTGTTCATGCTTTCTTCGGCGACTTCCTTCATAACAAGTGAAAGTTTATTATTAATAACATCATATGATTTTTGTTCAACAGGATTAGGAAGACTCATTACAGAACAAAAGGTTTTTAATGACTCTAAACCTTGACCTATGCATCTCATTGCTAAAATAGATCTTCTGTTAATTTCTGGAGTATTATTTTTATTCTCAATGTTTTCACAGCTTGAAAAAGTACAAATACTCCCACAGTTTTTACAATGTATTTCAAAATTCGAACGTAAACCACGAGTGGATTTTTCATTAATTGTTAATGGTTTATGACATTTTAAACAGCATGGTACTGACAAAATAGAGCTAAAGGTTGAAATAAAATCAAAAATACAATATCCTTTGAAGTTTTCACTTACCTTAACAAGATTTGACTTTAATGAAGTCTGAATTCCTGAAAGTTTTTTACTTGAAGCATTTTTCATTTCGGCACACTTACTTGTATTTTTCATTTCTGCACACTTCCTGGTATCTTTCATATCTGTAACATGTGAGTCACTTACCTTTAAATATTTATTTCCTCAAAATCTTTTCTTGGGGCGATTGCCCAATGATCTCTTCAGAATAAAACAACATATATCTTCGATTTAGATAAGTGTTTTAAAAAAAACGTGTACTAAAATAAACACAACAGAATCAAAACACAGCAGAATGAATGTGTTGAGTTGCAGGCTTCCTTCTGATCAACTCAAGCGCTTAAAATATTTCATGAGGCTTATTAAAAACAGAAAAATAAAAGGTATGCAAAATCAAAAATAAATGGGCATGGCATGTGTCCATTTAAAAGTTGTTATGACTAAATTGCTGTTTGCAATTTTTTGAATAACTTTCGAAGTTTTTAGAGTATTGTCACGTGGTTAGTATCAAAATGTTCAGAAAAAAATGAAGAACAAGATATATTTTTTTCGAAAATTCGAAAAAAAGGGTTAACACCCCTGAGACTTCTTAAGTGTCGTGTAGATTGATTAAAACCTCCCGGAATTCGTTAAATAGTGTGAAGTAATCGGCATTAGTTAGGCGTCACTGGGTCTCCAGGTAGAGTGTTAAGATAACTCCATAAAAGTTCCATTGTCTTCTTCATAGACTCCCAAGCTGCAATTTTAGCTTCAAGCAGCAATACACCAATTGACTGCTTTAACGCAATTCAGTGTCGAACTCAATTTGTGGGGTTAATCTCATATGGCTGGACTGCGGCCTTACAGTGGGTCCCAAGTCATGTAGGGATCCCCGGAAATGAGAGGGCCGACCAAAAAGCCAATCAGGGAGAAGAGTCGTCTCAACTGGAGGTCCCCTTGATTCTCAGAAGAGCAAAGAACAACATTTCTACATTTATCGACAAATTTACTACCGTGGCCTAAAAAACCAAGAGCTTTGGGAAACTGTGGGTCCAATACCGAGGCACATGAATAGAACCAAGGCTTCTGCCCACTTTTGCCTAACCACTGGACATGGCTTTTTGGGAGCACACCTCCACTGGCTTGGCCTGGAAGCTGACGAAGCCTGCCCACTCTGCGGCCATGCCAGAATGGATGGAGACCACCTGCTCCAATGCACTAGACGCGATGAATACCCGACTGACGACATCGTCAGTCGGTACTGGGAGGCTTGGCGTCAAATGGTCAAGAAGATAACCACGGGCGTTGTGTAAATAAAGTTCCAAAATACAGATTGCATGACATTCCCTGCAGACTTCTGCACTTAAGCCTTTTTAGGTGAAGGTGATGATGAAGTAATAGTACAGTTGCTCATCTCTTTGGTCTCTGGATCATATATATATAAATACAAGATGGGCATCCATTGTAAGCAGATGACCAAAAAATTCTTCTTGCTCCATAAGATTCTATTTCTCCTTTATTGTACTATGTTTACATCTGAAAAGAAGTCAGAAATCGTAGAAACCAGCGTGACGATACCTTTGATGTGTGCAGTTCTTCTGAATAACTTTTCACGTACTGCTGTAAATGAAATCAATCTCATTCATGATCATTTGGGTCTGGGGTCTGATGCGTGGCCGCGTTAACCTAGTGTTTATGGTCAAAAGCTCGTAGCCGGCATGTCGTTAATTCGAGCCCTAGTGCCACTGAAGACCCACCGTGTGGAGGGCTTGATACACTTTAAATCTGTTTAATCTCAATAGTCCTTCCGTAGGCGTGGTGTGGCAGTTTTGTGGGGTGCCAGTTTGGGTGTCCTCCTTGTAACTTGCCGCCGTCGCCAACAGCCACTATGCAGTTTCATAGTTATAACATTAATAATTACCCGCACACTCTGGTGTAATAGAATTAAAGTTCTTCACTGTTGTGGCATCTGCTTCAGTGTTGGTCTCCAACTTTTTGGTCAGCGAAAGGCATAGGACGAGTTTGAAAATTCGTTTTCTACCTCACGACAGAATTGCAGTATGCGCTGTTATTTCCATCACAGCCATCATTTTATCATGGAATTACCAGTCACCATAATCTTTCAAATGAAGAGACTTAGACCCTTAAAAGTTGATTAAAAGTTACGCGATTGGCATATAGACACTCTTGTGCTGTGTTTTGGAGTGGAAAGAAAGAAATGGTATAAATAAAAACAAATTTTTCTCAGAAATGAGTAAATCATTCGCCAATACTGTCAAGGACATTTTAATGAATGCATTTCAGTCTTCGGAATAATTTTACTGATAGCAGTGCAAAGAAAAGAATCGTATTTTGGAAAGACGTACATAAACGTCCGAGACAGCTAACGCACCGGTTGAGACTTCCTGAAAACAAACTTAACATTAATAGATCCACAGTGTACAACAATGTGCATAAGAATCAATTAATATGCAAAATGAATTTTATCCAGGTACTAGCTGCTCCCCTCTAGCTTCGCTGCGTATTTCATGACATTGTAAAGTTTTACATTCTTTAAGCGAGAGTTGATCAGAAATAAAAGGTTACAAGACAAAAAAAATATTTATTAACAACAGACAGAAAATACAAAAAAGGAATTAAGAGGTATACGTGCCTATCACATTTCGACATAATCACCAAGTCTATTTAAGCATTTATCAGAACTAACTGTTTAACCCATCTAGATAGAAATCAGGCCCCTCTTCATTGAGCCAGGTCTCGGCGGATGTTTTCACAGCACTGTCTTGGAATATCGCAGCACATATGCTGCACGCTACCATGACTCAGTCCGAGCTCTGACAAGATTTAACTCAGACCCGTCAATCATTTTGAATTATTTTTACAATTCATGCCATGTTATTTCTGTCATTGAAGAACCTGGCCGGCCGCTCCCAGCCATATTGCCCTTTTCGACAACCTGTCTGTCTGATTGAAGAGAGTTACACCATTTTGCTACGTATTGTCTGTTCATTCTTTGCCCATAAAATTCGAATCAGGGTTTGCGCTTCCAGACGCGACGAATTTTCTAAGCGTTTTGCCATTTCAATCGTCCTAAACTGTCTGGGAACTTTCACTACCTACCCAACAAACCAGCTGTATGACAAGTAGTGCAATCCGGGGTATTAAAGCTTCTCTGACAATATGTACTTTTCAAATGCTGCGACTTGTAACTTTTCTTTCTGATCATCCCTCGTAGGTTATTACTATCGGAGTCCTTGCACAAAGCTTTCGATTGCATCAAAAATATTCTTATTCCTCTTGATTTTAAAAAGGACAACTCCTGTCCTTTTAAAAATCTAAATAAGTTTCTAAAGCGTGAATGTAATTATAGTTTACACTCCTGTAGCGCTCACTTTGGAGTTGATTTCGTCAAACTCCCCTTTTTAGCGGATCTCTAATCAACAAAAGAAATATTCTTATATAATTCCAAGTCTGTAAGGTCTGATTGTTCAAAACCCGGAATTTATTTTTATCTATAATGTCCCTGTATTCTCTAAAAACTCGCTTGGTAGTCGATTTCTGCAAAACCTGTACTTAGTGGATCTCTGCTCGACAAAAATAACATACTTACCAAATTTCGAATGCATAGAAATCTGATAATTCAAAAAAGGAATTTTTTTTTGTTTATAACATTCCCATAATCCTCCTCCTTGTGGGTGAATTTTAGCAAAACTTGTATTAAGCGAATTTCTATTCAATAAAAAACATGTTTGCCAAATTTTAAGTCTGTAGATCTAATAGTTCAAACAGAGGAATTTTTGTCTAAAACGCCCCAGCAGCTGATCTTGGAAGTCGATTTTAGTAAATTCCATTCTTACCGAATTTCTACTCAACAAAAGGAACATGCCTATCAAATTTTAAGTCTGTTGGGGGGTCTTCCGGAGATCTCATTATGAATGATGGAGTAGCTTTTCCCCTATTTATAGATCTCGATAATTTCTTATTACTTAAACTTTACAATTTCCCTATACATAATTAAATTTTTAAAAAGTATTACTTGATTATTTAAAAAAAAATTAAGAACTTGTGTTGATAAAGTTATATATGCTGATTATTATTAATAATGGGGATCTTTGTGTGCGTTTGAAACTGTTTTCCAACTTCAGTACCTTTCTTTCGAGTCTTTCAATGACAGCCATTAAAACGACAGTTTTCCTTAAGAGGAAACCAACACGAAATGTCAGTTTGGGTAACACAATTGCACGACATTATCGACATTGTTACCTGATGCCTTTCAACGACTGAATTGAATTACGAGAGATAAATTTGCCTAATGAATCCGAGACAGCAATCGCAGAGAAAAATGACAGGAATAAAATCGGCGAAGAATGTTTGTTAACAAACGATTCATTTGGAAAACGATTTTTCTCTTTGCATTCATCCAATAGTTCTCCGTGAACAAAGCTTGACAGTTTCTTCCATTCGTTAAAAGGGTCATTAAAATACAAGACCTTCATTAAATTTGGTATACATTTCAGTGATACAATGTTTTATTTCGTATTCGTTCATTATTAACCATTTCGCATCGAAGGACGCAAACGCGTGCTTACCGCCTGAGCCGAAAGTTTCTATCGCGAGTGTTACTCACAGGCCGGAGGGTTTTGTGTAGTTAAGCCTAAATCCATAAAAATATCGAAATATAAGCACGTTGTTCAATATTGTTCTGTATGTTATACGAACGGCATATGCTTTATATATTTCGTTTTTATATACTTTATTTCTTTAGCCACTTTCTGTTTAAGTACAAGTTTTTAAATATTTTATTGTAAGCATTTGTAAAAGTCAACCTTGTAAAAAAAAAGTAAGAAAAAATACAAATTTTGTCTACCAAATCCAATTATCCATAAAAAAAACTAGACTGCAAATCCAAATCAAATGCCTTAGCGAAAATAAATCTCTCATCTTCACTATAAACAAAACCCACATGTTCATTTCAAGATCAGTCGTAATGCATTCAATTCGGAAACATTCATTTCCCCTTTTGTTAATAAAACAAAAACCACGTGTAAGTGAGTAATATTTCTCTCATTTTGAGTAGAAGGTCAGATCTCCATGTATCTCAAATCTTATGGATATACAATGCAATCTATTCCAAAAAATTGAGCTTAAAAAATGTTCCATGTACTGGACTCGCCGGTGGGACGCTAGACTGCTGACGCTGTTTCATGCCGGCTCAATGGTGGGACGCACAGTGGTCAGTTTTCCCGATCAGGCACACGGAAATTATTTAATGGCTTTGAAGTCTTCAAAATTATATCTAATGATCAAAAATCGTTATAATTAATGTAAATTGGTTATTCTTTTGTTTTTCACTAAAATATAAGTTGAATAGGGTCTAGACTAATTTATGTCAAGTTTGAATTTGATCAAGAATAAATGGTTGCTGAGGGCAACTAGTTTTTAATCAAGGATCTAAGGATATTAACAGAAGCAGTAATTTGACACATGGGAAAATATAAAAAGAAATAGAAAGGCATGTTAAAAAAATTGAATTTTAACATATTAAACAAATATAATCGAACATAACAATGTACAAACACAATAAAGGTTAGTACTTAGTGTTTAAAAGGACTCGGCACCCTTTAAGCATTTTTTTATTTATGTATTTAAAAATTATATTTTAGCATTTCATAAAACGTTTTTATTTAAGAAAATGATAAAAAATAAAAATTCGCACAAAAAATTCAGAAAATTTTACAAATTTAAATTTTTTTTAAATTCTTTTTGTGTTAATTAATTTTTTGTAATATTTCTAAGGATGTTTTAAATCCCTTTTGCGATCGATTTTACAAAATCTTAATTTATTTCGGAGAAAAAAATAATGAAATGATATATATGCTATAAAATTCAACCAAAAGCCTTATATCTCTCGCACTTAAAGCTTTTTGCTTGACATAATATAGAAATATTATATTTTTATGAAAAACAAATGATGGATAAGAACTAAATTTATAAAATTATTACCCTGGCGAACCTTTAGGTATCTGCCATGCATCAGTTTTAAACCTCGGCTTCAGTGATATGCCATTTTGGGATCAATCTGTTTTAAAACATCTTCCTGAGCTTTGGCTAATGTGCATGAGGTGTGGTAAACAAGCGCTTGCATTGGAACCTCTGCTGATATTTCATCAATGACGATACCAGGAGGATAACAGTTAATTATAGACTCTATACGCTTATTATAGTTGGGATAAATATCAGCGTGGAACTCTTTGCTATTTCCTTTTTTTTATTATTATATTGGCCTTTTGACATTTTGGTATCGACATAAAGAGCCAAGGCTTGGTCAGGAGTCATTTTTTTTGCCGATTCTGGCTGTCGGGCTAAGCATTTCTTCAGGAGAGTAGCACGTCTAGGTGAGCAAGTAGTCACTTGTTTCAAAATTAAGGCAGCATCTCTTTCTCTAGCTGCTTGCATTGACATTCTTGTTGCAAATTCTAGTTCTTGCTTGCTCGCTGAAGCAAGAAGGGGACGTACTCTTTCCCTCTTTGCCGTGGCTTTGCATTCCCCGAATGATTTTGAGGGTCGACTTGGACTTGATTTGGATGGTATACATCTTACTCTCCCCAACAACCTTAACATCATTCAACTTGGAGAAAAGCTTTTTATTTCTACGGGTACCTCATTCACATTTCACCCACAAACGAGCAAAAATTTTCGACAATTTTTCTTAATTAAAATTGCACCTGGTTCTAATATTTATCAAAGCCCGTTGTAGTCCGAACAAAACTCAAAACAGTATTAGTTTTGCGCTTGGGATCTTGCTCTTTCTTCCACACATCGAGTAAGACACGCCGATAATACAATCGAACAATGCTGAAACAAAATCATAACTATGGGAGTAGCTGGAAGTAGCAGCTAAATTTGGTATTGAATTAAAGGTCTATATCTACTCTAGGTGACTTACGTGCTCCTGTGATCAATCCGTGTCAATCCCAAAAGTTCTAGTAAATTAAACACAAAAAACAACATACGTTAGTAGAAGTTACATACTGGGCAAATGTTATGTTTTTATAATATTTAATCGAACTTGAACATAATTTGAAAGTCAAATCAAGAAATTACTTTTCCATGGCATGTAATTTCAAAACAATTCCGCTAAAATCAGCAAAATCTTTTTCAGACGAAATGATTGAACTTCCAACTGGAAAATGAGGCTCGCAAGTGTTTCGTGTAGAAAGGACAAACCCGATATATACCGATGGTTGTTGAAAATTTCCATTCGCATACTGACACAAAATGTTTACCACATGGCTAGGGAACTTAAGAGGACCATAAATTGAGAATTGTTTTTTATTTCCGAGTAATTTCATTTTTGGGGTTTCCGTGCGCCAGATCGGGAAAACTGATCACTGTGGAACGTTAGGCTGCAAACGGTGTTTCATGTCGGGTCGCTGGAGGGACGCTAGGGTGCAGACGGTTTATCATGCCGTCTCGCTGGCAGGATGCTAGGCTGCAGACGGTTTATCATGCCGTCTCGCTGGCAGGACGCTACGCTGCAGATGGTGTTTCATGCTGGCTCGCTGGCGGGACGCTAGGCTGCAGACTCTCGCTGGCGGGTCGCTAGGCTGCAGACGGTGTTTCATGCTGGCTCGCTGGAAGGACGCTAGTCTGCGGACGGTGTTTCACGCCGGCTCGCTGGAAGGACGCTAGTCTGCGGACGGTGTTTCATGCCGGCTCGCTGGCCGGACGCTAGGTTGCGGACGGTGTTTCATGCTGGCTCGCTCGTCGGACGCTAGGCTGCAGACGTTTCATGCTGGCTCGCTGGAAGGATGCTAGTCTGCAGACGGATGTTTCATGCTGGCTCGCTGGTGGGACGCTAGGCTGCAGACGGATGTTTCATGCTGGCTCGCTGGTGGGACGCTAGGCTGCAGACGGGTGTTTCATCCTGGCTCGCAGGAGGGACGCTAGGCGGCAGACGGTGTTTCATGCCGGCTCGCTGGCGGGACGCTAGGCTGCGGACGCTCGCTAGCTGGACTTTAGGCTGCACGCTCGCTGGCGGGACGCTAGGCTGCAGACGGTGTTTCAATGCTGGTTCGCTGGAAGGACGCTGCAGATGGTGTTTCATGCCGGCTCGCTGGAGGGACGCTAGGCTGCAGACGCTGGTGTTTCATACCGGCTCGATGGAGGGACGCTAGGCTGCAGACGGTGTTTCACTGCACGGCTCGCTCTGGCGGGACGCTAGGCTGCGGACGGTGTTTCATGACGGCTTGCTGGCGGGACGCTAAGCTGCAGACGGTGTTTCATGCCGGCTCGCTGGCGGGACGCTAGGCTGCAGACGGTGTTTCCTGCCGGCTCGTTGGTGGGACGCTAGGCTGCAGACGGTGTTAATGCTGGCTCGCTGGAAGGACGCTAGTCTGCAGATGGTGTTTCATGCCGGCTCGCTGGCGGGACGCTAGGCTGCAGATGGTGTTTCATGCTGGTTCGCTGGTGGGGCGCTAGGCTGCAGACGGTGTTTCATACCGGCTCGCTGAAGGGACGCTAGGCTGCAGACGGAGTTTCATGCCGTCTCGCTGGCGGGACGCTAGGCGGCAGACTATGTTTCATGTTGGCTCGCTGGAAGGAAGCTAGTCTGCAGACGGTGTTTCATGCCGGCTCGCTGGCGGGATGCTAGGCTGCAGACGGTGTTTTATGCCGGCACGCTGGCGGGACGCTAGGCTGCAGACGGGTCTTTCATGCTGAATCGCTGGTTTGACGCTAGGCTGCAGACGGGTGTTTCATCCTAGCTCGCTGGCGAGACGCTAGGCGGCAGACAGTGTTTCATGCCTGCTCGCTGGAGGGGTGCTAGGCTGCAGACGATATTTCATGCCGGCTCGCTTTAGGGATGCTAGGCTGCAGATGGTCTTTCATGCCGGCTTGCTGGTGGGACGCCCAGTGGTCAGTTTTCCCGATCTGACACACGGAAATTATTTTATAGCTTTGAAGTCTTCAAAATTATATCTAAGGATCAAAAATCGTTATAATTTATGTAAATTGTTTTTATTTTGTTTTTCACTAAAATATAAGGTTAATAGGGTCTTAACTAATTTATGTCAAGTTTGAATTTGATCCAGAATAAATATTTGCTGAGGGCAACTACTTTTTAAACAAGGATCTAAGGATATTAACAGGAGCAGTTATTTGACACATGGGAGAATATATACAAGAAATAGTGCGGCAATGTTAAAAAAATTAAATTTTAACATATTAAACAAATATAATCAAACATAACAATGTACATAAAGAATACGGGTTAATACTTAGTGTTTAAAAGGACTGGGCACCCTTTAAGGCGCTAAGGACTCTTAAATTGCAAAGTTTTCAATTTTTTGAAAAAAATAAATGTTAAAGCCTCAACATTTCTGAGCATTTTGATGCCAAAATGTTGTTCATAGTGTAAAATTTTCCGAAGTTATTCAGAAATAACTAGAGAAATTTAAACAAAATCCCTATCTCTTTCGTATCTTTAACTTCATTTTTCTCAAAACAACAAATTTTAGCTTGCGCACAGAAATTCTAAGAAACCATTTATGATATCGATTTGAAATTTCATACAAGTGTTCAAAATATGACTCTTCATAACTTATACTTAAATTTTCAATAAAATATATAATAATTTTTTTTTTATTTGAATTTTATTTTATTTTTTTTTTAAATTTTCGTTGTAATTGTATTTAAAAAATATATTTTTTTCTCTAAATATTTTTAAAAATAGTATAACTTTGAAAGTGAACATTTATATACCAAGTAAAGCTAATTTTGTAAATTTTGATCAATTTTGTACTTCAGAATCTTGCGCGCTGTAAAATACTAATTTTCATATTTTTGAAAAATTGTCCAATTTTTATTTCCTTTTAAAAATTTTTCTCAAATTCTCCGGAAATTTGAGTACGAATGTAAATATATGTGATTATCATGTGATAAAAATTTCAAATGATTGTTTTACTTTATTGCTAAGTTACATTGGTTTCAAGAAGGATATTTTTTCGAGTGTACAGATATATGTTAAGGTTCCTGAGACCCCTTAAGCATTTTTTTATTTATGTATTTAAAAATTATATTTTAGCATTTTATAAAACGTTTTTATTTAAGAAAGTGATACGAAATAAAATTTCGCACAAAAAATTCAGAAAATTTTACAAATTTAATTTTCTTTTTAAAATTTGAAATATTTTAAATTCTTTTTGTGTTAATTAATTTTTTGTAATATTTTTAAGGATGTTTTAAACCCCTTTTGCGATCGATTTTACAAAATCTTAATTTATTTTGGAGAAAAAAAATAATGAAATGATATATATGCTATAAAATTCAACCAAAAGCCTTATATCTCTCGCATTTAAAGCTTTTTGCTTGACATAATATAGAAATATTATATTTTTATGAAAAACAAATGATGGATAAGAACTAAATTTATAATATTATTACCCTGGCGAACCTTTAGGTATCTGCCATGCATCCGTTTTAAACCTCGGCTTCAGTGATATGCCATTTTGGGATCAATCTGTTTTAAAACATCTTCCTGAGCTTTGGCTAATGTGCATGAGGTGTGGTAAACAAGCGCTTGCATTGGAACCTCTGCTGATATTTCATCAATGACGATACCAGGAGGATAACAGTTAATTATAGACTCTATACGCTTATTATAGTTGGGATAAATATCAGCGTGGAACTCTTTGCTATTTCCTTTTTTTTATTATTATATTGGCCTTTTGACATTTTGGTATCGACATAAAAAGCCAAGGCTTGGTCAGGAGTCATTTTTTTTTTTTGTGCCGATTCTGGCTGTCGGGCTAAGCATTTCTTCAGGAGAGTAGCACGTCTAGGTGAGCAAGTAGTCACTTGTTTCAAAATTAAGGCAGCATCTCTTTCTCTAGCTGCTTGCATTGACATTCTTGTTGCAAATGCTAGTTCTTGCTTGCTCGCTGAAGCAAGAAGGGTACGTACTCTTTCCCTCTTTGCCGTGGCTTTGCATTCCCCGAATGATTTTGAGGGTCGACTTGGAGTTGATTTGGATGGTATAAATCTTACTCTCCCCAACAACCTTAGCATCATTCAACTTGGAGAAGAGCTTTTAATTTCTACGAATACCTCATTCACATTTCCCCCCACAAACGAGCCAAAAATTTTCAACAATTTTTCTTAATTAAAATATCAGCTGGTCCTAATATTTATCAAAGTCCGTTGTAGTCCGAACAAAACTCAAAACAGTATTAGTTTTGCGCTTGGGATCTTGCTCTTTCTTCCACACATCGAATAAGGAACGCCGATAATACCATCGACCAACGCTGAAAAAAAATCATAACTGTGGGAGTAGCTGGAAGTAGCAGCTAAATTTGGTGACGTCAGGCTGCAGACGTTTTTTCATGCAGGTTCACTGGAAGGACTCTGGGCTGCAGACGGTTTTTCATGCCGGCTCGCTGGTGGGACGCTAGGCTGAAGACGGTGTTTCCTGCCGGCTTGCTGGTGGGACGCTCGTCCCGAAGGGTTTAAATTATGTTACTCTCTTGCCATTATTCACCCGATTCGCTGGCTCTTTCATGATTCTGTTTCACTATAAACGGTGTACCAGGAATATAGGAACAGATTTTATTGAAGAAAATATTCCGATTTTCATAATTCGGAAATGTCTTTGTTCGGCTCTAAGTGGTGTTCACAGGCTAGCATTACCACTGTCAACATCCAAAGAGCAATATAGAACGCTTTACGACCTCCGAACTAGCAGATTTGCACCTGATTTACGGATTGGCAGAAGAAATCCACTAACAATAGAAAGATTTAATCGAAAAAGGTACCCACAGATAGATGCACCATACCGCCGGATGTCACAATGTGTGTGAATATGGGATCATTATAAAGTAATAGGCATAGTAAGGGTGGAAGACATGACTCGAACTGCCAGCCTGTCCCAGCTCTGACCAAAAATATTTCGGAGGATCTCAGTCTTGTGTCTTCGTTTCTTGTACCTATGATGTTACTTCCCATGATTTTTCGGACCATGGGTTGTTATACTAGTCTAAATCTTGTGATGTCTCCTGCCTCCCTTTAAAATTTGTTCCAAAAATCCTGGGATACCCTGTATATTGTTCTCTTAAGGTATGATATGTAGGTTCTAACATTAAGTTTTTGATTGTACTCAAAAACATTCTCAAAGCCCTCGCAATTTGGTTTAAAAGGAACAGGACTAAATTTCTAAAACAAAAGTTTATTCGTTTTTTACGCCCAAGCAACTCCCCCTGTTTAATGTATTACTACTCAACTAAAGAAACGTACTTACCGAATTTATTTGTTTAGCAACTAAATTGTTAAAATTGTGTCAAAGTCACACATTATACCCCTGATTTTGAGTTTTGAAAGTCTATAGAGCGGTGCAAGCACTAGGTTTGTATTAAATTTTTTGTTTATATTTTTGTTTAACTACAAGGAAGGGTATTTATATATATATACTTATATTTTATGTTGTCTGTTTATCATTTTATCAAATATGTGTTTAAAAATACATAATATCTGCACAATTTAAGGGGACACAATACGATTCAATTGAAAAAATCTGTCAAAAAATCAAGTCTAATTTTTTAGCTTAAATTATTTTTTACACACTTTTCTATAACCTCCCAAAATTTGAAAGCTCTTTACTTAAAAAACACAGAATTATGATAGCTTTTACGTTCGCTTTTATTCACATCCCTATGGTAAATCAAAACTTTAAACTGACTTATCTCAGAAAGATAAAATAACTAGTTTGTTTTCCATTAATTTTTGATTTTTTTTTACCCATTGCTAACAGTACATAAAACAAAAGTTGGTATGCAACTTGAATCAAAGAAATACTTATTTTTTAAAAAAATAATTGAACTCAGAATTTATACATTTTTTGAGGAATTTTCAATAAGTATTCATAAAAAGAAGTATTGTATGAATACCAATCATGTTATTGTAAAACTCATTCTAACTTTTATTATACATAGTTTGAAGAACTTGTAAATCAAATTTCATGCATATACGTCAATTTTTGTAGAATTTTTGTATTTTAAAAATTACATAGTATTTTTACATAGTATACACACATAGGAGGCTACCAAAAATATTTGAAAATCCTTAATTTAAAAAGTTTTGCGTAAATTGTATCATGTTCCCATGTTTTTAAACCAATTTATTGAAGAAATAATTATATATATATTTCATGCTCTTTATTTCTATCTTAAGAAATATCTTTGAATGATGCAAAATTAATGTATAATAAAATGTTAAAAGAAATAACTGGCCTCTTTTCTCTAACTCTGCATACATTATCGTGAGAATCGAATGGTTTCAAAAATGCCCCACAGTGTGACACGATGAAGTAGATTGATTTGGCATGCCACGGTTGAAAGATGGCCGACCCCTGCTTCAAATTATAATCTATAAAGTTACTTTTTTCTCTCCATTAGTATCGAACAACATTCTTTTTTAATTATTTGTATTCTTTGGAAAAGAGCGAGATCGCCATTTTTGGAATTTGGCGCAAATGCTTCTCGCCAATCCGACTCAACGTCTTTTCTAAGACTTTTCCTTTCTTTCGTCGCGGGATTTTCCGTCGACACTTTCTAAAACTTCCCAGACGTTCGAATGAGCAAAATAAATCCCTCTCACCTGATGCGGAGAGATAATGATTGCGTCCTCCCTCAGGTGCCCTTCCGAAATTCCGAACATAAAAATCACCGTGATAAATCACTGGCTTCCGAGGAACTAGAATGTCACCGATACGCGTTATTTATGGTTATCCACTGTCGCCACCTCAAAGCCTGGGAGCGTCTTATATGCAAAGTAGTTTCGCTAAATTTTTCTTTCTTTTTTCCCCGAACATTTCGTTGTTTATCTTGTGGGAAACTTTGCCCGTTCGATACACAGGATAAAAGGGTCTCCAAGTGTTCTTGGAACGGTTTGTAATGATTAAGAACACATTGAAATACACACTTACTCGTTTAATTTGTTTTTCTCCTCCACCATAAGGTTTGAATTTTTGTAAAAGATTATCTGAAATGTTAACCATTGGCTTTTTTTTTTCGATGCGTAGAAGCTATTTTAAAGTTCACGTGGAATAACTTTAATGTTTGAATTAAAATCCTCAAAGTAACATGATGTTTTAAGAAATCAAACAATTTAAAAGCAGCAAATCTGAAAGATGTGTTCGGTAGATATCCAATTTTCGTTCATGAGCATTTATTTGTTGAATTTTGATGTCCTTTTGTCAAAAACTTATGTTTACATTTCGTTACTCTTCGGCGGTCTTTTAGTGGCTAACAGCTTCTGGAGAAAGGAGAAACATCCAGCATGCGTATAAGATTTGCCTAAATATGCGCATCAAATTACACCTCTATAGCTTCATTCATCCATTCTTAGAAAAATTACCGTCGGGGATTTTTGCAATGTCTTCTACATGAAACTAAAAGTACAAGTCTTGTCTGGAAACTAAATACAGTTTTGTTCTACTGTAATCGCAGTGGTAGTATCGGAGTTTAACTCTCGCGCTCACATGTCTGGTTGATTGTCGGTCCAGTAGTGACATTATAATTGAATTGTGTTGATTATAACACGTGATAGTGAGCTTTCAAAATGTTCAAGACGAATGCCGATCCCGCTGGTTGTGAAGTGCATTCTGCAATCCGTATTTTGAACAAAAGGGATGTTAAGCCAATTAAAATTCATCGTCAACTTGTTGACGTTTCTGGTGAAAATATTGGTCCAACAATTCAGTGATGGAGCGCACCAATGATCACGACGAAGCAGGGAGTGGATGACCTTCTGTTGTCCATGATGGTTTGATTAAAAAAGTGAATGAGAAAATTCGTGAATACAGACGGTTCACAATAAGATTGCTTTGTGATGAGTTTCAATAAACAGCTCTTCAGCAATGGTTCACTTGACTGGCGGCATCTTTCTTTGAAGGAGGGTATAAACAAGTCGGTTTCCCAATATGGCTAAATGTATGAACAATAGTGGTAACGATGCAGAAAAATAGTTTCCGACATACTCTGTGACGGATCTATCTGCGTCCTTTCCTAAAACCGGCATCACTCGCGTGAAAGAAACATTAAAAATTCTCGCGCAAGGTGTGTCATACCCAAGGGTGTCATTGTGTTTTTAACGTAAAATTTGTATTCAAAGGTAAAAAAAAGGAAGAAAAGTAGGAAATATAAAACATGTTTATTACATTTTTCACCCGTAAATTTAGTTCTTCTGTTCTTTTTATAAGGGCATTCAGTGGATTGTTTACACTCTCCTT
This sequence comes from Trichonephila clavata, assembly GCA_019973975.1. Classification (NCBI taxonomy): domain Eukaryota; kingdom Metazoa; phylum Arthropoda; class Arachnida; order Araneae; family Nephilidae; genus Trichonephila; species Trichonephila clavata. The sequence continues at coordinate 28,642 of BMAO01017704.1, forward strand.
TAATCGCGTCGTGAGTAAGTGCGATGTTTTCGCTGGATCTTGATTTTTTTTAATCTGTATCTGTTTCAAACTAAACATTATAGGAGTAAACTTCTTTGTTCTTTAAATTTAAAAAAATTGGAATTTCTTTTTTATTTTCTCTTATTTTGTTCCAGCAATAGTTTTTTTTTTTCAAAAGTTCTCCTGAAAGTGGATAAGATGTGTACCAGTTATGTACTTTAAAATTACGCTGTTCTCGAATGTTTTTGTGTCCCTACTTATAAAACATTTATTTTCAACAGTGTCTCTCTTTTCTAAATCTGGATCGATTTCAGTGAAGGAATCATACTTGCTGTTATACTCTTCATTTGTGCTTTTTCCTCATCATAACCTCTAAGAGACTTTCTTCATCCGACAATACTGTTATACTATATCTATTAAATACTGTATTTATTAAATTACTTAAATATCACATTTCTTCATCATAACTACAATTATACGTCATAGAATAAGGAAGATTTTAAAGCGCACTCACGGACTAAAACATGTAACTCAACTTCACGCGCAGGGTGGGACACACCCAAGGGAGTGGTATCCTAAGATCTATTTTAAAAATTCGCTGACAGGCTTGATCCCTTGAAGGTTATGACCTTAAAGTCAGCTAGACCAGGAATCATCCATTTTCCAAAAAGAAGTTTAGCAGGAGCGTTGAAAAAAGTTAGACGGTGGGTATGACACACCCTGCGCGAGTGGTGCCGGGATTATGTAGTCCTCTTGGGAAATCTTTGACCTATCAATTCCAGTTTATTCACAGCTAACCCTTTCAAGAAGAAAACTTGATTGTTTAGATTAGGTCGGCTATATATAGTCTAGGTTCCTAGCTAGAGGAGAGAAAGTGAGGAGATAGGGTAGATTGCTACTGATCAGATATTATGCCATTTCATTGCGTATTTCAGAGATTTAGTAGGTAAAAGAATTAAAGTGACGATTGGTCACTAAAGTTAAATTATTGCTCAGATAATTGACAGTAGATTTGATATTGATATAAGAGGGTCGTTTTTAAAGTCTTCTCATGATTCGCGCTTCTCGTTATTAATCCCCATATTGCTTAGATTAAGAACATCTCTTCTCGTTTAACCCGGCACATCACGAGAAGGGTATGTCATACACAGCGCCTAGCAATTTTCCAAGACTCCATCTAAGCTTTTATTGGAAAATGGATAGTTTCTCGTGTAGCTGACTTTAAGGTCATATCCTTAGCTTATAGGCAAATTCTAACGGTATATTTTTGGATACAACCTCTTCGGGTATGTCATACCCAGCGAGGGAATCGCATTTACTGTTCTAAATACATGAGCAGGCTTTAAAGTCTTTCCAGTGGCATATTATTGTAGTTGTGATGAAGAAATGTGATATTTAAGTAATTTATTACATACAGTATGCGATACATATCGAGTGCAACAATATTTTTGGATGAAGAAAGTCTCTTTGCGGGGTTGGTCAGGAAGAATCGAAGGATGAAAAGTATAATAGCAAGTATGATATCACTACTGAAATCTATCCAGAATTTAACTGAGGGAGCAATTATAGTCCTTGATAAAATGACCACATCCTATTCAATGGCTAGAAAATGTAATCTTTAGCCTATAGCAATGTTTTTTGTGTTGTTGAACGTTGCGTCAATAAATGCGCACATTATTTTGCTAAGTAGTCAGAAACTACTTGCTAAACATTGAAGACCAGCTGATTTTTGAAGTATTTTGGATGTCGATTTACAGAAGAATGTAGAAAGTAGCAAACAATGGCTCCACGAAAATTTTAAAAATTAAAATCCAGTGAAAACATTACACTCACTCGTGATGTATAAACAATGTACTGAATGCCCTAAATAAAAGAACAGAAAAACTAAATTTACGTGTGAAAAGTGTAATAAACATATTGTATTTCCGGCTTTCCCCCCCCCCTTTTCTTTGTATGCAAATTTTACGTTAAAAACAGAATGTAAACACCCTCGGGTATGAAATACCCTGCGTGTGAAGTTAAGGTTGTTTTTTTCGCGCGTGAAGTGCCTGTAAAGTTATTTGAACTGTCTTGATAAATTTTGTGTTCAATAAATAGGTTTATTATCGATACGGTTAGTCACCCTTCCCTTCCTCCTACAGCTCTAGGCGGGATTGAGAGAGCATCTCAGTCCTTACAACTTTTTCATGTTAAAAATAAATTTTGGTTTGCAAAAAGAAATTTTTTTTTTTTTGCGAGTTTTTTCAAAACGTTACTTTAATTTCTAATACGTCTCGTACAATAAAAATCTAAATCCTAAGATTTTTAAATCTCTTCGATATCGATGAGAAATTTTCTCTCGAATACGAATATGGCTTCGATTTTGCATTACGATTATTAGAACGCGAGATATTGCACTTTGGTAATGTTCTTCTACGTAGATTTAAGGCAGAGAGAGTGTCAATAAAAACAATGAAATAACCACTAAAATTTTTTCCAAGTCTAATATCGTAGTGAACCTCTCACTTGAATCACTATAATACTAAGGACAATGCGATATTTCGACTTGTGTCGTTTTTTGAGCGTTTTACAATACTTCGCGCAATTGACGAATTTTTTTTTCACCCTTTGATTCTCACCAAACTTGGTATACTGATGTAAAATACAACGCTGATCAAGAATATAAAAGACGCTTTCCGAAATTCCAATTAGTTAAAAAAATTATTGCATTTTATATTTTTTTATTGGGTCCGGTGCTCCGATAGCTTGACTCGATTGCGTTTCGGTTTTCTGGCGAAAGCCTAAACATATTTTTTGACCCTAGAATGTTACCAAACTGACCCATTTCACTCGAATTTTTACTAATTTTTACCAAGAGACCAATCTAGTTTTTATTTTGCGAAATTTCAGTAACTTTATCATTAAAATCAAGCTTCCTTTTTAAAATCGTCTCTCCAAAGCTTTAAGGAACAAGAATTTAAATTTCTTAACATTAAAATGCAAGGGGAAAATATGAGATGTCTATATATCAAACACGACAATCCACTTTTTATTTATTTTCGATAAACTTGTAAATAATATATCAGTAACTAAATCTAAATTATGACATTGCTTCGTTTAAGAACGCTTTTTTTTCTTTTACTTTAACCACAAAAACAGAAATTTCCTTTTATGTTTTCCTTAGTTGTAATTTTTCATTACAATAAATTATTTCTCTCTACGATATAATGAGTTCGCTTAAAACTGAAGCATAGCCATGGCTCTTCTAATCATGGTCAATCTATGATTACCTTCTGTTATTATTTCATTTCTTTATTTTGGAGAAAACACCACGAAACGTATGAATAGTATAACAGCACTCGTTGATGTTAAAATTATTTTTAAGATATTGTTACGTAGATCGGGGTTCGAGGATTTTATACTATCAATATCAAAGAGCAAAACATTTTTTTTAAGAGTGATGGAGATTTATTGTCGAAAGACAATCCTTGAAATACAGGATACAACACTAAAATTCACTTAATAAATCTCAGAAGATCTTTACACCTTCAACAGCACTCAGACATAGTTATCAGTGTCTAAAATATAAGTATGTTAAAGATTATTCAGAAGTACTCGCTCGATAGTAACAACTGATCGCTTGTCGACTCTTCAACGGTCAAAACAATACTGACTCAGTTTTAGCGAGCGGCTCCAATTAATACTCTACACGGATTTTTCTCGAAAGATCCCCTTACGTAGTAGATAGTGGTATTAATAGATTAATTCCAGTAATTTCCAGAAGCATCCATATAGTCGCCAAAAATGATGCCAACTTGACTCTTTCTTCAAGTTTTCGTTGAATTGCCATAATAATGTAAGGAACGGCGTTATTTACAAATATTACAATTTTAGCATAAAATTAATACAACAGAAAGTAATATTAGCGTATTACACATCCAGATATAAATTATTTACACTATTTTAAGCATTCTATACACAAAATTCGCAGCAAAAAATATTCTGGGTATTTTCTCAAAATAAACAAAACATTTTACGCTAAGGACTGAGTACGAATAAAACAATTTACATTTTCATTTCAAAGTAGGCAAAAGTTGTCGCCAAATCGTGACAGGAATTTTTTTGTTTGTCGAATCGTCCTGGTGACCCGCCGTATAGAGGAGCTTATACTCGTGAGTGTCTCACTGTGATATGGTCTAGAAAAAAGTTGTGTAAGGTGCCATTTCATGTGTCCACTTCCTCTTGACCATGGCTCAAAATTCGAAATCTGTTGCCAATAGCATTCTTGTTGCCTCAATGTGAAACGTTAAGGAACAATCAATCAGGTATTAACATCTTAACTGACGGTGACGTATATATCCGACCGGTCAAACAGTGGTTTAAGTTCTTCGGGCGTATATATACGTCTTACTGAGAAAAGCTTTCCTTTTCTTTGCGCTGCTATCAATAAATCTATTCCGAAGACTTTGGAGTGCAATAAAATGACCTTGACCGTACTTGCAAAGAATTTACTTGATTTATAAAAAAATTATCTCGTTTTTGCCTTTTCTTTCCCCCAATACCCCGCACTTACGGGAACATCGGTAGCACTGGAGAGAAAATGGCGTAACTTTTAATCGGCTGCTAAAGGGTTAAAAAACATTTCAAGTAGATACAATATTGTATTTGGAGTGCCTTTTTTTTTATTCGCGATTACCACATCATTTCAACAAAATAAGCATTGAACATTAATAAAAATAAAGTCATTTAAAAATTATTGAATATATTATCATTTATACTTTTTCTAATGTCCTACGTACGATTTATTTTTCAAAAAAAGGAACTTATTCGGTTAATTATCGTAACTATAATTGTGATTTTCCTAAAAACATTCTAACAATTCGTGTTATAATTAATCAAGTAAAGAATTAGCGAGGAGAACAGACTTGTTCGCGATGTGTGGAAAATCTCCGGATGTGACGTCGCAATCTTCATTTCCGCTTTCTTTAATTATGAGACCGTTGCCTTGACGACGGGCTTATGAATTGGTCGCCAGCTCTCTCCTCTTTATTTTCCCGTAGGATAAAGGAAGATCTTTTCCAAAAGATTAATGGCAACGGTTTCACGAATTCATACCGCGTAAAACATTTAGAAAATTTCCACTTTCGAGATGGGGAAGCTGCTGATTTAAAGATTTTGTTCCCATATGGCGCTCAAAATTAAAATAAAATCCAAAGCAGCCAGTGTTGATCGGAGAAACTGGCCCTATAGAAAAATAATTTCAGATTGAAATTTATTTAGTACAAATTACATAAAAAAATTCTTAAAGTAGTCTTATATGCTATTTTTCCATGTGTAAATACAATTTATTTTCTACTGGTGTGGCATGGCTCATAGATATATCTTAAAAAATCTTAGTTTTTTAATAGCTGTAAAGGAGGCTTATGTCTCGCTGCAATGGCTCGTCTAATTGCGTCCTGTACATACTCGATCTGAATTATGTCAGGAGAGCATGCTAGCCATTTCAGATGCTGTAATGTTTCAACTTCAAGCCTATTTTCTACAAGTCAAACTGTGTGAGATTTGGAATGATTGCGCATTATAAGAAAGAAATCTCTAAAGGCAAATGTATAACATGAGACCTCAGTATCTCGTCTGCATACTTTCGGGCCACCAAATTTACATTTCGAACGAAATTTAGGTCCGTACGTCCACATATGCTGTTTCCAATTCATACCTTCAACCCACCTCGAACATAGTGTAATCTTAGAAGAGCGAAAGTAGAATTATTTTGTGTACCCCATTTCCCTCCTTAACATTACTCATAGAATGTCACACTCCAGACATAATCGAGACTGGTCAGAGTTCATACCTAATGCCGCTAAAGACTCGCCAAAAATTCTGTTGAGGCTCAAACGTCCTCCTGTTGGTGTAATGTGGAAGTTAGGAGAGGGCGGCCCAGCTCTGATGTCGTTCTAATCACTTAAATATGTTTCAAAATTAAGAGTTATATTTCTAATAGCCCTCGTGAGGCCACAGTGGTAGCCAAGTGGTCAAGGTATCGGATCGTGGCTGGCATGCCATGAGTTCGAGCCCAGCACCACTAAAGACCCGCCGTATAGGGAAGCGATGCACGCTAAATCCGTCGAGAGCTTAAACGTCCTCCCATTGGTGTGGTATGGTAGCTAGGAGAGGGGGGTGCCAGTTCAGGTGTCGTCACTTGACCATGGTTCAAAATTAAGAGTCCGTCACCAAGAACCCTCGTGTAGCTGAACAGTATGACGTTAATATTTACCAACTCACTAATAGCCCTCGCGTAGCTTTATAGTGTGACGTAAAAAAAATATCATTAGAGATTCGTCGGAAAACATCACCTGACTTAAATTACGTTGCATCAATCTCGATGTTTAGCATCCCACATTTTTTGGGCCTCACGGTGTCTTGAGGTCGATGGAATACTTATAATTGGCTTACGTTCATAAATGCCACCATGACGATGTATTGTTTCCGACTGTTTGGATTGACACCTTCTGTCTTGTTGGAAAAGCTATTATCTTTTCAATTGAGTCTGCTCTGTCTCGTGATAGTATTAACGGGAGTTACCATATTTGACTGTAGTAATAGCATGTTAAAACGTCGCCTCTTAGCCAGCTGTCTACTACCCCTTTTCTTCCCCGGCACCTTAGGGGAAGAGACGCGTTGTATGATCTTCAAAGAGGATTATAGATAAAACATACCTGTTTCAGTTGCTGACCATTATCATCTTGTTCCATCTAACACGGGAACGTGTTACACATGTGTGGACAGGATGGCCCCCTATGGAGTGACATGTCAATTTATGGACCAGCCATATGAATTTTCAAGAAGATGGTGGCGGGACTGACGGTACTTTTCTCCGAAAGAACCAATGGTGTTTGGGATCCAGTTTTAGGTTGACATGTGCACGTTATTGTTCCTTCCAATCAAATTTAAGCGGGTGAGAGAATCCCGCCCAAAATGTTTAAAGAGACGGATTAGAACAGCGGTATTCAACCTTTTTTGCCGCCAAGTCACATACATACGACAAATTTTTAACGCGGTCCTCAGCATGAGGATTAAAGGGGGAGGGTTAGACACTATACGACGGACTTTTAAAAAGGGGGAAATTGATAAAAATATTAATAAATTTGGATTTAATTTTAAAACTCTATTTAGCTCAATCAAACTCAACTCACAAAAATTAGTCTTTATGCATTTTTCCCCCTGTTGGGGGGTAATTTCGATTTAACTTTCATCAATTATCCCAAGCCTCCCCTCCACCTCCAAATATTTTGTTGCTGTTGCTAAGATTTTTTTAGGAAAGCCAATTTATATTTCGTCTTGAGAAAGACCCTCATAAATAAAAGAAAATGAAGAGCTGAAAAATTTGTGATTAGTAGAGCAAAATTATATTTTTTTAATATAGCATTTTTTAACGCAAATAAAACAAGTTGTTGATCCATGTTTGTTTTCCTCTGCGAAATAGACAAGATCCCAATGGTCTTGAGACAACATGTATTCCTTAGATATTTTTCACTTGGAAGACATGAGGATTAACTAAAAATTAGTTTCACCGCTTAAATAATCGCTATTCCACTTTTATTTGTAAGCATTAACCGTTAGAATTACAAAAAAAAAGCTATCCCGCAATTCATACCAACGCGACATTGATAGTGAAATCGATATATAGGATTGCTTATTTGATAAAATGTCTCAGTAAACTTTTAATATATTGTTCTAAAGTAATTGAATTTTCTATTACAACGGGCCCTGACCAGGCCACTTAGAAAGGGCCTTTGGACCCATGCGACCCGCTGGTTGAGTATCACTGGATTAAAAAGTGACCAAAAAGCTCATCGAGAGACCTGCGGGCAAGGTGTGAACATAGAAAGCGAACTCTGGTTTACTATTTTGCCGAATCTTAGACGTTTAGAGAACCAGCGAATAGAGCTTAACAAAGTTGCTAGAAATATGTGTTAATTTACGATTGTTAATAAAAATTAATTTTACTAAAGCTCTGGGCTCCACCTCACTACCCAGAAAATTAAGTAAACCCTGTTCCTACGTTACAATGAAGAGACGACCTTTCTCTGGTCAACTTGTTACATTTCCTACTTCTTGGAATACATTCCATAGCCTTGAAATAACACTTGCAACTCCTCAAAGCCCTCAGCACTTGTTTGTTGTTTCCGCCAAACATGGATTGCGGTAAATTATGTTCTGACAATTACACAAATCGCCTTTTCTCAAAACAAAACCTGAACAAATGCGAGTAACAAATGAGACAGAGAAAGAATCATGATTTCTACATGAATCACCTTTTTTAATGTCCTTCACGTTGATTTGCAGGTGAAGCATTTTTTTAGGCAATGGTAAAAAGATTGTCGCTAACTCGTGGTAGTTGTTGTACTCGTTGTTGATTCGGGGGTTCAACTCCTGTTGTCATTGAAGACCCACCGTGTAGAGGTCTGTGTTAAGTTTTCCCGTTGTCGTGGTGCTGAAGTTTGAAGAGTGGAATGCAAGCTTAGAAGGCATCTTCGTCACTTAACCAAGGCTCATAATTACGAGGTCCATTGTCAAAAGCCTTCATGCTGCTTTATTAGTACGACGTGGTATAAATATTCACTCACCCAAAAGAGGGGTTACGGGTACATAGATTCAAAAAAGGGTTTATTCTTCTAATTGACCGAGAATTTTTTTTTAATTTGATGTTTCTTTTATTGATTAGAGGTCAAATAAGAACGGGTGTTACCGAAATTGACTATCTAGGGAGGTTCCGAAAAGTTAAGAGGGCGTTTAAGTAAAGAAGTTTTCGTTTTTGAGTTAACAGACCTACAGACTTGAAAATTTGGCAAGCCCGTTTATTTTACCATGTTTTTATTAACTCGCTTTCTTGTCTGTCAGGGTGAAATTTTGCAATTGATTTTAAACTAACAACCCGATGAGCTAGAGACTTGAAATTTGGATCATAGCTCAGAAGTGGATGGCAATGCATGGAATAACAAAAAAAGAAGTTCTAGTCTCGAACCCGGGCCCCCGAAGAAGTAGGTCTCCGATTTCGACAAAGGGCTCCGGAACTTACAAAAATTTACACGAACGATGTCGATAACAAGGGTAGAGTTGCGTCTACGTATTCAATTTCGTGGCTCTGGGGTCAGAGGGGCCCCCCAGTTTACCATGTTCTTATTAACTCGCTTTCTTGTGTGTCTATCTGGGTGGAATTTTGTAATGGATTTTAAACTAACTTCCTGATATGCTAGAAACTTGAAAATTGAACTGTAGCTCAGAGGTGGATGACAATGCATGAAAATGGTTATAAAAACATGGTACATGAAAAAAACTTTTTATTATGAAAACTATTATTAAATAGAGAAGCTCTAAATATTTGGTTTAGCAGAAATCTGGTTTTGAGAGGGAAGACTTAAAAGATAATTATAATTTTGGCTTAGAATTTCAAAGGTCCAGTACTTTTCAAATAAAGAGGTGAGCCCTGTAAGTTTTCGCAATGCTATTGGAATCTTATGCTGGGATTTGGATATCTCTCTCAATAACAGAAATGTTTATATATTTATACATCATTAAATACCCAGGGAAGCTGGCTGTATCGGCTAGTATACTTAAAAATCTACTTTAATACAGATCAAGTAAATTGACTTTGAAAAAGATATAATTAAGGGGGTAGTAAACAAAAGGGGGAATATTTTGTCCCTTTTTTATAGCTTATTTAATATAAATTGAGAAAAGACAATTTTATTTTAATTCATTTTCTTGCTTGTTTCGTCTTTTGGCTGACGCAGAATCTTAAATAAGTGCTTACGCAATCCTTGAAGAAATTCGAAAGTTTTCAGGGAAATTGATTTGGGGCAGGCAATTAAATTAGGGACGACTCTTCTTCAGAGTGATGGAAAGGAAATCAATGGAATTAATTAAATATTTTTCACGGCATTTCACTTTCATCCTTCGGCTTGACGGAATCTCTTTTTTTTTAAATTTTGTACGGGGCCTCTTTTGTGGTATTTCATTCAAGAAAATTGAAATTGCACATCTTTCTTGGATATCTTCTATAAACTTACAGTGCTTTAATCAACATACTAAAACATTATAAATACTTTTTTAGGGATGAGTACTAATAAATATTAATACTTAAGCAGCAATATATATATTTAAAATCTAAATTTTACAAAAATTACAATTACACGAGAAATTTTAGCATTACTTTAAAAATTCTTTCAAGCAATTAGAGGAAAAAGTAATGAACTTATATCAATTACTTAAATAAATTTCATACATTCCTCTTGGAACTGCACTAAAATTTTAATGTTTTGTTAAAATATTAAAATTTTGGAGTTGATTGAACAAATATTATAAGAAATGTGTCACAGTTATGAGGCTGTTATGGAAATAACAGGCCATAACTCAAAAATATTTATACAGTAAGAATTAATTTAGTACATTCCCTAGGAAATGCCAGTATCAGGTTCAAGAAGTTTAATTGAAATATATATTTAAAATATTCTGTGTGTGTGTGAGTTATCAGATTCTCCTTGATACTGAACTACTTAAATGCGCACTTCTGGTATATTAAAGACCCACTTCCAGTTTTTTCTAATTTTATGTAATTTATTGTAATTTGGACTCAATGTAACGAAGAAATAAAATAATATACGTTTTGCAAAGCCCCAAAAGATTGTTCTGTTCAATAAAATAAAACCAAAAAAAAGTGTGTGTTGGGATCTAAATTGACCATTTCATCGTGTTCGGATACCTAAAATGCGCTTACCGAACTAATATCTGAAGTAAGGAAAATGGTCTAATACAGGGGTCGGCAACATTTTAGCTGTGTCGTGCCAAACCAATCTACCAATAGGATTCAGTGTGCTACATAATAGGACAATTCTGTAACACTTCGATTCCCTCGCGATAACACATGCAGATTTAGAGAATAGTAGTCTACAATATAGATTTACAGTTTTATTACACATTAATTTTGCATCATTTAAAGATATTAACATAAAAATAAACCGTATAAAATAGAAGTATTTCTTAAACAAAAATAAAATACTAAAATTGTACATATATTATGTATTTTTAAACATATTAATTAAATTAAGAAATATAAAATATAAAACATAAATATTTCTCTTCCTTATAGTTAAATAAAAAGGTAAATACAAATTTTAATGTGAACCTAGTGCTCTACTTTCATATCGCAAAATCAGGGATATAATTTGTGGCTTTCAGTTTGGAGGAATTCTGAGCACTTACACTGGTGTCCAAAAGTTAAGCATAATTGATAATTATGTGGTTAAAGAAGGAACTATAAATCAGAATGGAGGGAAACGTGATGTGCGAGTGTAAAATGGTTATAAAATAAGGAAGCAAATCAAAAGAATGATAATAATTAATTTTATTATCCAAGGTAGCAGTTTGAAAGAAAACTGGGCATAGCAAGGATTCACACTTTAAAGAAAAAATGAAAGAAAACATTAAGTATAATACTGATGCTGCAGTTTAATAAGGCGTGTGGTCACCTCTGACAGCCAGGCACGCTGCACAGCGATTTACCATTCTTGCTATGAGGTGAAGAATGAGTTGTGGGCTCAAACGGTTCCAAGCTTCTTGGAGAGCTCTCTTCAGTTCTGTAACGGAGCTTGGTGGGTGCGAAAGGGCTGCAATGTGTCTCCCGAGTATATCCCATACATGCTCTATAGGACTTAAATCAGGGGAGTTCGCAGGCCACGACATGCGCTGGATGTTTTCCGTTTCAAGGAAGTCATCAATCAGCACCGCTCGGTAACAGGGCACATTATCATCCATTAATATGAAGTCAGGACCAACAGCACCTTGAAGCAAGCGAACATAAGGCTCAAGAACTTCATTTCTGTATCTTTGAGCAGTCACAGACCCCATGGTCAAAGAAATGGAGGTCTGTGCAGCCGTCCATCATGATGCCTGCCCATACCATTACTCCCCCTGATGGAAAATGTCTTTCCGTTACGTTTCTTGGTTCAGAACGTTTGCCACGTTCTCTCCATATCGTTACCCGCCGAGAATCACTACTCAGACTAAACTGGGACTCGTCACTGAACATCACATTGACCCACTCTCCCACACTCCAATGTTGATATTTCAAACTCCAGTTCAAACGAGCGAGTTTATACGCAGACGTGGGGGGGGATGAAACTGCTGGTCTTCTGGCATACAGGCCAGCATGATTGAGTCTCCTGTAAGTTTGTCTCGAAATTCGTATTTCTGTGGCGACTGTGACGCCGAACCCACTGCTCTGGCAGTACTGCCCCTCTGACGAGTCTCTTCATTTCATCCTGCTATCCGTCGCTTGGCTTTTCTCTCGACTGAACCAGCTAGCTGAAAACCTGTTTTATTGTACCGGCGCTTCGCCAGTGACGTCACCAGTTGGAATTTTCTCCTCTCGGAACTTCTTTCGGAAAACTATTCGCTACTGCCTTCAAACTGGAAGGGGTTTCCCCCCACCCTGCCTCGCCGCCCGTCCAAACAATGGAATCCTCAGAATCTGACTCTGATGACGAGATGCATCTGGAGCAAGAAGAAAGGTCACCTACTACCCAACCACCTCCACCATCCATTGATCATTTCAGAAGCCAGTTACATTCTGCCATCTATGCAATTGTTTGTATGAACATATGCATAGACATGAAAGACATTCTTAAAACATTGAACTTTACCATTTCAACGATGAGCACAGCAAGACTACATATCACGACGAAATGTACACGCTGATCGCCGACGGTCACACGATCTACAAAAAGCTGCTCAAGGAAGAAACGGACAATGGGAATGAAGTCTTTTCAGGTATTGAAAAAAAAAACTGGAACCCTCCTGCCAACAATGATAATTCCCCAAGTAAGGAAGAACCTTTCACCATAGTTAGAGGAAGAAAAAAGGAAGGATTCCAACCCCGCCTATGGATAATACGTCAAAAAAACTTAAATCTTTTGAACTGAATACGAGCAACAAGTTCAGCCATCTGAAAACTCCCCAGAGTCAGCTGGATGATGAAGACCAGATGAACAACAACACCCAGGACAATGACAATGAAAACGAGGACGACACCCGACATGTAGCCCGTCTACCCCCCCCCCATTACAATAGACAATGTACAAAGGTCAGCAGAGCTTTTGAAAAATCTGCAAGAACTCACAAAGCAACATATGAAAGGGAGAGTCATCGGAAAAGGTCTCCGCGTATATCCAGAAACACCTGAGGCTTATTACGCAATCAGAAAATTCATAGAACAGAACAAGATGGAGTTCTTCACATACGACCTTGACCAGGAAAAAGACCTAAAAGCAGTCATCAGAGGCATGCCCTCGGACACTCCGCCCCAGGACATAATTGAAGACCTACTGCTCCTTGGCATCACCGTCAACGTGTCATGTTATGACGAATAGAAAAACTGGGATGCCGATGCCTCTGTTCCTTGTAACCCTCCCCCGGAATGATGACAACAGAAACATCTTCAACCTGACGGAGATGTGCTACCTAAAAATTAAAGTCGAGCCCTTACGCCCCAAGACAGGTCCAGCCCAGTGCTTTAGATGCCAGGGCTTTTTTCACTCTTCAAGGCATTGCACTCGAAACCCCAAGTGCGTGAAATGTGGGAAACCACATCTCACTAAGGACTGCATCAAACCAAGGGATACAGAAGCCACATGCGGAAATTTCCAGGGTAATCATCCTGCAAACTACATGGGTTGCCTCGCAACCCATTGAACAAGCCGCCACCCCCCCCCCAAGACAAACGTTTGGGAAGAGAGCCCGAAAGCGCAAAGAGATGCGGGAGGCAGCCGTGGCCAAGGCTGAAGCAGAGAAGCAGGCCCCTGCACCTGTAGCCCTTATCCCGAGACCAGTCGCCCTGCAATCAATTCCAGTTACCGCCCCACAATCCAAACCAACACCCCACCATTCAAGCAAGAAAGCCGCTCAATCAATCAACCGCAGACAGCAACATGACCATGACACCTGCCCCTCAAACAACAAACCTCGCCGAAACAATGCAACAAATGCAAGACCCCAAGGTTACCGAACTGTTTCAAGTCCTCCGCCAAATCATTCAAATTGCGAAATCTGAAAATACATTAGCTGACCGAGCCATGCAAGTTGCCGCCCTCCTCCAATTAGATATTGCACTATGATCCATACAGCACTCGGAGGAAGTATTCTTAGGATAGTCAGCTGGAATGCTGACGGGATTGTAACGAAAAATGATGAATTGGAAATATACACACAAGACCACAACCCTGACATCATTGCTCTGCAAGAGACAAATCTCCTGCCTGCCTTGAACTCAACTTGGCTAACTACATCACCCACAGAAACGACAGAATGACACACCGAGGAGGAGGAACTGCCATTCTCATCAAATCCACAATCAGCCACCATAGTATTCATATCCAGATCAGCTCAGTCAAAATTACTGCAATAGTCTTCGAAGGCCACCCGGTTAACTTAACAATCTGCTCTCTTTACATGTCACCATCTTTACCAAACAGAAACCTCATCCCGAACCTGCTAAAAGTCTTTAGCAGGCAGGCCAGTGCCTCATCGTGGGGGACTTCAACGTGAAGCACGTCTCTTGTAGCCCTACTAGCAGAAACAATGCTGCGGGCAACGCAATAGCCAAACTCGTCCGGACCAAGGGTTTTTTGCTCACGGCCCCAAACGACCCCACTAGAGTTACCTCCTATGGAAGACCCTCGACAATAGACTTTGGACTCTCCTGTGGGCTCAACAGCATTACGGCGGAATCTTTCCCAGACTTGTCCAGTGACCACAATCCTGTCCACTTCCTCGTCTCCAACGACACTTCAATACCCCCTTCCGTCAAAACTGTAAAACCCTCACAAATTGGAACAAGTTTCACGACATTATAGCAAACACGATTCCCGGCAACCCACCCACCCATCCATAGCAGCGAAGACATTGAACAGGCAATAGTTAATTTTAATATCAACATCCACACAGCCATCTACCAAGCAAGCAAATTCAAACCAATCCTCCATGAAATGTCGAAAGTCCCATAAGCAACCAGGCTGAAGATACAAGAAAAAAACAGGCTTCGTAAACTTTACCAAAGGACACAGTACCCACCTCTCAAGACGGTCATAAACCGACTCCAGCGATCGATCAGATCAGAACTCAAGATGAGGAAGGAGCATGTGTGGGACTCCTTGCAGAGAGAAGCGAACCTTGATCCGGACCTACTCCATAATCTTATTGCCGTCAAAAAAAACCATAATCTATCCCTCTACTCGGGTACCAAGGTCTGGTATATGGGACTCAAGAAAAAGCCAATCTCTTTGCTGACACCCTCGAAGACTCTTTTATGGAAAACAGAACTCGCTATGACGATGACCATATCGATGAAGTGGATAGGACAGTCCGGCACTTTTTGAACAACTACGTCACAGATACCCCACCCCTCACCTCACCACAAGGGATCTGCGAAATCATCTCGAAACTAAAAAACAGAAAAGCCCCAGGTGAAGACCATATCAAGAATATCACTCTGAAATCTCTCCCCTTGAATTCCATAACATACTTAACAAAAATTTTTAACAAATGTCTCTTGCTACAATATTTTCCCCAGAACTGGAAACATTCAATCATCACACTCCTACCGAAAGCTGAAAAAGACTCAAAGTTTCCAATTAATTATAGGCCGATTAGTCTCATTTCGTACACAGCCAAAGTGTTCAAAAAAATCATCCTCAATAGATTACAAGAATTCTCAAACGCCAACAGCTTAATTCCCGCCTTTCAGCACGGATTCCGCAAGAATACCTCTACATGTCATCAGCTCCTGAGAACAAGTAACAGGATCATTGACGGCTTCAATAAACAACGCACAACCGGAGGAGTCTTTCTCTATGTAGAAACTTAACTAAAATAATCCACGACTATTTAAAGGACAGGTCTTTTCAAGTAAAAATTAATTTCACCCTCTCAAGAGTCAGCACAATAGAAGCAGGCACCCCTCAAGGAAGCATTCTCTCTCCGATGCTGTACAGTCTCTACACACACAACTTCCCCACCACGCCAACGGTGGACGTTTGCCTCTTCGCAAACGACGCGGCCTTAATAGCACAGGCAAACACCCCGGAATGAGTAAGAAAAATCCTCCAAAATTACCTCAAGAAACTCAGAAGATGGCTCACGTTGAGGCGCATTTCAGTAAATACCTCTAAATCCCACGCCATCATTTTCAAAAAAGGCAGATACAGAAACAGTCTCCCGCCACTGAAACTTTTCAGTAATACGATCCCTTGGAGTGACGAAGTAAATTACCAAGGAGTTACTCTGGACAAAAAATTAACCTACAGAAGCAACCTCAATAAAATTACATGCAAATTCAAAAAGAAATTAAATATCCTTCAACTTTCTTTCCAAAAACTCCAAGCTCAAACTGAAAAATAAAAGGCTCATCTATCTGCAATACCTCCTGCCATATGCATGCCAGATCTGGGGAACAGCAGCAAACCAGCATATCAACGCACTCCAACGTCTGCAGAACAAAGCACTCAGAACGATTCTTAACGCCCCCTTCTACATCCCAAGGATTGTCCTTCACAAAGATCTGAGAATCGTCTCCATCCGCTCCAGAATCCGGACTCTTTCAACATCCTTCTACGCTCAGATCCCTTCCCAACAAAATAACACCATCAAACAGCAAGCGGACTTCAACGAAACCGGAAAAAACAGACTTCCTCACCAGTCAACCCTTCTACAAAACGGATTCGACTGATAACGTACTGCGCTCCCTCCTCAGCGCCGGCTAACGGACTGCTTCCCCCGCCTCTTTGCCGAGTGATGCTATCTGCGACCTGCTTGCAGGTCGGCCATGTTTAATTTCTTATCATTTCAGGAACACACATACAGAGAAGAAGCGCCCGGAGGACGCTGGATCTCTACTTTACGATTTACCCTTGACTGCCCCTCTGACGTCGCGCCCTTATAACCAGATATCGGTCTTGGCGTGGGGTTGTGACTCTTGGTCGACCTGATACTGGTTGTCGGGTAGCATCTCCCGTTCTTTGAAACCTCTGCCACAGTGTTGAGATCAGACTGGTCCACACATTCAGAATTAGAGACACTTCGGTTTGTGATCGTGAGGATTCCAGCATTCCAACGATTCTTCCTTTAGTAAACATGTCCAATTGGCGTCTTTGTGCCATCATTCACCTTGTTTAATGGTTAACAACGTTTCTTCTCTCAGCAGTTGCACGAAACTTGTCTGAACTGCCTATGCTGCGTGAATCGGTTTCTCCGCGTTCTGATATGCGCCGGTGTTTCACGCAGGACGTAATCGACTGAAAAGTTTTGCATAAACCAAATGTTTCTTCTCTCAATTAAAATATCCGCCAGAAATTTGGAATAATTTTACGAATATTTACTCCATGTTTTTCGCATTTTACGATTTATGCTTAACTTTTGGACACCAGTGTAGTTAGTAAACCGTTTCTTTGAAAACTCGAAAGATTTTTCTTTTAAGGAAAGATTTTTTTTACTTAAATATATAGAACCAAAAGCGCGGGAAGCAGAGTCGAGGCAGAGTTCTCTCTCAAAACAATTAAATCTCTATAACAACGGCATTCAAAAAATTTCTTAATTGCTCTATAAATTTATCTTTAGTTACCTTTCTGATTTTTTTCGTAATTCTCGAAACTTCCATAATTTTGAAGATGTTTGTCAAATAAGGTCCATTAAAATTTATCAACTTCCGAAATTTGACGGATTCTATTTTCAAATTCGAAAATTGACGAATTTGTTGAGTTTTGCAGAGTTCCAATGAGAATTGTTCCACGTGCCACAGGTTGCTTTGACCCCTGGTCTAATATAAAAACTACGCCAATTCAAATTCACGAGTCACCGTAAAATCCCGCATATAACGCGCACTTTTACCGCCAAAATAAGATCAAAATTAACAGGCGCACGTTATACGTCAGATATAAAACTCTCTGATAGCTTTGAAAATTAAAAAGAAATGAACATAAAAAAATTAAGGCTTCTGCATGTATCGAAATACTGTTAAAAGAAATGACATACCTTATGATCTTAAAGGGCTGTATTTCTAGAAATATACTAGAGTCTGGAAAAATATATCGAATAATTGACTTCAAAACATGGAAGTATTGCACGCGTGTAGTTCAGGTTTCATCATAAAAAAGGGGATGAACATTATGCGTTGAATATACCTAAGAAAAAATTAAAGAGCAGCTCAAAAATATAGGTGCGAGCCGGATTTTACGGTATTTATAAACTCCTGGGTTCTTTTGTAGGATTTCGCTGACCGGTGTCGTGTTCAAATGATAAAAATAGTCACTGCAACATTCAGTCCCGATAATTTTTCATCTTACTAAGAAACACGTAAAAAAACAAGT
Organism: Trichonephila clavata; assembly: GCA_019973975.1. Classification (NCBI taxonomy): domain Eukaryota; kingdom Metazoa; phylum Arthropoda; class Arachnida; order Araneae; family Nephilidae; genus Trichonephila; species Trichonephila clavata. Next base: position 47,037 of record BMAO01017704.1, read on the forward strand.
AGATTAAAGATGTTCAGTTGGATTGAAAAACCATCCTCCGTGTTTTCTGCCTCATCACGTTTTTCACCTTTCGTCTTCCTCTCTCCCAACTGGTGCAACTCCTCCAGTCTCGTCCGGTCTGTCTGGTCTTTTACGGTCTTTATATCTGGGCATATGGGCCACTTGCGGCCCCCAATGTCATATCTGGCGAAGAATAGATGTGAAACGACGTATTCATTTTCATGCTGGATATGTGGTATTCTCATTGGTCCAGCCAATCGTATGGTTAAGGTTCATGGAAGCTGTTAAAAAAAGCCAAGAAAAAAGAGCTGAAAGACTGCTCTCTGAGTGGTGCATGGAGATCTGTCTAGTTGCCAGATCCTCGCATGTATGTTTGACCCGTTGCCAAATCTATCATATCTGCTTGATCTGATGTCAGGTGCGGGTGCTAGATCTTTACATTATTGACACATAATTTTGCTCAAGGCCTGAGCTACGAGGGCATTTCGAAAAGTAAAGATACAACGTACACCAGAGGAAAAGAAAAGTTTTGGCAAATAAGTTGGCAACACAGGTGCTAACTTTGAAACGTTAGCTTTCTCCTCGTGGTCATTCGGCATTTCAACGTTGATTCTGGTTGGAGTAGGTCGTGTTTAAAATGGCTGCGTCGCTTCAGAATCCCGCCAAATGCAAAGTGCGCTCCGTCATACGTTTTCTTCATGCAAAAGGTCAGCGAACAGTGGATATTCACAAATAAATTGTTTCTGTTTATGGGAACATTATGAATCGACAAAATGTAACGAAATGGTGTCGTCATTTCTGTGAAGATAGGACCAATGTTCATGACGAACAAAGAACAGGTCGGCCATCTGTGATCTCTGATGCCCTTTTTCAGAGAACGGAGGAAGCAATTCGAACGAATAGACGTCAGTAGATAAGAAAAGCCGATTCTGCTGTAAAGGTGCAGGCGCGGCGGAGGAGCAGACGCGGAGTTGAGTTGTTTTCCTCTTGTGGATGCAGCAGGCGCGGAGTTGAGTTGTTTTCCTCTTGTGGATGCGCAGGCACGTAGGAGGCACAGGCGCGGAGGCGGCGTGGAGTTGAGTTGTTTTCCTCCTGATTTTTGGAAAATCTTTGCTTGGATAATATTTTAAGAGAAGTAAGAGAAATGTTATACCCACCTGATTATTTTGAATATTATGAGGATTTGAATAAAACGATTTTTTAAATGTTTAATTTGAGTTAATTTTATTTATATTGTTTTTTAGTTTACTTTATGTTGAGATGCTTTCTTTTTTAAAAATAAGTGTGGGTATATTTAAAAAAAATTATCTCAGAATGTTTAAGCGTAAATGATATTTTAAATACATTTCATACAAAAGTAAGAAAAAAATACTGTACAAATATTTTGTATAAGTTTCCGACAAGATTTGGCTTTAAAAAGTTTATTTTTATAAATCTGAAAAAATGGGGGTTTTTTTTTACACGGTTATATTGTTAATTTTTTTTCATACTGCTTTCTAGTTTAATTTATGTTGAAATAGTTTCATTTTAAAAGATAAATATCAATATACGTCTTTCAAACAAATTAACTAAGTATGTTAAGCATAACTGATATTTTAAATATATTTTGTATAAAAGTAAGGAAAAATTTATGTTTATGTGTTTAAAGCAAACTCTTTGCCTTTTCCAAAGAGTATAAATTGCATAACTATTCATTGCAATAACCATTTAGTTAAATTATTTTTTTCTTAATTGAATAGAAATAAAAAAAACATTTATTATACATTGCTTTAATAACAAATTGTAAATTTTAATTCGGTATAATGATTACACATGCACAGTAAAGATACAAAGTAAATTGTTTCTTCAGAAATCAACATCTTGTATTGCGTTTTACATTACAATCGTATATATATATACATTACAGGAGAACAACAAATTGTAAAATTGGTTTCAGTATAAGGATTACACAAAAAGATACAAAGTTGTTTATTTACAAAAGCAGCATTCCATTTCACATTACAATCTTTTATTTACATTACAAAAATCACATTATTGTGTCATCATTGGATTTTATGTCTTACTGCTTATTGAAAACTGTATCATTTGTAATGGTTAATTTTTTAGCAACATGGTTTATTATTTGTTTCATTTAGTACTGTTGTTGGTTCTGGGCTATTTCTATGGGGACCTGTTATATCTGTTTTAGGTAGATTTTTTGGTTTTAGTTCATACTAATTAATTTTTTTTAGTACTGAATTACATTTAATACTCTATATTAAATGTATTACAGAGATGTTAGATAGCATTGCACCCATACCTCATATAATACTAATTTAATTTTTTTTCAGTTGAAAGTTTCCTAATGTTTCTTATTTATGATAGCATTTAGTGAGAATCACTTTATCATCATTAATTTTTTCTTTCGGTTTATCTATTGCAAGTTACTGCTATCACATTTCTAATAATTTTTATTTATATTTGCATTCATTCATATCTATTTACTCTTTAGCATGCTAATTTTCCCTCTTACATTGAAATATTTGTTTTTGTTAAATTATTTATTTTTAAGCCAAATTGCAATTTGTTTAAAATTATTTATAGTGTGAACATTCATTTGAAAAAAATATTTTTAATTTTTGGTTATACTACTTAATACAGGGTTTTACCCTCCCTAAAAAAATATTTTGATTGCTATAATAGATGAATTTTGGTTTTTAAAACTTAATCCGTGCGAAGAACGGGCATTTCAGCTATCATTTAATAAATTCTTCATTCGTAAAGATAATTGTATGAAACTATTTTTCCGTGTGTCGAACATTTCAAAAAATCCTCACAATTTTACTTCAAGATTTAAAATAGTAGTGAAATTTTGTAATTTTAAAAATTTCTCTACTTCTCTGTCTTTTTTCAACATACAACTATTTTTAAAAAAACTGCATTTTCGTTTCCGGGGCCTAAAAAATTGCAACGAAAGAATTGAAATGTGAGTGAGGGATTTTTAAAGTCGCACTGTTCACCTACTCCAGAGTTTTTTGGCGACGGACTTCGAAATTTTCAATTTAAAACTTTTAGAATCAGTGATTTTAAAAAAAAAGCCAAAAACTTTTTTGAACAAATTTTAATAAAACACTCAAAATACTTAAATCAATCATTTAATAATTTCTTCTTTTATGAAGGTAATTGCATGAAACTTTTTTCCCCCGTGTCGTAATATTTCAAAAAATCCTCACAATTTTACTCCAAGAATTAAAATAGTAGTGAAATTTTGTAATTTGAAAAATTTATACTTTCTGTCTTTTTTTCAACATACAACTATTTTTGAAAAGACTACATTTTCGTTTCCGGGAAATAAAAAATTGCAACGAAAGAATTGGAAAGTGAGTGGGTGATTTTAAAATTCACCCTGTTTGCCTATTCGAAAATTTTTGGTGACGGACCTCGAAATTTTCATCTATTCTCAAGTGACGAGGACGACACCTGAGCTTTCACCCATCTTTAATAATTACCACACCACACCCAACGCAAGAACAAATTTCGAAAAAGGGAGTTTTTATGACATAGTTAAAGAAATCACTCACATCGCGCGTACACACACACAAGTGCTATCGGCCTGAGGGAAACCCGAAATTTCCATGAGGGTGAAGTTATTCACTCGGTAAAAGCCCGTGCAATGCCGGGCTAAGCGGAGAGGAAAGAAATCAAAGTAATTTCGGAAAATAATATTGGAAGTGCTGAATTTGTGAAGATTGAGTGAATATTAACGTCCCACTGTTCAGCTACACGAGGCCTTTTGGGGACGGTTCACGTAATTTTGAACCATGGTCAAGTGCTCTCGACAGATTTTACGTGCTTCGCTCCCCTACACTGCGGGTCTTCAGTGGTACTAGGATCGAGAATTTGTGATAAGAAGGGAAAAAATGTTAAGCGACAAAGCCATGACACGCACTCACGGGACATGCACTCACATCGTACGCGTGAAACCCCACAAAAGTTTTGGCGTTAGAATAAAAGGAGGAAATTAACATGGGGATTAAGTTATACCCTCGGTATAAGCCCGTGCAACGCCGGGCCATGAAAGCTAGTCATTAATAAACCTTTTGTCATCTTTATAGGACAGAGCAAGTTTGTTTTGCTTTATGGAGTGTATTGAATGAAATTTGGATCTAATTAAGTTCATGTCAACATATTTTAATTTTTGATTAAAAAGACAGACTTTCTAGTCCTCAAATGTTATTTTATTTTTTAAAGATTGTTTTTTAATTCCTTTTAACCGCTTTTCAATCTTATGGTTTGTTTTGTAGGCATACATTTTCGATTTTAATCCTACATATTCTGTCATAATATTTCCTTTGTTTTCATCTTTCATTTTCCCGAAGACATTTTTATTAACTAGAGGTAAATTAAGGTATCCGAACACGTTGAAAATGACCCAATTCAGTCAAGACAGATATTTTTGTTTTTTATTTTATTGAATATAGAGCTATCTTTTGACTTTACGAAATATACTTTATTTTGTTTCTACACTACCTAGAGGCCAAGTTACAATCAATTTTATAAAGTTAGAAAAACCGGAAGTGAGGGTTTTTGATCTACCAGAAGTGGGCATTTAAATGGCTCAAAATCTATCATGGCGAGTCCGATAACTCAAAATATTACGAATGTATTTCTATAAAACTTTTTAAACCTGATATTTACGTTATTTTCTAGAGAATGTACTAAAATATGTCTTATTGTATGAATACTTTTTGAGTTATGGCTTGTTATTTAAATAATGGTCTCATAAAAAATGTAATATTTCTTATAATGTTTACACAATCAGCTCTAAAATTTTCAAATTTTAATAAAAAATTAAAATTTTAGCACATTTTCTAGATAAATGCATCTAGTTTGTTTTCGTAAAACTTTTACAAATATATGTTTATGACTTTTTTCTCTAACTGCTTTGAAGTTTTTCAAAAATATTGCTAAAATTTTAATTTTTTATTAAAATTTGAAAATTTTAGAGCTGTTTGAGTAAACATTATAAGAAATATTACATTTTTTATGAGACCATTATTTAAATAACAAGCCATAACTCAAAAAGTATTCATACAATAAGACATATTTTAGTACATTCTCTAGAAAATAACGTAAATATCAGGTTTAAAAAGTTTTATAGAAATACATTCGTAATATTTTGAGTTATCAGACTCGCCATGATAGATTTTGAGCCATTTAAATGCCCACTTCTGGTAAATCAAAAACCCTCACTTCCGGTTTTTCTAACTTTATAAAATTGATTGTAACTTGGCCTCTAGGTAGTGTAGAAACAAAATAAAGTATATTTCGTAAAGTCAAAAGATAGCTCTATATTCAATAAAATAAAAAACAAAAATATCTGTCTTGACTGAATTGGGTCATTTTCAACGTGTTCGGATACCTTAATTTACCACTAGTTAACAAAAATGTCTTCGGGAAAATGAAAGATGAAAACAAAGGTAATATTATGACAGAATAAGTAGGATTAAAATCGAAAATGTATGCCTACAAAACAAACCATAAGATTGAAAAGCGGTTAAAAGGAATTAGAAAAAAAACAAACTTTAAAAAATAAAATAACATTTAAAGACTAGAAAGTCTCTTTTTAATCAAAAATTAAAATATGTTGACATGAACTTACTTATAGATCCAAATTTCATTCAATACACTCCATAAAGCAAAACAAACTTCCTCTGTCCTATAAAGAGGACAAAAGGTTTATTAATGATGATGGCATTACTACGCTTGCCCATGGACATTGGTCATTGATGAATTTAGACCTATTCAATGAGCAGTAAGACATAAAATCCAATGATGACACAATAATGTGATTTTTGTAATGTAAATAAAAGATTGTAATGTGAAATGGAATGCTGCTTTTGTAAATAAACAACTTACTTTGTATCTTTTTGTGTAATCCTTATACTGAAATCAATTTTACAATTTGTTGTTCTCCTGTAATGTATATATATATATACGATTGTAATGTAAAACGCAATACAAGATGTTGATTTCTGAATAAACAATTTACTTTGTATCTTTACTGTGTATGTGTAATCATTATACCGAATTAAAATTTACAATTTGTTATTAAAGCAATGTATAATAAATGTTTTTTTTATTTCTATTCAATTAAGAAAAAAATAATTTAACTAAATGGTTATTGCAATGAATAGTTATGCAATTTATACTCTTTGGAAAAGGCAAAGAGTTTGCTTTAAACACATAAACATAAATTTTTCCTTACTTTTATACAAAATATATTTAAAATATCAGTTATGCTTAACATACTTATAGTTAATTTGTTTGAAAGACGTATATTGATATTTATCTTTTAAAATGAAACTATTTCAACATAAATTAAACTAGAAAGCAGTATGAAAAAAAATTAACAATATAACCGTATAAAAAAAAACCCATTTTTTCAGATTTATAAAAATAAACTTTTTAAAGCCAAATCTTGTCGGAAACTTATACAAAATATTTATACAGTATTTTTTTTCTTACTTTTGTATGAAATGTATTTAAAATATCATTTACGCTTAAACATTCTGAGATAATTTTTTTTTAAATATACCCACACTTATTTTTAAAAAAGAAAGTATCTCACACACACACAACATAAAGTAAACTAACAAACAATATAAATAAAATTAACTCAAATTAAACATTTAAAAAATCATTTTATTCAGATCCTCATAATATTCAAAATAATCAGGTGGATATAACATTTCTCTTACTTCTCTTAAAATATTATCTAAGCAAAGATTTTCCAAAAATCAGGAGGAAAACAACTCAACTCCGTGCCTGCGCCTGCTCCTTCACAGGAGGAAAACAACTCAACTCAACACAGCGCCTGCGCCTGCGCCTGCGCCTTTACAGCAGAATCAGCTTTTCTTATCTACTGACGTCTCAAATTGAAAGAATTGCATCAGATCATACCGGAAGTGTCAAAGACAACTCTTTATGAAGTTGTAACTGTCAGGTTAAGGTACAGGAAATTGTGTAAGCGCTGGGTTCCAGGCGGCAACCTTCTATGACTGTGGGATACAAAAGCCTTTACAGCAGAATCAGCTTTTCTTATCTACTGACGTCTCAAATTGAAAGAATTGCATCAGATTATACCGGAAGTGTCAAAGACAACTCTTTATGAAGTTGTAACTGTCAGGTTAGGGTACAGGAAATTGTGTAAGCGCTGGGTTCCAGGCGGCAACCTTCTATGACTGTGGGATACAAAAGCTTGTGCACCGACTTAACAAATGTTTGGGTAATGGGGGTGATGATGTTGAAAAATAATAAATAATCCAGTTATTAAGATGTAACTGACGTTTTCTAAATAAATGTTTTTTAAGGAATGCGAGCCATTGTATCTTAACTTTTAGAAATGCCCTCGTACATATATAAAAACGAACTGCTGAAACTAAATGTATGTATTTTGAATAAAACAGGAAGATTCTTGATCTTCAAAAATGAACAAATTTATCTTATTCCGATTAAAGTGATAAACTTCTCCATACTCCTTTAAGTCGCAAAAATACGCGTTTGTTCAATGGGCTAAACCCAAGACGGTCACGTGATAAGAGTAATCACGTGATCTCCATTGAGATCAATACAAACGTTAGACATGAAGTTGTTGTTCTATTTGTAAAATTTAGAAAAAAATTCAAGCTTGATTATTGGGCAAGTTTATTATTTTAAGACTCTTCAAATGGCTTTTCAAAGAAAAAAAAAACCACAATCTTGCTATAGAGGTACTTCTAAATTAAGTGCATTTTGCTTACTTATGTGCGTTATTGACAACTATGTACTTTTCACAAGATATTTTTTAAATCTTTCGAGGCTCAATGTGCTTCTAAATGCATGGTGCAGAAGTTTGGAAAAGGGTACTAGTTCAAGCATCGTTCTTGTCACTTGATCGCTTTTCAAAGTTACGTCGTTAGACCTCAAAGTTAAGTCGAAATAGACTTCGTTAGCTTCAAATTGCGATTAGTTGATAAACAAATAATTTAAAACATGTACCGTATGTTATTTTCCCTGCAATGAAACTTTCTCTGCGGGAAAATTGAGCGTTGTGGGCGAATTTCACTTCTCAGCTTGAAAGTAAAAAAAAATAAGGTTTTGACAACCATAGATGTAATCGGGGTTACCAGATTGACGAGTTTATCACCCTTGGCTACAAATTTGGTGAAAGACATCAAAGAATAATCGAGAAGGCTCTAGGAACTATCCATCTAGAAACTTTCAATGAGCCTGAAACAAATGTTGAGAGTACAGTGCGGAAGATAATGCAGTTGAGAGCGTAAACTGTTTGAAAGTGTCTCCTATCAAAGTAAATGCGCAGAGTTCCTCCTTGAAGATTTATTCTAGAGTCACTTCTGGAACGTCGTTCAGTGTGGTAATTAGGAGAAGGGGTGCCATCTTAGGTATCCTCTTCGTCACTTTACCATGGTTCGAAATAACGAGGTCCGTCGCCAGATACCTTCGTATAGCTGAGCAGTGCGACGCACAGTGGTCAGTTTTCCCAAACTGGCGCACGGAAATTATTTTATAGCGTTGAAGTCTTCAAAATTATATCTAATGATCAAAAATCGTTATAATTAATGTAAATTGGTTATTCTTTTGCTTTTCACTAAAATATAAGGTGAATAGGGTCTTAACTAATTTATGTCAAGTTTGAATTTGATCTAAAATAAATGGTTGCTGAGAGAGAGAGGGCAACTAGTTTTTAAACAAGGATCTAAGGATATTAACAGAAGCAATAATTTGACACATGGGAGAATATATACAAGAAATGGAGCGGCATGTTAAAAAAATTAAATTTTAATATATTAAACAAATATAATCAAACATAACAATGTACATAAAGAATACGGGTTAATACTTAGTGTTTAAAAGGACTCGGTGCCCTTTAAGCATTTTTTTTATTTATGTACTTAAAATTTATATTTTAGCATTTCATATAGCGTTTCTATTTAACAAAATGATACGAGATAAAATTTTGCACATATTATTCACAAAATTTTAAAAACTTAATTTTTTTTAAAAAAATTTTAAAAATTTTTAGATTTTATCGTTTTTGTGTTAATTAATTTTTGTAATATTTCTAAGGATGTTTTAAACACCTTTAGGGATCAATTTTACAAAATCTTAATTAATTTTGGAGAAAAAAATAATAAAATTATATATATGCTGAAATTCAACCAAAAGTCTAATATTTTCCACATTTTAAGTTGTTTGCTTCACATAATATAGAAATATTATACTTTTATGAAAAGCAAATGATGGAAAGAACTAAAATTTTATAAAATTTTTAACCTGGCGAATCTTTAGGTGTCTATCATGCATCAGCTTTAAACCTCGCCTTCAGTGTTATAATGCTATTTTGGGTGTCAATTTCTTTCAAAACATCTTCCAGAGCTTTGGCTAATCTGCATAAGGTGTGGTAAACAAGAGCTTGCATTGGAACCTCTGCTGATATTTCATCAATGACGATACCAGGAGGATAACAGTTAATTTTAGACTCTATAAGCTTACTATAGTTGGTGTAAATATCAGCGTGGAACTCTTCGCTATTTCCTTTTATTCTATTATATTGGCCTTTAGACATTTTGGTGTCGACATCAAGAGCCAAGGCTTGGTCAGGAGTCATTTTTAGCGCGTTTTTCACGTAGTGTAAAAAAAGCGCTATTAGGACGCAAATTTCGTCTTCGTCCCATATATTGTCGTACTTTTTTCTCAGCCAATAATTAACCGATTGACCTCGGGTTTTTGGCATTCGGTCGCATTTGTGCCCCAGATAAGCCGAATCATATTTAAATTTAATAATTTTTTTTAAAAATTTGATTTAAAAAAAAAATTTTAAGTATAGTACACTACTTTCTGTTAGTAAAAAGTTCATTATTTGCATTATTGTAAAATACAACATGTGAAAAACGCGCTAAAATTACTTGGCCATGCCAATGATTGATATCTTGTTTTCGCCTAATCTAGCTGTCAGGCTAAGCATTTCTTCAGGAGAGTAGCACCTCTAGGTGAGCAAGTAGTAACTTGTTTCAAAATTAAGGCAGTTATCTATTTCTCCAGCTACTTGCAATGATATTCTTGTTAAAAATTCCAGTTCTTGCTTGCTTTCTGAAGCAAGAAGAGGACGTACTCTTTCCCGTGGTTTTGAGGATCGACCTGGAGTTGATTTGGATGGTATAAATCTTACTCTCTTGGTGAAGAACTTTTCATTTCTACGGCACTTCATCTATTTTCCCCCCACAAACGAGCAGAAATTTTTAAAAAAATTTCTAAATTAAAATTGCAGCTGCTCTTCATATTTATCAAAGTCTGTTGTAGTCCTAACAAAACTCAAAACAGTATAAGTTTTGCGCTTGAGATCTTCCTCTTTCTTCTACACATCGAATAAGGCACGCCGAGTAATAACATCAGCCAAAGCTGAAAAAAATCATAAGTATGGGACTTGCAGGAAGTAGCAGCTAAATTTGGTATTGAATTAAAGGTCTATATCTACTCTAGGTGACTTACGTGCTCCTGTGATCAATCCGTGTCAATCCCAAAAGTTCTAATCCATTAAACACGAAAATCCAACATACGTAAGAAGGAGTTGCATGCTGTGCTAAATGTTATGTTTTTATAATTTTTAACCGAACTTGAACCTAATTTGAAAGTGAAATCAAGAAATTACTTATCCATGGCATGTGTTTTAAAAAAAAACCTGCTAAAATCTGCAAAATTGTTTCCAGACGAAATGATTGAATTTTCGACTGGAAAATGAGGCTCACAAGTGTTTCGTGTAGAAAGAACAAACCCGATATATACCGATGGTTGTTGAAAATTTCCATTCGCATACTGACAAAAAATGTTTACCACATTTCTAGGGAACTCAAGAGGACCATAAATCGTTATTTGTTTTTTATTTCCGCGCAATTTAATTTTTGGGGTTTCCGAGCACCAGATCGGGAAAACTGACCACTGTGCGACGTTAATATTCACTCACTCTGGCGCGTCGTAAAGCTTGTTTATAAAGAACGTATTTTTCATTGTTGAAAATAATCTGTTATCTTACACTATTAAAATTTGAAGGTAAACAAACGTATCTATCTATCTATGTCCGTCTATCTTCTCACGAACCGCACCACGCAGAAAGTCGCGGAAGGTACCAAAAGATCGGGAATTTTCCAGGGGAAGCAGTATTGCCCATTTATATTCCGATATTGTAATTAGTTGAAAAGATATTAATTAAAAACCTTAAAACGCATAATTGTTTTAACTCCTACCGGTTGTTTACTTGGCGGAACTTCCGTTCCGTTTCGGCCGAGCGGTGATCCGACGTTTTCGACCATCTTAAAATTGTCATCTAATTTTCGGTGTTGAAATCAGACAAAAAATAATTACAGAATCGGAAAGATCATTTATTTCGCCACGATACGGTATACTTTTTTTTTTGTAAAATAACGATATTTTCTATTTTTTTCGAATTTTTTAAAATAATGTTAAAACTTATGCGTTTTTATGAAAATTATTTCTAAATCGTTGGGTATGAATTACTTTTCGTGTTATTAAATCTGTATTCTACACTAATTAACTTCAAGCCTTTCTCTTTTAGATCCATTCATTTAAAAAATAAAATTCCCAAAACTTTTTTTAAAGAATTTTTAAAAAGTAGTCCCAATTTTTACTTCACATTGAATAACTTCGTCATTTATGAAGGTAATCTCACAAAACCTTTTTTCCGTGTGTAAAGTAATATTATCCGTAACATATACGAAGATTGAAAAAATTGCTTCAAAATTACGGATTTTAAAAACATTTTGTGATTTTCGTAAACTGATGTTTTTCTGAGAAATAAATTAAAAAGTAGTAATTTGTACATTTTTTATTTCAAAGTACGTTATTTTTGCAAATAGTTTGTGATGCTTGAGAGCATTAACGTAAAAATTATGCCCTTAAAATGAAGGTAATAATTTTTAAAATAATTTAAAATACGCTATTTTACATTTAGCCAAACATTGGCGTCGAAAATTCGCTTTGCGCCGAAGACAGTTGACCTGTTTCGCCTTCGACCGCATCTAACTCAAGGGTTACACTAAAAAAATTCTGCCTTAAACGTGGGGAAATCAGTAACTTTGGCGAGTAAAAAAAATGCGAGTGAAAAAGTTATTTTTTCGTCAATTTTTCTTTATATTATTTTCAAAATTAAATAAAACAGAAGTCACCGATTGGCTGCCATGGTACAACGTGACCAGGAGAGAAGAGCGGAGGAAACGGAAGAACAGAGAAGTCACCGATTGGCAGCCATGGCACAACGTGACCAGGAGAGAAGAGCGGAGGAAACGGAAGAACAGAGAAGTCATCGACTGTCAACCATGGCACAGCATGCAAGAGGACGCCGTCTGAACGTCACTAAAGAACAAAATTTCCTTCAGATACAAACTTTTTATGCCGCAAGAACCTTTCTTTACCCGGTTGTTGAAGAGCATAACTGTGGAGAAATGGACAATGTTTGTCTGAAATGTGGGGGTTTGTATTTTGAAAAGAAATGTCAGAGGAGCTTACACCCATTGCTGCCATAATGGGAAGATAATTGAAGAAGCTTCAACATATCCAGTAGAAATGAAAGGATTGATGGATGGTAGCCATGATTTATCTGAGCATTTCAAGAAAAACATAAGGTCGTACAACAGTGCTCTGTCCTTTGCTTCAATGGGCGCACAGATTGTACCACCTGCCGGTAGAGGAGCATATTGCTTCAGAATTCATGGTCAAATTTATCACAGGACTTCTCATTTACATCCAGCTCAAGCAGGAGAAGAAAAATTTGCTCATTTATATGTTTTGGATTCTGAACTTGCTACTTGTCGACGAATGGAGCGTTGTCAAAATTCTGAATGCAATCTGGAACTTATGAGAAGATTTGATGAGATAATTAGAAGAGTCAACCCTTTTGCAGCTGCGTACAAAATGATGTGGGAACTGGAGTAGCAGGTGATTCGTGAAGAAGGACATGAGGCGTCGGAAAACGTTACCATGTACAACAGTGATAAGAGACGTGATTCTGACCAGCACAGAGGAAGATATAATGCTCCCAAAACAAATGAGGTTGCAATGGTGTTTAAAAGCTCTGATGGCATTTCACCAAATAACCGGGATATCTGCATTTATCCCAAACAACGCCAACTGTTCAGGATTAATACTCTCAATCCTAACTGCTATCCAATGACTTAAGTTTTATTTTTTCCATGTGGTGAGAAAGGTTTTCGCGTTAATCAAAGTTTTACCGAGTTACAGTTTTATGTGCACCGTTTATCAGTTAGGAAAGATATTTTCAATCCTATTTTGTATGGAGGTAAGCTTATGCAGCAGTATGTTGTGGATTCTTATGTTAAGGTTGAGGGTAACCGTTTGAATTTCATTCGTCACAATCAGAGAACGCTGCGAGTTGAATCGTATTTGGGTCTTGCTGACCACGTAAATGCTCTGTCTACCGAAGCTGGCATGAAGGCAGGTGTTACCCTCATTCTGCCATCAAGTTTCATTGAAAGTCCTAGAGCAATGCAACAGAACTATCAGGATGCCATGTCAGTTGTTCGAGATTTTGGTAAGACCGACTTGTTTTTGACTTTCACTTGCAACCCAAAGTGGAAAGAGATCAAAGACAACCTTTTTCCTGGACAAAAGCCTCATGATCGTCCCGACTTAGTTGCCAGAATTTTCAACATCAAGAAGAAAGCACTTTTGCAAGATTTGAAAAAAAATGGTATTTTTGGTCGCATATAGTTGCAGACATTCATGTCATAGAGTTTCAGAAGAGAGGTCTACCGCACATGCATCTATTGCTCATATTAGCAGAAGAGGATAAAATAAGGGACCCGGAGAGCATCGATCGGATAGTCTTAGCAGAACTGCCAGACAAGACAGTGGATCCTAGATTGCATGAAATTGTCAAATCTACAATGATTCATGGACCTTGTGGTGTGTTGAACCCCAATGCTCCATGTATCGTTGATGGTGTTTGCACAAAGGGATACCCCAAGCAATTTAGAGAAACAACTGCTGAGAACATCAATGGTTATCCAATGTATAGGCGTCGTGACAACGCAAATCATATTGTGATAAATGGCAATGCTGTTGATAATAGGTGGATTGTGCCGTATAACCCATACCTCACCAAAAACTACAATGCCCATATTAATGTGGAAATTTGCAGTTCGCTGAAGTTCGTCAAATATATCTTCAAGTACGTTTACAAGGGTCATGACTGTGCAAAGGTTGTCTTCGAGGACAATGGCCAGGGGCTAATTACATGGGATGAGATGCAGACCTTTTTGAATGCAAGATATGTATCTGCGCCTGAAGCAATGTGGCGACTTCTAGAAAAGAAAATGCACGAGAAATCCCATGCAATCATTCGTTTTGCCAGTGCATTTGCCAAACATGCAGCCGGTTGTACTTCTTGGATGATGAAGAGCATCAAGCACTGGAAAGAGCTGCTCAAAGGAATACCATGCTGACAGCTTGGTTTGAATTGAACAGAACGGATCCTGATGCCAACAGATACATATATGCTGACATTCCGAAGCATTTTGTTTGGAAGAACAATAAATGGGAGAGACGTGTACGATTGGGAGACCGAATTGTGTCAAGGTTATATTCTGTTAGTCCGAAAGACATTGATTTCATCTACGGATGCTTCTGTTTCATGTTTCCGGGAGCTAAGTCTTTTGAAGAGTTACGAACCTTTGAGAGTGTTGAAAATGATTTCTTTCAAAGAGGCGTGTCGTGTTAGGAATTTGTTGGAAGATGATGGTGAGTGTAGAAACTGCTTGAGGGAGGCATGTAGCTTTTCAAATGCCATCAAAGTTAAGGCAGTTGTTTACCTTTATTTTGCGTTTTTTGTAATCCAACATCACCTCTGGCACTTTGGGAAGAATTCAAATCTTATTTGTCTGAAGATTTTGAGTTCCACACCTCAGTGCAGCAAAGTGTAGATCTGCATTGCACAACATAGCCTATCAACTTCATGCTCACAACATGACCCTCATGAGCATTGGATTGCCAGAACCTGCCATTTCTCACGCATATGTCAATACAGATTTTTACAACTTAGAAGAAGAAAGGCAAGA
>BMAO01017705.1:0-153720 GCA_019973975.1 Trichonephila clavata
CCCCCTTACAATGCTAAATTTCGTAGGCTTCGGTCTGATGTTATCCTAGAATCGAGGATCTCGATCCATTGGGATAAGTAACAAAAACGTAGAATTTTAATATTCGATATAACATAAAGCTATATTGGATTTACGTATGCTCGAATAGCAGAAAATGAAAGAGTTTCAAGTTCATTATTTTGAAGCTTGTTTATATGATCCAACAATTACCAATCTGGAAGAATGATTCTCAAATAAAACAATATGTTTGTTGTTGTTGCTAATGCCAGCTGACCGAAAAAGGCCAGAATGAGGCCCACAAAATTCATCATAGAAAAGGGCTAAGTTGTATGCCTGTCGTTACCCGTAGCTCTGAGCACCATGCAGGTGGCAGTGCTATTTTGCTAGCCCCTACCCGAATTTTGAGAGAGAACACCCTGGGGTTGATAAATACCTCCCACCTCTCTTCCCTTACACTAGCCTCACTAGAGGCTCGACAGCTAGTTAGAGTACCCCCATGCCACAAAGGCACCATACATTTATAAACATCCATGACTTTTCCGGGATTCGGACCCAGGCCCTACGGCAGAGCAGTCAGCGACACTAATCATTTTTCTAAATTTGTTGTTTGATGTTTCACATGCTATTGTATAGGAATACTGATCATAATTTTTTATTTATACTTTTCTAGGATCTCGAGGTTTTATTTTTTACTTCTCTTATATATTTTTTAAATTTTGTTTTTCTATACCTCTTGAGGATTATCTTTATTTTGTGTATTTCTTAATATATCTTTTTTTTTCTTGAATTGAAGCTCTTAAAGAATCCTTTCTAAACTTTAAGGAAACAATATTAAAAAAAAAATTATGGATAAAATAATACTTTAATAACACAATTTGAGAGTAGATAAGTGTAACAACACTCCCATATATAAATTCTTTTTCACATATTATTCTCAAAGAATTTCATTAATAACTATACACTAAAAACGCAGCAATAAAGTACAGAAAGAAAATAGTATTATGTCTCAGAAAAGAGAATTTTTCCATTATCTTCTCGTTACTGAAAGTTGTTTTAATAACACGCAATTTCAATAGGGGTTTCTCAACATAATGTAGTTAACAAAGATTCTCAAAAGAAATTAATGTAAAAGTTTTATGCTTTTGAAAAGGAACTCAAAATTGATGAAATTTCAGAACATCAAAAGAATGTTCTTTAATTTAGAAACTTCCTTCCCACACATTCCGATTTAATTATAATTTAACTCAAATTATAAATAACAAATTTATTATATATACATATGTATATATATTCTATCATGACTATAGTTATCTTAGGTTTATAGCTATTTTGTGTATATTTTTGAAATATATATATATATTTCAAAAATATACACATAAATGTATTATATCAAGGGAAAAATATTCTCAATGCTATTAAACAAAATACTAAATATTATTTTTACAATAATGAAATCAAAAAGACTAATATAAGAAAAACTAAAGAGAATAGGACTAGAAGGTTAAGCAAAGACGAAAATGTTATTTCAAAAAGTATTAGTGATATATGTAATAGTTTCGAGAACAATTTTAACATAAAGCACATTAAATCTTTCATGCTTGGATTAAGTAAGACTGAAATATGTATTACGGAAAATATACTAAATTCAGATAAAATTATAGATAGTCATGCTTTACATATCATAAGAGACATTCCCAAATTTCTGAAGCATAAACATAAAATAAAAGTCAATGTACTTGTAAATAAAAAATATCACATACAAACAGAATATTGTATATTATTATATATAAATATATCTTATAATAATATTAATTTTTCTAGCATTTTTAAAAAAACACATGTCGACTTTACCAATTTAAAATATCAGTATTAAATAGGCTTTTAAATATAATGAAAAAATGGGTAGATCAATTTTTAACTACAATGTACCTATAAAGCAAGAAAATTTAATATGTTATTGTAATGAATTTAAAAAATTCAAAGATAATTATCACCAGCATGTTATCACTGGTGACCTCAATATTGTAAAAGATAATAATCTTAGAAATATAATGAATAAAGGTACTGGTTTTAGAGTTATGATTTCCAATAATAATAAAATTATCAAAAATCAGTTATATAATGATATTGAGCAATTCATTTACAAAATTGCTAAAAAATATATTGTATGTCTATAGAGGCATTCACAGAGTTTAAATGTAACATTCACAACAGATTAATAAATATAACTTTAGTACAGATAAAAACATATTTTTTAATGATATTAAAAATCCGATTAAAAAACTACAAAATAAATTTAATATAGTTTATATTGATAAAGTGCCTGGAAATTTTGCCTTCATTTGTAAATACTATTATAGTTTAATGCTCAACAAACATTTTGAAAACAATACAGCTTTTGTTAGGTCATCAATTTCTGATAGAGAAATAAATAATCGAATTTTTGCTTTTCATAAACAATTAAAAATACAAATTAATAATAATTTTAAATTTCTACATGTATTTCTTACTCCTAAATTTCATAAAGATCCAGTAAAGTTTAGAACATTTACTAATGGTTTTAATACATATATCAGAAAATCAGGCAAAATTCTACATCAAATGTTACAAGATACAATAAATAATCTAAAAACTTCACCCATTCTTAAAAATAGTACAGAACTTATTGCACAAATTAAAGATAAAAATATATTTTCAGTATTTAGTTTAGATTTTGAAGATCTTTTTAACTCAATTAATATTGATGATATGATAAAAACACTTGTAAAATTACATAAAGATAATTTCTTAAAAAATGTCAAATATGATAGATTTGGTTCTCTACTTAGGTTAGTTCCAAAAGTGAATTATGTTTATCATAATGGCAATTATTTATCAACAGATTAAGGGTCTTCCACAAAGTGGCCCAGCTTTCAACTGTCTTGCCAATTTATATTTACACTATTTTGAAAATAGTTTCACAGGCAACTTAGAATATTACTTTTTTCGTTATATAGATGATATAATCATTTTTGGCAAGCAAGACAACTTTAAACCTAATATTAATTTTTATCTAGAATATCTTAATTTAATACAGACAAATAGTAACAATTACGAAGCAAATTTTCTTGATATAGAAATTAAATTAAAATATAATAAAATAGTTACTAATATTTATAATAAACGAGAAGACTATAATTTCAATATTATAAAAAGTACCGCATTGGGAGAGTAATGTGCATGCATCTATATTCAGAAATATTGTTATTAATTACACACTACACAATAAATTTCTAGTTTCAAATAAATCCGAAAAAATAAAAAAATAAAAACATTTTACTAAATACTGTTTAATTCAAAACTACCCAATTAATTGTATTAATAGATATTTGAATAAAGAAATTCTAAATAGTAAGGATAAAATTTCCATAGTTTTAACAGGTTAATATTATAGATTTATTATTCTTCCTAGATAGTTTTAAATACCCCCAATTTCTAGTTTTAGATAAAATTACTTTTTTAAAATTTTTTATAACTTTTAAATCATATTATCGTAGAGTCTCTAAGATAATGGTAGTATGTTTACAATTCTTATTTTATTATTTCTATTCTTTTCATACTTTTGCTAAGTGCTATTTTTCAGCCATTGCCTTGTTTTGAAATTGTATTTGGTTTCAGAATCTGGCAATAACTTATTTATTGTACTAAGATTTAGCGCGGGCTCTGCATTTCTGTATGCAATTTTTAAGTAAGTTACCTTTTTCTCATAATGGATTTAGATTTCCTATCCATTATTTCCAATTGGTTTTTGCTCGGTATTGTTAACAGAAAGGGGGAAGGTTGGCTGGCCAAAAAAACATGTTCAACCCCACTTTTATACAGATAAATTTTTTTAAGAGAAAATTTTTTGTATACAAGCTGTCCTAAGTCAGCAATGTTGATAATACTGTATCATCCATTCTTTTATATTTTACTCTGTTATTTCAATTTTTTCATATCTCCTTTTAAATTCTGTTGTCTGGTTATCTTGCAATTGCAATTCATTTAAGTATTAATCATGTTAATTCATCTCTCTTGTAGATAAATTTTGATTATATATATATATATTAATATAATATATATATATATATATATATACATTTGTATATTATATATATTTAAATTATATAAATTTATGTATAGATATACACAAATTTTACATAAATAACAAATTTACATAGATTGCTCATTATTTTTGATATTATTATTTTTGTAAGACTTACAATAGAGAAGGAAACCTCTATAGTAAATGTTTTATTTTACTTCAGCATTCACAATTTTGAAATATCAAGACTAATATAAAAAAAGGCATTTTCTTTTCTGTTTTTTAAGTAAGGAAAACAGTCTCAATAAAGAAGTGTTAACTACGGTAAAATTAAGTTTTCGCAGTAAAATTCTATCAGCAGTACCAGATTCGTCCCACTAAATTAACGTGTTTCTATGGATATGTATGATTTTCTGGCGGAAATAACCATTTATTTGTTAAGTTATATATTTTTTCTTGTTTTCTGACTACTATAATCAGATGAAGAACGAGTGAAATGTTTGATAAATTGTAGTGGATTTCGTAATTTTGTATCTACACATCGAATAGAGATAATTACTTTTTAGGTACAGTCCACTCTTGATAATTCGAAGTTGAAGTTCGAATTATCAAGAGGTTAGGAAAAACCTCCCGAAATACACGAGCAGAAATGTTTTTCTAACACATTTAATATTAAAACAATGTAAAAAACAACAAACATCAATTAAATATGTATAAAATTATTTTGAAGTATTTTTAAAACGTACACAGATTATGCAGTATAAATGTTAAAGAAGTTAATGGTCCTGCATAAATGAATACATTTATATATTAAAAACAACTATCAAAAGAATACATACCGTGCATAATTAATTTTTTGATGAAAAAGTCTGTTGTCTTTTTTTGTTTCATGGCTTTTAATCTGACTTTGTCAATAGATTTTTCTAGAACAATAGAAGCTTGAAAAATATCCGTATCAACATTATTTTGAAGGAAAAGTTGTGTATTTGTTTAGTGGCACTTGAGCTTTTGTCAGAGTTATCGGAGGTGGTCATCAAATTGGTTACGTTACAGGGAAGACAATACAACACAAAACATGTAAACTTTAACCTGTTTGCTACAGGACTCTGCATGGTAGTGAGTGTTTGAATTGTCGAGAGTTTTCTTAGATTACTTCAAATTACCGCGTGTTGTATTCTGGACGGCCACAGAAAAACTTTGAATATTGAGTTTAACAAAAAGTATTGTTTTAGATGGAAATATTAAGATTTTTTAGGGGATGAGGATATACAACAAATTAGTGAGAGATTTATGTTATCGAAGGTTTGAATTAGGGAGAGTTGACTGTATTTATTTTCTGGTTAAAAATAATTAACATATTAACATCAATTACGTATTTTATATCAACAATAAAAATGACGCAGAATACTAAAGTATCCGATTACTATATTCGATTGATTTGTGCCATGGCAGATTCAACGTGCAATGACCCTTGTACACGGGGAATCTCCACTGGCAACAAGATTCGAACCTACGACTCGACAACCCGGGCAATAGCCATTAGCAATAGCAATTAGTTACCAATAGCCATTGTAATACCTTTCAGTATTGGCTTTGTTTCTTTCAATCATGCTCTTGATAGAAATGAAAAACTACCAGATTTTCAAACTCATAAATTATGTAATACCTTTCAGTATTGGCTTTGTTTCTTTCAATCATGCTTTTGATAAAAATGAAAAACTACCAGATTTTCAAACTCATAAATTATCTTCTTCATTCTAGCGTTTAGTTTTTTTTTCGTTAGTTGATTTTCAAAAACGTATCTATTCATCCATTATATATTTATAGAATTATTGCTTTCTCATGATATAAAATGCTTATCTTACAAATATAGCGATGTCCAAAATTTTTCTATTCTACGAACAATGAATATATTTCTGCAATCTGTTAGCACAATAATGTTTTGCTCATAATCACAGGAATATTTCCAGACGGCGAATTATTTTCCAAATAAACAGTGGGAGTTTTATACGGCATATTTCTGGGTATTTTGAATTTCATAAAATCCTTATGATGATAATTTATTAACCTTGCCACAATGCTTTGATAATGATAGAGCTTTGATATTGAAGATCACGTTATTATATTCTAAGGTAGTTTAAAGTATTGACATTACTGTTAACATTAACAAAATGCAATTCTTATTCTTAGTATTGTTTGGTAACGTAAGAAGAAAAATGTAATTTAAAAAATTTAAAGGATAAGTATTATAATTCAAAGTTTATAATAACGTCACAAAATTTGTTTTAAAAAGGTATTTCGTTTGAATAAGCACAAAATTTTTAAAATTCTATGCTTTATCAAACATAAGAGTTAAATTAATAAATTTATAATGTATCTATAAATCTATTTCAAAGTGTACGAATACATATTGCACTTGTAAAAATAAGTAAAGATAGTAAAAAAACATGAAAACTTATGAGTTTTTATTTAAATTTAAATGTATGTACAAAATTAATACAAAATATGTAAATTTTTGTGTTTTTAAAAAATTACAGAATAAAAATATCGATAAAAATTTTTAAATGCATCTTGAAAATGCATATTTGGTTAAAAAATTAATAAACTTGTTAAAAAATTTTTTTTACCATGCATTCCTTACACCAGTTTTATATGAAGCATAATAAATTACATCTTTTTGAAAATAAAAAAACTATGTTAAGTGATTTCTTAATATGTTATCTTTTACTATTACTCTCCAAGGCATGCTGTAGATTCCGCATTAATCATTTACACTTATAGAGCAAATTTTTCGTTTTATCAGACGCCATCAATTTTCAAAATTTTAAACATAGAATTCTTTTAGAAAGCTTTCAGTATTCAAGAGAAAGAAAAAGTTATTTCGTTTTATTCTTTGTTGAAAAGCTTATTTTAAAAATAACTGTAATTTTTCACTTTAAAATAAAATAAAAGATAGATAACAATAATAAATGGAAAGTTACAGTTTAAAATGCACATCATACAATACAGAATAATGATAAATATCATTTCTGTGGCAGAAAAATTTTATCTTATGCTATGAATAATATTGTTTATAGATTATTTATGTGTTCCCTAAAACATGACGAATTTTGAAAATTTTCTTATTCTCTTAGAAAGAATTTTCTTTTAAAATTCTTATAAGTAGTTTTTGCTAAAGCTTTGTAATTTGCTTAAAATTTCTAATATCATTAAGGTACCCGAACATGTTGAAATTTTCAATTTGAATCAAAACGCTTTTATTTTTTTTTTTGGCTTTTATTTTATTGAAAAAATAAAATATTTGACATAAAATATCTACGATTTTATTTCTATGTTACATAGAAGCCGAGTTACAATAAATTACATAAAATAAGAAAAAAACAGAGATGAGTCTTTTTAATCCACCATAAGTGGGCATTTAAATTTTTCAAATCTACCATTATAAGCTCGATAACTCAAAATACTATAAATGTATTTCTATGGAACTTTTTTAATCACCTAATATTTAAATTTATTTCTAGAGAATATGTTAACATAATTCTTATTATATGAATATTTTTAGAGTTATGGCCTATTATTTTAATA
The DNA here is from genome assembly GCA_019973975.1 of Trichonephila clavata. Taxonomy (NCBI): domain Eukaryota; kingdom Metazoa; phylum Arthropoda; class Arachnida; order Araneae; family Nephilidae; genus Trichonephila; species Trichonephila clavata. Next base: position 7,649 of record BMAO01017705.1, read on the forward strand.
ATAGCCTCACATTTCTTATAATATGTGTTTTAGATCAGCTCCAAAGTTTTTATATTTTAACAAAACATTAAAGTATTGCTATATTACCTAGATATATGAAAGCAATTTGTTTTAGTAATACTTTTATCGAGATAAGTATATTACTTTTTCCTCTAACTATTTTAATGCATTTTTACAAAATTCTAAAATTTCACTGATAATTGTAAATTTTTGAAGTTTAGATCATTTATTTAAAATTTTAATATTTATTGATATTATTCACTAGAAAGCATATTTAAAGTTAAAGTACGCTTTTTTTCTTAAGAAAAAGTACTCTGAATGTGTTCCGATACCTTTTAAGAGCTGAGAAAAATTATATCAATCATTTAAATTCTAGTAGTTAAAATGTAACAGAAATAACAAATACATATAAGATGATTCATAAAGTGACTTCTAGAAAAAAAAATTAAGAAAATAATATTTTTAGTCATTTAATTTCTTCCTCGTTTTTGCTATATGTTTTACTGTAGATTTTGGAAATTTATTTCTTTTTTTAAATAGTATGATGGTAATTAATTTTAAAATTTCGAAATTCTTCGTTGCACGTTATAAAAAATAAAAATTCTTACTTATTTTAAAGAAAAATTCGTTTATATTCTTCACAAAATGCGTTAAAAGGCAATGCTTTGAGCTATTTTGTCTTGAAGAAAATGCAATTTAGTAATATTCCGTTTATAGTGAAAATAATCAAGTAGCGCTATAAACGAATTTAAATTTCAGATAACTTTCTCTTTCAGTCTACATTTTCTCTTCCTAATTTCTTTTTTTTTTTACAATACTTTATTTCATTCTTCTGCAATGGAAAGAGCTTGCTTTTGAAATATGGAAATTCGGTTCACGCTTAATTAAATGTTATCCAATGAAAACACTCCATTTTTTTCTTCTTTTTCATCTTTTCAAGAGAGTAAATTAAATTAATCAAATATTCCATTTAACAAATACTTTTTCAGAGAGCGATGTGTACTTCAAAGTTCTCCTCGAAAAGTTCCCAGGCACTTTTGAGAAAACACGGATTTACAAAAGAAGTAAAAATGAATTTGTTAGAATTCGAATAGAATCTGGAATAAACGATTGAGATTTGATGAATGTGTAGAAAAAAAGAATGTGTTCACTATGAAAATAAATTTAATGACTTCTGAGTCTGCTGTGCAATAAATTTCGATTTTTTCCCCTCCATGAACGGTGTGTGTCATTTAAAAGCAAATTCTTTAATGTTTTGAATAAATTATTCTTTTGTGTGTGTGTGAATTATGTTTTATTTTACAATAAATATTGGTCCAGAAAGTTGTTTGTAATAACGTAAGATGTGAATCAATTTTTTTCTTTTAACATACAGATAAATAAAAAAGAATAGCTGGCTACTGATTTCTTTGTCTACAAAAAAAGGTATTTATTTTTCGAATTAAAAGTTTTTCTTTATACTTTATTATAAAAAAGTTCATTGGTTAAACTAACGAAATATTGCATAATTTTATAACATAAATTTGCGATATGAAAATTCAGCTGAGAATATTTTTTCGAATTAATAAGTCAAATCATTTAGAATAATTGAAAAGTAATGATCAATTGCATGTTGATATTTCTGTCTTACACTTATATTCACTTAAAAATTTTTTTTTTAAATTTGCGATTTTTTAAAATTTTTAGATTAATACCTTGTTCTAATTTTGATTACTATTGTATCAAAATAAATTTAAATATAATCTTGAAAATCATAGGAGAGAAAAATGAACACAAAGATGTGAAAATGTTTAATACCGAATAAAAACTTTTTGATTTATTTTAAGAATGGGGCTGGTCGATTAAAAATGCAAGAAATTTGAGTTTAATTAAGGCACTAATATTTGTTTTGGGGCCGGCTGGGGGTGTGTGGTTGGTTTGTTGCCGGCCTTCTGCACCCAAAATTGCGGGTTCGACCTCTGTTCAAGTCGGAGGATTTATGTGATGCAGGAAATCTAGTCCGGGCCATGTCGTATAATTATATGGCATTGAAAAGATCCTTAGAGTGTCTGTTTGGCTTGGGTGCTCTCGGAAATATTAACAGTACAAGTTCACATCGTCAGAGCCCAGGTGCTTCCCTCTAGAGAGAAAACTGATCGTCAGAGTTACCTGCAGAGATTGGTATCCTCCTATATGGTACCACACTAAAAGATACCAGCTTCCAGGGTTGTACTAGGTCTGTGAAATGAAAAAACTCCAATTCGCAGCTGTTGGGCTAAAACACGAGTCTTAGTTTCGTTTTGAAAATCATAAAATTGTTTCGATATTTTGCCTCGAATTAAAAATTGAACTACAGAGATTTTACCTTCAGAAATATTCACCATAGATGGTAGTCAGTAGTAATTGCAAATTAATAAGCTCATGGTTATAGAATTATAAGTGCGTATTATTTTAGAATGATTTTACTGATTTCATTTATAATCGAAAGTGGTAATTAAAATGTTTCTCATTAATAGTTTATCAGATTTTAATTTTTAATACAGCCTTTGATAGTTTGTGGGATAGTTTTAAAGTTTAGGCTTTTTGTGGTAAATTATCAATTGTTTTCCTTAGTTTCGGTTCGGACAAGTCTGTTATAAAAGTACATAAGGGCTATTTTTGTGATTCTCGTAATTTTGTAGAATTTGTAAATACAATATATAATATAATATTTCACCGAAGTAATATTTACATTTTACATGACTTATAGAATGAATTTGAATGATTTGAATTTAATGAGTCGATTACTGCATAGAAGATTATAAAACCGGATTATCTTCTTTCTTTTTTTAATAAAATCGGAACTCGAACTTATGAATTTGATTCGATGATCACAATTCTTGAATATTACGGTATCTCAAATTTCAGTGCTTCTCTCACATGCAAGGATTGAATGTAACTAATTTAATAAATGTATTTAAATAAGTTTCTGTAAAGTTCTGCGTTTTTTAATAACTGCTAAATTATATTTTCTAATAACTTTGTTTCGAAGTTTTGTGTTTATTTTATCTAATGAAAATGCTATTTCTATAAAACGGTTTGGAAAATGGATTCAATTAATTTCTTTGGAAAATGCAATTCATCCTTGGAGTAGCTAGCAACATTTTTTTTTCATGGCTTCCTGATGAATTTCAAATTTTAATCAAGTTTTTATATAAGAAAAGTAATTTCAAATTAGAACTTGATGTAGAATCACGTTATGGAATTTAGGCGTATTTTCAACCTCCTGCACAGAATACAGACATTTGTACTTTCACATGTTTATTTTTTAAGTAAAAACCTATAAAACATGTTTTTTTCTTTTGAGAAAAATTCTACAGGGACGATTTCTATATTGTATTTATTCACTTAGACTTTTAAGATTATTTATTATTTAACAAAAATAACTATACATGGTAATATTTTGGGTTTTGAGAACTATATTCTTCGTTAATGTGAAGCATTAGTAGTTAATTTGGTAGTCTTTCGTCAAGTAATTTCCACACCAGGACTAGGCTTTTTACTAGCTTTTAACTTACGGGTATGGTTCAATAAAAATATAGCCAAAAGGGAGTTTGGTAAGAGAAGGTTAAAAATACAACTATCCCCAGAAAAGAAGCGATTAGAAAAGGCGTAAAAAAAGACGCGATGTAGTATAGTTGTACCCAGTAGCGCACACAAAAACTTTCAAGGGGGGGGGGTGACCATGGACGAAAGTCCTCCAACTTGTATCATACCTCAAGACAATACCAATTAATTCTTCTGATTTTGTCGATGTTGGTAACAAAAAACAGTAAAAAATAAATTATTGAATTAATAATTATCATTAATTAATAAAATAAATTGTTAATTACAAGTATGTAATTAAAATTTACGTTTTATATTGATATATATGATTATCATCAATCGAAAAACATCTCAAGGGCTTTGGGAGATGTCCGCACCCCTAGTACACCCCCCTTGTGTACGCCACTGGTTGTACCAGTAAAGTATGATTTTCTTAATGGAATTAAGAAATAACATAACATTAATTGTGTGTGAAAAACTTTTCATTTATTACAGACATAACTTTCACATGAATACATTAAAATCATACCAGTTAGCATATGTAACATGTCAAAACGAAAAAAAAATCATGTGCTCAATTAACTATTTTCAACAATATGAAACATCGCAGTTATAATATATAGTATATCGACAAAATATATTTGTTTTAACAAATTATTGGATGGGATTGAATATTTACCGAGAAAATTTTATATAATAAGAAAGATAAAAAAAGTTGAAACACACACAAGTTTTAAAAAAAAATTAAGTCAATTCCTGCTTAGGTCAACAAACAAAGAATTTATTTTATCTACTTTTTATCAAATAGTTGCAATTAATATAAATTTGAATATACATATGACAGAATCACAATATTAAGTGAACAATTGGAAAGTATTTTCCTTGAAATGTTCCATTTCCCTTTCTATGTATGGTGTTATATATGATGTTTGGTGTTGGACTATTTTTTGTTTGTTACTATTTATTTAAAACTTGAATTTAATTTTTCTAATAAAATAGTATAGTAAAAAAGAAATCACATCCTCTGAAATTAAGTCATCCCAGATGGGATTCCTACACACGTTCTTTGGGTTAGAAGTCCTACGCGCTATCCATTTCGTTGCAGGATACACAAGGACCGATTTTCCTTTTTATATATGCTGTTGGACCATTACTTTTGTTTATTATTACTTATTCATTTTTTTAGTTTAAGGGGACACAGTACGATTCAATTGACAAAAATCGGTCAAAAAATCAAATTTAATTTTTTTAGCTTAAATTATTTTCTTTATATTTTTTTATAACCTTAAAAAATTTGAAAGCTCTAAAATTAAAAAACACAGAGTTATGATAGCTTTTGCGTTCGTTTTTATTCATATTCCTATAGCAAATCAAAATTTTAAACTTACTTTTCTGGGAAAGATAAAATAACTAGTTTGTCTTTATTTAAAATGCTAAGGCCTTTTTTTCTATTGTGCCTAATGCTTTGAATTTTTTTTTTACTTATTGCTTTGTACATGTAAAAAAGTTAGTATGCATTTTTAAATCAAAGCAATGCTTATTTTTAAAAAAAATAATTGAACTCAGAATTTGTACATTTCTTAAGGAATTTTCAATAAGCATTCATAAAGAGAAATAATATACGAATACTAATCATGTTATCGCAAAACCCATACCAATTTTGGTATGCATAGTTTGACGTACTTGTAAAACAAATTTCATGTTTGTACGTAAATATTTGTAGGAGGAGTAGCATTTTAAAATCACTTCAAAAATACTAAGTTTTTTCCTTAAAAAATTAAATGGCTAGCTTTTTATGAAGTTTTGAGCACAAAATCTGTTTTACATAGTATACACACACAGGAGGCAACCAAAAAATTTTAAAATAACTAAATTAAAGTTTTTTGCTTAAATCTTTCAATGTCCCCTTAATTAATAATGGAAAAAACTATATTTACATCAAGTGATATCCACTACAGGTCTAAAAATGTTTTTGAACTTGAATGGATAAATAGAAAGTATTTTATTAACGATTGAAAATTTCAACAAGATATGTAAAAAAAGAGAGAGTAAGAAGAGAGTAAGAAAGAGTAAACTACTAATAGTAGAAATTGAAGAAATGTGTTTCGTCAAAAGTTTCAGCTTTGTAATCCTAAAAAGCCGTTTATCAATTGCTGATTACGCAAAAAACAAAAAAACTGGTGACTATTTTATTTTAGAAAATCCACAAAGGACCAACATGAAAAAGAATTTTTATGCTCATGTATGATATATAACAAAACGGCTTCGGCTACATTCATAAAAATTGATGGGTTTAGTCTTATACACCGTAGAGAAGTAAACTTGCATTGCTTAGCAAGTTACTTTGAGGCTCATGTACACACTATCCATCTTTTTAGAAAACTTTCAGAGGCTCTCCGATAAAAAGCAGGAGCCAGCATCATTTTATTTTGGGACTCAACAAGTGAGATTTAATTCATAGTGGCGGAATATTTTATGTATTAGATAGACTTACGGTTGAACTCTTGGAGATGAAGCAGTGCTTTATAGCTTGTTCTGACAAGAATTCGTTCCGATGGTTCAATCCATCAAATGTTGGGGAATGGCTTTCAGAACATGTGACGCGGTACATCACTCCGGTGGAGGATTACTACGCCGCAATTTAAACAGGCATACAGTTCCTCCGCTTTATCTTTATGTTTCGCGGAATTTTATTAAAAAGAATGATGCGTTTCTGTAGGAGATAAGTTTAGATTAAATGGCAGTTTCTTTTTTTTAAGACAGTAAGTAGTAAGTAAAAGAAAATCAAGGCCATAGAAGGGGAAAAATATTTGATTTTTATTTCTAAGCGCAGTTTTTAAGAGGGAATTTCTAGTATAATTGTGATAGGATATCATTTTTAAGTTAAGTATTTTTTTTACAATTTAAAGTACTTTTTTTATTCAACATAAATTATTAATATAAACACTTTTTTCCCTTTTAAAATGGGCTGCATTTCAGCACATAAGCTTTTGGAGACATAGGAAGTCCCCAAATGTGAAAACTATTTCATTGGTGCCACCATGTAATGGCGTTACCCACTACCAAATTTTTATCCTTAAATTTATTCAGTTCAAGAATCTCTTCAGATGCTAAATATTGCCGTGATTTGATTTTGCCGAGAGTACAAGAATCATATTGATAAGGGATCTTTTACATGCAATATTTTTTTATGACTAGCTTGCCTACGATTTTCGCATCCAGAAAATCTATCAACTCCAATCGGGATCGAACCCTTAAGCTAAAGTTAACAAGGTTCTACCTCTAAGCTACAAATCGGATATCAATTAACATAAAATTTATGATTAGAATTTAAAAATTATAATATAGAATCAATTATAATGTAAAATTTATGAATGATGATCTGAATTTTGTAGGGCATCAAAACACATTCAAAGTATTTTTTTAAAAAATAGCATACTAAAACATTATTAGCGCTTTTTTAGTCACCAATGCCTAAAATTATTAATGCTTAACCATCAATATTAAAAATAAATTACCTGGATTTTACAAAAATCACAATTATGACTAACAATTTAGCAATTAAAAAAAAACTCTTCAAAGCAGTTAGAGGAATAATTTACAAATTTATATCAATAAAAATATTAATAAATTAAAGTATACATTTATCTAGAACAGGGGTTAGCAACCTATGGCACGCGGGACAATTCTCAGTGACACTCTGCACTACGCTACAATTTTGTCAATTTTTGAGGGGATAGACGTTGATAACTTTATAATGTACCTTATTTTACAAACATCTTCAGAATTATGGACATTTACTGAATTACGAAAAAAATCTGAAACATAACTAAAGATAAATTTACAGCTATTTTGTAAATTATTGAATGTCATTGCAGGAGAAATTTAATTGCATGAAGTGAGAAGATTGCATATGCTCTGCTTTCCACTTCTGGATCTACATATTTAAGTTAGAAATTATTTTTTCATGTGAAAAGTATTTCGAGTCCGCAAAGAAATTGTTTAGCAACTGAATTCTCAGAATTGTGTCAAATCGAAAATCACAATTTATACCTCTAATTTTGCAATATAAAAGTAGAGTCGTGCAAGCGCTATATTCGCATTACAGTTATTATTTATAATTTTATTAAACTATAATGAAGGGAAATACACATATTTTATGTTGTCTATTTCTTATTTTATATGTATGTTTTTAAATACATATGCACAATATATGTAAAATTTTAGTTTTTTAAATTTTTTTTCAAGAAACGGTTATATTTTATGTTGTTTATTTTTATGGTAAGAAATATTTTTAAATGATGCAAAATTAAGACATAATAAAATTGTAAATCCATATTATTGAACTCTATTCTCTAACTCTGCCCGCGTTATCACGAGAGTTGAATTGTTTCAAAAATGTCTTCCACTGTGGTATGCTAAATCATATTAGTAGAATGGCTTGGTTCTTCTCAGCTAAAAGGTTACCGGCCCCTTATCTAGAGGATGTGCACATTTTTTTACGCTTTATAAAAGTATAAAAATTTTAGAGCTCATATACGAGTAAATATTATAAGAAATGTGATACATCGATATGCAGTGCCGAATTACTCATTAGGCGGAGTAGGTTACCACCTATGAGCCCACGCTTCTTAGGGGCCCCCAAAATTGAGAAAACCAAATATTTAGCTATTTTTTATTGCAAGGGTTAGTTTTTGTTACAGATTCTGATAAATACTTATTGTTAAGATATTTTTTTAGTTTGTTCAAAATATGTTATTTTATTTGTGCAATGAATTATATTTCTAAAATGTTGTGTAGTAAATTATTAGGCTACAGGGCCCCGAGAATGCGACTGCCTAATGGTCTCTATGTCGTATAATCCAACATTGTCGATGAGGATATTATTGAAATAACAAGAGAACAAATATTCATACAGTAATAATTATTTTAGTCCATTTCCTAGAAAATAATATAAATATCAGGTAAAAAAAAAATAATAAAATTTTTTTTATCCAATGGAGCAGCGGATTGGTATTTTTACCATTGCAGACCTAGTACATCCCCAGGAGCTGGTATCACTCTTAAGTACGGCGCAATTGAGGCAGATACCAATCACCGAAGGTAATTTTGACGCCCAGTTTCCTCCACAGAGGGAGGCACCTGAGCTCGGACGCTGCAAACCTATACTAGGATTTAATTTTGCTGAGAGCGCCCAGGCCAAACAGACACTCCAGGGATCTTTAACATGCCGTATAATCATATGACATGACAGCTGTCGATTTTCTGCATCATGAAAATCCACCGACTTGGGCCGGGGTCGAACCCTCAACCTTGGGTACAGAAGGCCAGCGACAAACCAACCATGCCACCAAGCCGGCATTTTCATATATATACATTCATAATATTTTGAGTTATTAGACTCGCCATGATAGATTTCAGAAAATTTAAACACCCACTTCTGGTAGATTAAAAACCAATTTCTGGTTGTTCTAGTTTTATGTAATTTGTTGTAACTCTTGGGCCTCTATGAAACGTAGTGTATACATGTTTTGTAAAGCCAAAAGATAGCTCTATCCATTAAATCAAACATATAAGTTTTGATCGTATGTGTTCATTTCAACGTGCTCGGGTGAGTGAGTGAATATTAAAGTCGCACTTTTCAGCTACTCGTAGTCTGAACATGTTCGGATAAGTTAGCATATGAATTTTCCCAGTTTATCTAACTTATTATTTATGGAATTTTAAGTATTCAAATGTATGGCACCGGTAGTAGACCGTATTATGATTTTAAAGTCCTAGTTCTTTTGCATTATTTTAGATATAACAAGTTTTCAGTTTCGGAAATTTCAACTTCACAGAATATTTATCAAAATAAGTGAACCATTCCGTTTTTTACGCCTGCAGATTTGCTGATGAAAAACAAAATAAAAGCTTCAGTGTCTTTTCATATCATATCGAAAAAGTACATTATACTTTACTTAAGGATTTTAATAATTTATTGTAACATTAAAAATTCATAATGGAATTCAAACTCGTGTAAAACGATTGTAATTTTATGTGAAGAAAATTTCCAGGAAGAAAGAAAAACATTTTTTAAACTATAAAGATAGATATCAAAGCATATTTTCACATCATTTTGTAATTTTTTGGAGACGACAGTGATAAAAGAGCAATATTTTAGAAAAGAAAGACAATAGTACTTATGTATTTTTTTTTTCGAAAAAGTGTGTGCTTTTCTCACAAATGTTCATATTTTTCAGATTTAATATTAGCTCATATCATGTTCCTTGAATATTTTCAAAAGAATATTTCCAGAATATCTCGCATTCATGAATTTCTTCTAGCGAAAGAGACAAGGTGCAGACTGAGATTGAGCAATAATACTATTTTGAGTTTGTGAGCTGCTCACAAAATTTCACTATAAAAGTTGAACTTTTTCTTTATATCTTATTGATATATGACAGCAATACTTATAACACAGAAAAGCTCACACAATACATAAATGTTGTAATCCATTTTCGTAAAAAACCACAGATAAATATGTGCTTCAATTTTATTTTTAATATTTATCTTTAAAGCAGATTTTTTAGTGTACATTTTAATAGTAAAAAAAATAATTTAAAAAAATCTTTGTGTGGCTTAGATTTATATAATTTTATATATATATATATATATATATATATATATATATATATTTGTGAGAGTTAAGTTATTAGTTAGGTATATTTTTACATCTCTTAATTTTTGGAATCAGAATATATGCGGTTTTAACCAGTTATTTTGTAAAGTTAGTAAAAAATTACTTTTTTCTTCTCTTTCATTTAAAGATATCTCGGAAAAATTATTTTTAACGAATAGTTAATAAATGTTTATGATAAAGGCACAAAATTAATTTTTTTTTCGGAATGTTATTAAGTCAAAATGTGTTCACCTTGAATGTGTTCCGTAATCATATTCTATATAAGTAGCATTTCATATATATCAGGTTATTATGCTATAATTTACACACACACGCTCGTAGCAATAGTCATAATATTAGAAAGCATAAGCTAAATTTTATTTACGTGTTGTTGTTGTTGCAAATGCCACCTGATCAAGGCTCGCGGAAATCATAGTGGCAAGAGGCTAGTATTACGCCCATCGTTATCCGTATCTTTGAGCATCACGTATGCGACAATAAGATTTGGCTCGATTCCACCCTAACTTTGAGGAAGAACACACTGGGAGTGGTCAGGGCCTACCCACCTTCTCTTTTCCTTCCACTAATCTTACGAGAGGACTTGCGGCTCGACGGCTATCTGGAATACCACCAAATTGCAAAAGCACTGTATATTTCCGGGATTCGAATTCAGGCCCAATGGCACAGCAGTCATAGTCACTAACCACTATACCGGATGGGTGGTTTTTTAATTACCTACACATTTTAAATAGTAATTATTTAACACTAAAACTATCGGAGCGGTCAAATGACCACTTTTGAGACTTCAATCAAAATTGACAAATTCCAGGTTTTCATTTTTCTTAATTTTGATACACGAATTTTTTACATATACCTAATTATTTTTTCAATATATCTTTCTTTTAATTTTTCTGATAATTATACGCACTCTATCGTTATCTACCATACGTATGGTGCCCCTGGAAGATTTATGAAGTTTTATAAAGTTGTCCGCATCGAAATCTGTTACTTATAAGTTTTCCAAGAGAATATCATCTGATTGTGATTATTTTTATGACTATTAAAGATCACTGGTTGTAGGTAACTCACGAGACAAAAATAACAGTCATTACAAAAATTTGCCCCGTGGTCAGTTCTATTTGTAATAATAGTAGACCACACACTTCGGGTAACAAATAAATAAAAATTGTTAAGTAATAATTAATGTGTTTTATTATTAGTGGATTATTGAGACTCAAATTTAAAATTTTACCTATGAATTGTCAATTAAAACATTCTATTGACAGGAGAAATAAATAATATAAGCAACCTGTGCTCTGAAATAGATAAAAAAGATAATTCTGTGTGTGAGGATGGTGTGTATGATCTATTGGACACTGACTCCGATCTATTCGACGCGGATAATGAAAAAAAAAAAAGAACAATGTGAAGACGTGTAGGAGACAAAAAAGAATAAGACTCTTCTCTACGAATAAGTCTCTTCTCTCTGAAGACGAACGCAAAAAGAAAAGAACGATCAAAATATTGAATTTTCATTTGATGGAACTGCTTGGCAAAAAATTCAAGAAGTTTCTGAACCTAGAATATCCCTGCTTCATACTATTTTCAGAGAAATATCAGCGCCAAAGTAATATGCGCAAAGCAACATTTTGAAGGGCAAAGTAAAGATAGAATTTTCTATATAACGCAAAAACTGAAATGTCGAATATATATGAATTTTATTTTAATTTGATTAACACTGTAATAAACTAATGAAATTAAAGTTTCATTTTAATTTCTATTTTTTCTAAAAAAGTATATTCCTAAAAACCCAAAACATTAACTTTTTTTAAATTATTGCATGACGATTATTTTGTGTTTAATTTCCCAAGATAAATTCTGAATTATTTATAATCAACTGGAAAATAATATAATGTTTATTTAAAAAGAAATAATTTGATCCCCATCAGTAGAAAAATGTACATAAAATGTCGTTTGGTTTAGTGTTAAGTTTAGTAATTTCAATTTTTATTATTTATTTCCTTATACATTTATTTAAAGTTTTATTATTAAAATAATTCCTACTTGATATAATCTAAACAGGGATGCTAATACATATTGAGTTCATCCGCTACTTTTGAATTAACCGGAAATATTTTAAAATATGCTTAAAATTTTTTTTTGTCGTTTTAGTACCAGGGTTACGTCGATCTTGATCGACCGGTGGACCGCCATGACATTTTGGGGTCACCACCTAAAAATTTTAAAAGTTAATAATTATATACTGAAACTTCAAGATTGGCAGACTGTACGCAGACTAAGCCTTCTACTGACTATAACTACGAAAACTAACTCTCTCTTTAGATAAATATATTTTATTTCTTTAATGTATTTTGAATTGTTTCATAATAAATGTATCCCTTGATATAATTATATCTGGGACTAGTATAATTAAGTTTGTATCGCGTTTTGCTTTAAACGCGGTTTTAAAAGTGTTGTTTTTTATTTTAGTTCTGTAGGTAAGTACATATATATATACATATAGTAACATAAAATGAAAGAAATACATGGCATAATAAAATTGATAATACAAAATAATATCACTAACAAAGCTAGAAGATTTAAACCAGATTTCAAGAAACACACTTTAAAAATGATGAAGAGTCTATTATAGAAGAATTAACTAAGCGTATGTATAACATGGAACAGAATTAGAACGTTAAAATGTAAGAAGCCAAAAGAGTCATAGACTAAAATGAAGACCTGTTATGATTTCTAAAGCTGTTGCTGAATTAGGATAAGTAGTAATAAGTAAGGAATATATATATATATATTCCGTACTTATTACTAAGTTATAATAATAACCTCTTTTCCTTACCTCATCACACATACGACATTGGAGAGTAGCGTACACAAGAAGTTTTAAAGGGAAAGGGGCCGAGGGTTGAAGGTCTATTATTATCGTATTCCCCAATACGCAGCCAAACATGTATTTTTGATTATCGGGAACAAAAAACAGTAAGAAATAAATTACTGAATAAGTAATTAACATTAATAAATAAAAAAATTATTTATCAAATACTAAATTACATTTTACATACTATATACATGGGACTATAATGAATCGGAAGAAAATGAAGGGTTATTAGATGAAGGGTCCGAACCCGTGGACTCCTCCCCCTCCTTTGTGTGCGCCATTGACACTGGGTGGACTACAACTCCTTTGAAAATATCAGAAGTAGACCGCACCCTGGAAAAGTCTGCCCACCCCTGTTTCAGCATAACTATCACATAAAAGGACTAAAAATACCAACACATTTCTTTTAACGAACTGAGCCACAAAAACAACAAGCGATCAACTATTTTCTAAGAAATTCTATTTTGAGCATCGAGTCTTCCATTGGGTGAATAAATATTGAAAGGAAAAAAAACTCATCAAAGGGTAAAAGAACTTCGAAAAACACATCCTTCTAAGCTCGAGCTAATCCTCTTTTAACGATCTCACATACGCAGCTTTATTCGTAAACCTCGCCAAAAACACCTTTCATCTTTATATAAGATCACCCAAAACCTTCCTTTTAGCACATCGCTATACTTTGAGAACAAAACCACAAGGTGCAAGTGCTGTTATTGATTAATAGCTTACTGATAAGAAACCTACCGCCCATTTATTGTCATTATCCAAACGAGAGAATCTTCCAGAAAAAGAAAATTTCCACCATCATTTCAGCTCTAACCGAATATTATTATTGATGAACTTTTCCATTCACACTTCCAACATTTTAAGCACGTGACAGTGATATCTAATAACTATAGAATTCCAATGAAACCTGACGCCAGAATTATTTAAGAAAATATTTAAATAAAAAAAGATGATGCCTCGTGAAAGATAAGGTTGTTATTAGAACCGTGTCTTTCCCCCGCGCTCGTGTCAGATGGTGCAGAACGTTATAAAAATTAGGGTTAATTATTGCGAGATGAGGTGAGTTGTAGTACGGAAGCTTCCTGTGCTGCTGTGGAAGCCTCTTCCCAAGCAGAGATTTTCACTCTCATTAATTTGACAAGATTCTTGCTTGTGTAAAGAAAGAGTGTTTCTTAAGTAAATAAACAGTTTAACTTACCACGCAGCATTAGGATTAGAGTTCGTTTATCTTTGTCAAATTTAACTGCTTCTAATTAGGTTTTCAGTTGGGAAATGTTTGAGGGATTTTTGTAACTGGGTGGGTGAGATTTTATACTGCGTGTGGAATTATGAGAAGTGTTAAATGTTTTTCAGAGTTTATTCATAATCTCAAGGTAAGCAGCGAGAAATATTGTTTCCTGTGAGAATGTTTCCTTTTTTTCTTCTTATTGCAAATTTAGATTTCTGTTGTAAAATGTTATACTACATTGGAGAAAGACAAACAAATAAGTGAATACATTGCAAGGATTAACAATTATTAGTCAAAGTTTAGCAAAGTGATGAATTAGTTCAATAAATAGTTAGATGTTTATAAAAGGATTAAGACTTCAAAAACTTTAAATTCAAATGTTTTAACTGATATGAATAACAATGGGAAATTTAATTTTAACATATTTGTATTATTTCTTATAAATAAACGAAATTAAATATTGATTTGCATGTTCAAATTTTCCACGTGGAGATTAAGTGCAATAAGTAAATTTTTTTATAGGGATTTGAGAAATTAAAGGATTAATTGCGTTAGTTAGCCGTACGTGTTAAATTAAAAGTACTAAAACTTTTAAAATTGCATCTTGTTTCAAATTAAATTAATTTTTAAAAAGCAATTTTTCTAAATAGCAGCATTAAATAAATATATAGAAGGAATAGTGCTTATAAGGATGCTGATTTTTATGGAAAAATGGAAACGTAATTGATGTAAAAGTATTATAAAAATTAACATATTTATTATTTTATAACAATAATTTCTTTCTTGGGATATGGAATTATAAAGTTGATTACTAATAACCATTTTCAATTTCTCGTGACAACCAATTGGTTAAAAAATGGCACGAAACCAAAAATCTAGTTTATTGAAAGCAGCAAATAATAATAAAAGATCAAAAATATACATATCTTAAAAACGACAACTATTAATGGAACTTTTTAGAGTAAATATTAAGCTAAATTTAAAATCAATAATAATCCTTATTGTTTTAATTAACAGTTTAAAATCGATCACTTTTCCAAATAAATCACGCTTTTTGAACGGAACGCGGTGAAGCCTATCCGGAGTATAGAACCCGCGGCCTATAAGCCCGAAATTCAATACCATGACCACCAGACTAAAGGATCACTGTCGTCCAGTGGCTTAATAAGTTCCTGCTACAGTACTCAATACCTGCTTTCATCCAACAGCGATTTGACGCATGCGCATAACACAGCCTAAAGCTTTTTTGTTAACAATTATACACATTTCATTCCTCATAATATTTCCATACCGGTGCTTTATATGAAAAACGATTCGTAAGGATTAAACTTTAAAAAAACAAACATAACAAGCCTATAAGTAACATCCCCCCTCGCATATTTTCATATTTTGTTTGTTTGTTGGAAAAAATGGAAATGACACTCATAGTTATTTTTTATCAAACAGTGGCACTCTTCCCAAAAAGGTGTGCCCAAAACCCTTGGTTTAGTGTCTATGAGGCAAGGGGGTATTCGTAAGTATTCGAGGAGGCAAAATTCTCTCGAGTGGATGATGACAGGGAAATATTAAAAGGAGACCCTAGGATGCCTCCTGGGGAGTTCTCGCACAAAATTAGGGTGAGACAGAGCAAATGGTGTTCGCACCCAAAGGTATTTCGCATGCCCACCATTAGGTGGGGCTTGCGAAATTACAATACACCTGCTAAAAGCTCTGGCCAAACGATAAACGTAATCTATAGCCCCCTCCCTTGCCCTGATGAATTTCATGAGCATTGATCAAATGTTACTGTAGATTGTGTGGATAAGTAACAATATTATAAAAAATAAATTAATTAAATATATATTTTAAAAATTCTTTTTTGCATACATCAAACACATATACAAATTTTGTAAAGATGTATTTGTTTGTAAAATGGATGTAAGTATGTTACAATATTTCTTTATGCACAAGGTGATCCATACATATTTTTAAGTGAAAAAATTTTATTATGTGGAGTCTCCTTAATTCGAACTGATTGAAGTCTAGATTATCCGGATTATATAAAAGTCAGTATTAAATAAAGTAACCCACAAAATAAAAATAAGCCAAGAGAGCACAACTAAAAACATTCTGTACTGTAAAAGGATGATATATTTTTAAAATTAGAAAAAACGAAATAAGTGATTGAACATGTGTATGTTCAAATAAATACATTAAATATGTATTAGACTGAAATTTATTTACATTTATTAATCATTATTTTAATGACTACTTGGGGATCTAGAGATGTCCAGTATAACGGAGTTTTTGCTGTATAATTTTTAATACTCTTTTCTGATTGCTTAATTGTTAAACTTACCATATTCTTTTAATATTCAAATAAAATGTTATACGAATATGATTCGAGGTAACAGAATAAATTATTCAAATACTTAAATAAGAAAATAATAAAAAATTAATATTTAGTGGGAAATTTTTACACTGCTGGGCATTATGAAATATGATATTTATCGAGTATAAATTTTTAGCCTTTCAAACAAATGTTCAGTTTAAAAGAAGCTACGTACTTCGATATTCATGCATGGAATTTAAAGTTTTTTTTTCAATCGAATTTTTGTTTGATTAATTATTATTGATTCATATGATTTGCTTCATAATGTAAAAAAATACTGAATAAATAAATAAATAAAAATTAGTGTCGTGTTGAAAAACACACACACACATATCCAGAAGATAACTAGAATTCTTGATGCCGCAAACAAATGAGATTACAATTATTTTGAAAAATTCCCACATGCCAAGTAACCGGGTAGTAATTCGTTGTTTGCATATTCGTTGTGAATCCTTTCCACGTTAATATGCAAAAGAAAAAGCAACTGCTTAATACTGCTTTACCACCGTAATAAATTTATGGTTACAGCGTAACAACTCCCCCGCAACTCCCAAAATAACCGCACAAATTCCAATCTGCCTTTCTAAGAGTAGTCGTTAAGGGTTCCAGACACCTTACATTATCGCAAGACTTTCCTATTGTTGTTCTCCTGCACAAATACGCCCTGAATCATCTCGTAAAGCTTGTGTCCCGTTAAAAACTTGGATCCCTCCACTTTAATAACTTCTTTTCTAAAGATTCCGAGGCTCTGGCAACCTTATCCATTCTTTCTATCAGCTTGACGGGTTAAGCCCACCGTGTTACTAAGTATCGCATGCCTTTTCCTTCTGGAGAGCGAATAGCTCATTTTGTTCCTGTTCCAGACCCTTGAAAAGTTTTCAATGCCCCCCAACATCCTGGAGTTCCTCCCATCCCACACTAAGTAAAAATCTTTCGGCACAAAGGAACACGTAGTCAATAACCCCGTTCTGAAAACACTATTAAGAACGTCATTTGTCACAAAGACGCTCATAATCCTTGTGTGACTTTGGAAGAGTCCGAAGACCTATGCGTGAGGTACAAGCTTTCACATGGATGTGAAGTTTCATCAAGAATTTAAAGGAGGCATACTGGAGTGCTTTAAATTCTACTTTACGTGGGGTGCGCTCCTAATGCTGAAGATATCGTCAATTTATAATGAAGCGCCCAAAGAGTTTGTGTTCCCTTTTTTTTGTTGTTGCTGTTGCAGTGGAGAACCCAATTACATTCTTTCCTTGATCCAAGGTTTAACTTTCGCATCCGATCGGAGTAAGTCTTTTCTCTTTTCACCATTGGCTATTACAAAAGAAAAGAAGTTTACTTTCTCGTAATTTTTTTCCCTTTTTTCCCTTCCGCCCCATTTTTGCTTTCACCTGGACCTTACTAAGAATATTTACGGGAAGTTGTCTTTAGGGCTTAAAATATTTTCAGAGTACCTCATGAATAAAATAATTTAGTAAAGTAGTTAAGTAAATATAATTATGAGGTTTAATGAAGTGTTTAATTCAATTTATTGGCATCCATTGTTAGCTAACTTTAAATGCTTAGAAAATCTTTTTAACCAACATTTTATAAGAAGGAGAATAAGTCATTAAAAAAAATACAATTGCATGTTTATGTCAGCATATATATATATATATATGGAAGTGGCGGACACAAGGGGACCACTGGTCCAGAACCCTCCCCCCACCCTAGTCTTTGTTTTTTTTTCGTTTGATTATAATCCTACGTATATAGTACGTTACATTTAATGAAAGTATTTGTTACTAATAATTTATTTTATTAATTAATGCTAATTATTCCTTCAATAATTTATTTTTTGCTCTTTTTTTGTTCATGACAATCGAAAAAATTCAAAGAATATGTTTGGTGGCGTATCAGAGATGAGTGGTACTAGAATGGGGGAGTTTTAACCTTCGACGCTCCCTCCCCTGAAAATTCTTGTGAAGGCCACTGGATGACCATGGTAGCATAGTGGTTATGATTCCGTACTCGTGGCCGGTGTGTAACGAGTTCGAGCCTTAGTCCACTGCGTAGAGGGATGATGTACATTAAACCTGTCGAGGCTCAAAGTCATTCCGCTGACAAGGTGGGGTATGGGAGGATGTGTCAGATGAGGTATCGTCTTCGTTACATGACCAAGGGTCAAAATTATGAGGTGCTTCCCAAAAGCCCTTACGCTGCTTTATTGTGCAATGTTAACAAACACATACGCACTAATTATTTAAATGATTAATTATTAGTGACCTGTAAGAAATGTTTTGTAATGAATGCCTTTATTAAATAATTCTAAGAAATTTTTGAAAACATTTTTTTTCTATTGGAAAGTTTATTTCAGTAGAGACATGTGTTCAAAGCTAGGTGCTCATAAGACCCACCGTTTAGATAGATCAATGTCAAAGGCTAATTCTGTAGAGACTTTTAATGTGGAGATTTTGAGAGTAGAATGCCAGCTCACAGATATTTCCCTTGACAATTAGCTGAAATTCAAAATTAAGATGTCTCTCACCTATAATCGTCTTTGGATGCTTTGGAGTTTGAGGCTTATAAACAATCAAATCAGATAAAATTGTCCGACGTAAAAAGATAAAATAGAAGTAGAGGTAAATTTTCAGGTTGAAAAGTTGCAATATACTATAAAATATTTTTACTGAATTCAATTTAATAGACTATTATATTCATTTCGTATTCTATATTTCAACGTAAAGCCAAATTTTAACTTTGTACGTGAATAAAACAAGTTATGTGTATCTTTCCATGTTTTAAAATTTAATAGATGTAGTAAATCAAAGTAGATTATTAAATTTTAAAAAAAAATGTTCTACTTCTTAGCTTTTAACGCAAATACCCTCAGGCAAAGTTCAGAAATATATAAAATAATGTGCGACAGAGTCAGAAGCAGGCTTGTATTATGTAGGACAATATTAAGAATTTTTAACTGTAAAGTATATAGAATATGCATGTAAAATCTCTGAGACAAACTGGGAACATTACTAAGAGTTTTCTAAAAATTGCTCTGTTTTAATCAACATTATCATTTAATAGCCTTTAAATATTAAAATAAAGACACATCACATTAAGTTTTAGAGGAAGGGTATTGACTTATTGAAGACAACAAATAATCGTGCTTTATTAATACCATTAGCGTAATACAAATCTGAAAATCTTTACAGAAAATGGCATTTTATTATTAAACATCTGTTTTACGAGGGATATGAATTTTGCAACGGGAGCTTAATGATACGATAAATATTTAAGTAAGGTTAACCGTTATGGTTTTAAAAGATTTATAAAAGCGTAGAAAATGATATTTCTTAAATACCAAAATATTGGCAACATATCGGATATAAAAAGAAGAAAGAGGACAGGGGAAAGAAGATAAAGAGAAGATAGAGATGACGAGAACAGAAAAGAGGCTGAGAAGAGAGAGAGATTTGAGAAAAGAGAGATGTGAGAACAGAAAGATATTGAGAAAAAGATAAATGTTAAGAAAGAGGGAAGCAGAGAAGAGAGGCAGTGTGGAGAAGAGAGAGTGAGAGGAAAAGAAGACAGAGGAGATGAAAAGGATTGGATAGGTAGAGAGAGGGAGCCGAGAGAGCATTGAGAGAGAGAGAGAAGACAGAAACCTTTAAAATTGATAACTTATGATAGAAATGTAATTTAATATTAGAAATTTAATAATCATTCTTATATTTGTCTGTTAATCAATTTAGAAAAAAAAACAGGTAGATATTTTTCTTATTATAAAATAAATTTCAATGTTTCCAACATTTTTAATAATTACTACATATTAGCCAAAACAAAAAGGATTGCATTGGGCATAAAAGGGGGCAAGGTGTATATTAATTCATGTCCACTTTTGAAAATTATTTTCATTATATTTGTATGCTTGATACATTCAAATAAATAGTTCATGCGTTTTACCACCTTTAAATTATTAATGCATATTAGAAATGAATATAACGCAATTTTTTTCCAATTTATTCACTTCCATACACATCCAGATTACATAAAACCAAAATATCACCAAATTAAAAAAAAAAATTGCTCACTTGAAAAAATATTCAGGCCTTTCTTGTCACTTTATGAAGCAAACTCAGAGCTTTTTGAGATAAGTTTATGTGATCATTTCGATATTTGTCTTTCCTAACGGCACATTTTATTAGCTTTATACGAATTTAAAAGAAGATTTACTGCTTTAGATTCGCGACTACTTGCTGGGCTCAGGGGCAAAAAGAAACAAGAGACGCTTTCAAACCAGCCAAGTCGACGTCTTTGTTCTTCGGTTTCTTCGTGAATAGAAACTTATTTGTCTACTTCCAAAAGTTCTAATCCTTTAGAAAAGATTTCCATTACCATGCCATTGAGTATTGTATTCTGAATTCCTTCTTTTTTGTTGCTTTTTGGTCTCACTATTTTAAAGAAAATGTCTCAAGCTTTCACTTTTGTTAAGCATTGATTCACGCATAGTTACACCTTTTTTTATTTTTGGCATAAATAAAATAAAATAGGTTATTTTTAAATAGATTATAGTAATTATGAATGCATTAAAAGCAATCATAGAGAAAAAATTCCCTCTGAGAATTCAGAACGCCTCAACGCCTTAAAATGTAAATAGTTCACTTTGTGATTAAACTTTCTTACAAAAATATAACGATGCCATTTTTGATGTAGGAAGTAAAAAAAAAAAAAAAAGCAAAATGATTACTGTGCATGCTCACTTTTTATTTCAATTAGAATAATGAAAAAAAAATCAGAATAAATATTAATTTTTAGATTATTGAGTCAAATATGTCTTTTAAAGAATCAAAACTTTTTATAATGTAGTTATAACTGTTTTGGTTTCTCTAATATTTGATACATATTTTCATGAAAATGTTAACAATAAAAAAGCATTCTAACATTATAATAGAATAATGAAAAATAATTTTTGTGAGCAAATTAAATTGGATTTGCAATATATATTTTTACGGACACTTATTTTTAATTAGTGTTAATTATTGTACAATGCTTAGAAAAGCCCGTACAAAATGTTCAGATGCATAAAATATTATTAAAACAATTAAATGTGTGTCCATTTAATTATTAATTTTTTTACATGGAAATTAGTTATAATAATTCCTTAAATTTTATCAGGATAAAATGGATAACTATACTTTATGTAAAATTTTCTCAATCTATGCAGTTTTAATAGGTAATAAAATAATGAAAATTAAGTTAAAGTGCATGTGCATGTTCTAAAAACTTTTAAAAAGTACTGAATTCATAACAAATCCTTTCCTTAATTTAAAAATTAACAATTAAGAATTGAAATTATAGATGCTTAACTGGAAGAACAGAATATTGAATTTAGGAAAAAATTAAGCTAATTAGTAATGCTAGAAATGAGAAAAATTTAAAAAGGTGAATTTGCAAAACCATTACTTTTAATATCAAATATATTGTCGGAAGGAACACAAATATTACAAGTAATGACCTTTTTCACCAATGAACTTTTATATTTAACCTTTAAAATGTAACATTTAACTTTAAAATCTAATCACCACTTACCAGAGTTTTTTTAAAAGTTAATTTGCACGTATTATTAAGAATATAGCTTATTTAATTCATAAATACGTCATAATTGTATGAATCAAAAATCTTAATTCTAATTTATATTTAACTATAACAACGAAATATTAAAATGAAGAAAGTTTTTTATACATTTCTAATCTAATATATTGAAACATTAATAAATTGTAGTGTATTTTATAAATTTCCTTGAACTAGAATTAAAAGTTGAAAATAATATGCTAAAAAGTAATATTTTTGATAAAAGAGACTCTTTTGATTTTAATGTTATAAAAATGCCATATTGGAATAGTACCGTTCACATTTCCATTTTTAGAAATATCCTTCTAAATTATATAAAAAGAAATAATTATTTAGTATCTGAAGAAGTATTGAGAGTTAATAACTATAAAAAATTCTTTCAAAGTTGCCTAGACTATAACTATCCAGCTAATTTTATTTATAAATATATATCTTCAAAGTTATAGCTATTTAATTATTTTTATTTGAAGTATTCATTTCTATTTAGTTTTATATATATAATTTTCTTGTTATATTTCTTAATATACAGGGTGCTTCAAAAAAATGTATACACACTTTAAACTATTGTAGTTTTCCCCCTCTACAAGGCTAATGTTATATTTCTTCGCCAGGTGCCAGCATAATTGTCCCTCTATGTTATATTATCAGTTGGAATTTGTAATATCAACATGGGGACGTACGTTTGAGTTTTGAAGAACGTAAGCAGGTTATTAAGTGGTACTGGAAGTTTGAGAATTTAAATGAAGTTCAAAGACAGTGGAGAAGGGAGTATGATACAGAACCACCTTCAAGATTAACAATTACACGCATACAAGACAAATTCGAAGTTCATGGAACAGTGTGTGATGTGCATAAAGGTCATTCAGGTCGGCTTCGAACAGCTACAAGTGATGAGTCATCAACGGCAGTCTTGGAACTGTTTCAACGCTCTCCTAACAAATCTTCAAGGCAAGGGGCACGTGAAAGTGATGTAAGTGCTAGCAGCGTGCTACGCATTCTGAAGAGAGGCAAGTATCGTGTTTACATTCCAAGGCTGGTGCAACAGCTAAATGACTACGATCCAGATCGAAGGTTGCAATTTTGTGAATGGATTCAGGAGATGGTGATACGTAAACCGGGATTTATGGGTAGCATCATTTGGTCGGATGAGCCCAATTCAAACTTAATGGAACTGTCAATAGGCACAATTGTGTTTACTGGGGTGAAGAAAATCCTCACATTACAATTGAAAAAGCTGTAAATTTGCCTGGTGTAAATGTGTGGTGCGGTTTGTCTTCAAGGGGACTCATTGGACCTTTTCGATTTGAAGGCACTGTAACTGGTATTAATTACCTAACAATGCTTGCTGATTCCATATTTCCTGCCATTCGTGCATTATACGGTAATGATGAATTTTATTTTCAACAAGATGGTGCTCCGCCGCACTATCACAGGGACGTACGAGCTTACCTGAATCAAAAAACTTTCTATTTTCCTGAAATTTAACTTTGTAGAACGGTAAATAAATTTTCTATGGAAGTTCAAAGTGTGTATACATTTTTTTGAAGCACCCTGTATATATTGATAGACTGCAGGAGAACATTTCCTTTATTCTGTTTTGAATCAAATGAAAAAACACAAGTGTGATTTCCTTTCAACTCCAATACACAACCCGCTTCCATTCTCAGTTTTTATAATCCCATGATAAACATACCATATCCATAGATCACTATGAAAAAAACTCATTCTTGTGGCACTTCTCTTCAAAACATCAATGTCCAAAGAAATTAAATCTAGGTTGACCTTTTATGTCTACATAAATCTGTCATCATTAACATCTATATTATATACTTAATGTACTTATTTATTCCACTCTTATAGCATTTTCAAATAATCTGTTATTTGATTCTATATTATTGATAAAACATGCCTTTCTTACAAACTAAATATTTCATTTTTTAAAAATATTTTTTAAAAAAACACATCTGTATTACACATATTTTTTTCTTTAGCTATTTCTATGCTATATTACTTATATGCCATATTAGAACAATTACCAGAAAGAACACTTAAGTGAAATTTAAAAAACAGGAATTTCATTTTTGTAGTTTAGTAAAAAATAAAATAATAGATTATTTATCAAATTGTCTTGCAAGCAGGGAGTAAAACAGAAGAACCAATGTGCTTTTCAATAAATTGTCTATGATTTCTGAAAAACATGCCACATTAAAATAAAAAACAGCAATCAAGAACGTATGACCTATATAAAAGTATTTCACATTTCTATTTATCAGAGTTACCAACTGAGCAATTTGCCACAATGAAATAGTTATTAAATCATGAAATTGCCCAATTGCACAAACTATTCTCCCTCCCTTCAAAAAAATTAACTTTACTAAAAATAGGAAAAAATTGAGTTTAAATTACAATTTCATTAAAAAAAAATAAGATACATAAAATTAGTTAAAAGTCTCAAACAAATTATGAAAAATATATTTGTGAAGTAAATTTACTCTGAAAATAAAAAATCATGATTTATCTAATAATCTCAAAATTTGAATGGTAAAGTATCGATAAAAAATATTTTAACATGTTTTTGAACGGGAAAGATATTATGTATAATATTTTAAGTGGAAGTAATTAACCCATCTCTCACTCACCTCTTGAAAAAATAATGAATATTCTTTTCCAAGAGCTGCATAAATAGGTTTTTTTGCCTTTATATCTGGTAACTGATCAGATTGTTCAGCCCCTTTTTCAATTGCTTTCACATCTACAAAGAAAAATATATCATTAACTTGAAATAATGAAACTATATTAACAATTCACAGCTAAAAATATTTCTAAGTATTACATTACAATGCTTTTAAACAAATTTTATCTGTCACTTTTTGTGAAACAAAATAAAATTAAACTTTACCTTTTTAAGAATCATACCTGATATTTTTATCCAATACCTTAACTCATTGTTTTGTAGTTATAAATATTTTTCATTACAGATAAGTATGCTTTTACAAATACATACTGTCCATTATAGAAATAAGGTCAAATTTTCACAATGCAGCAAAATTTTTTCATTAAAACACTATAATAATTTGGAGAGATGATTATATAATACACTAACTGTTTTACACATTTGAATGGCACCTTTGGTGGCTGCATGTGAGCAGCTACCAAATTTGCCATTTCTTACATCGACATTCCCACACACCTAGTCGTAGCGATCTGACCTTTATTGAAATCTGTTAAACCAACAGCTATTCCCATTAAGTTGCTAAACACTCAAAATATAGAAAGACAGTATATGGTCCCTTTATATACTCCAGCAACAGCTATGCATATGATATTGTTTCGACTCCTGATGAAATCATAGTTCTAGGTGAGTAGTGGTCATAATGCAACAGCTTTTCAGTGCATATTCATACATATAGGGTGATTTGCAACCAAACTGACAAACTTGCAGGGTGTGTATGGGGTACAAAGATGACTCAGAATTATATAGGAATACAGGGTTGCAAATACCAGAGTTGCGAGCTACGGTGAAAAGAAAAAGAACAGAAATGACAACACATCAACAGGACTGAAAATATTTTACTGAAAGGTTGTACTACAACAGTTGTTCCAAATTACAAACAGAAGTCATCTGGCAGGCCTGACAGCAATGAAGTATGCTTCATCTATGAAAAATACGGATGCAACAAATGTGCTGTCTTTAGCACTCAGTTGAATAAACCATGAAGCAAACATCCTCTGGAGTGGATAACCCTCCGGCTGTAATAATTAGATGCAAAGATGTTATGTGCCCATTTGGTTAGCTGTGAGTATCCTCCAGACCATGGGTTGAGATAAACCCACTTGTAGGGTAGGGTTATTGCTTGAGTATTTGCCAATCGGCGTGTCAACCAGTTCCTCATTTGAATACAAATTCATCCTACTATCTCGGGAAATGCATCGCAAATGAAGAATTCTGTTAGGATCAGTGTTCACGAAACCTTCCATTCAGAGTCCTCTATTGTAAGACTGCTGGAATTTTCCAGAACATAAGAAATTCTATGCAGCACCTCTGTCAGGCCTGCCAGGTGATTTTTGGTAATAATTTTGAACACTTGTTGCAGTACAACTTTCCAATAATATGTTTTTTTCCCATTCATGTGTCGTTATTTCTATTCTTTTTCTCTACTTTTTTGCACCATAGCTCACAACTATGGCATTTACAACCCTGTATTCCTATGTAATTCTGAGTCATCTCTGTACTATTTAACAACCAGTAAGTTTTTCGGTCTAGTAGTGAATCACCCTGTATATTTCAATTTCTTAATAGAAAAAAAACAGCATAAATATTTAAAAAATCACTTGAATATAACATAATTACATTTGAATTTAAAAAAGTGATATTTTTCTAAAATATTTATTAGGAAAAGGAAGGGAACAGAATATCAACACAATTCCTATATTCAAATAAGACTAAAGTTTACATCAATTATACATCATTTACCTTCAGTTTATATTTTTTACTATTAAAATTTTTTTTAATAATATTGTTCTTAATTTATAAAGCTATTTGAAAAAGGTTCAAGTTTTCCTAAGCATTTATTGATAAGAAAATTAGGGAAAAATTTCAAATCATTTAAAAAATTTATCATAAAATACATTCCACTGTGTGTGTGTGAACAATAACCTTACATTTACTGTAACAAAATTACTTTAAAAAATTTTATATATTAGTGTTTTATTATTAACTAGCTTTTACCCGCGGCTCCGCACACGTTGATGTCTTTAAATAACTGTCAAAGTCGCAATCATTATCATTAGAAAGTAAATATAATATAATATGGTAATTTTTTTATTGCTTGACTGGAACCAATAAAATTTAAAAATTCTAAAATTGAGCTTAGTTTAAAAAAACTGAAAACGTAATTTATTATAATAATTAACATTAAAAATTCAATAATTAAAATCATAGGTTCCCAAACTTTTTAGCCTCATAGACCCCCTGACAGGTTTTTCAGCTTGGGGTAGACCCCCCTACCTACCTCTAATATTAAATTTGTGTAAATTTATTAACTTAAATGTGTTTTTGACAGCAGGTATAGAGCTTTTTTACTTTAAAAGATTAAAATTTTTAACTGTAGTGAAGTATAGAACAGTTTAAAACTTAAGAAAACTCATGTTATTAAATTTAATTACTCAGTTAATTAAATTAAAATTTAATGAATGCATAAAATAACTGTTACATAAAATAACTGGGTAACAAACAAATGTTTTTAATGGGAGGGATGAATCTGGGGATGCAAAAATAAATTTTCAACCTTTGGAATCAATCTTATCAGGTTTTAACCCTAAATATCTCCTCAGGTAATAGTGTTCAGTATTTTCTTCTTTTGTTTTTGTTTTGGAGATTGGCAAGCGCACTGAAACTCCTTCTCAATCGGAAGAATTAAATTTCCTTTTAGTATTAGTCACAATATGGTTTAATGAGAGCCACTATTGTAGACCCTCATTTACACTTCATGGACAACCAAATTATTTTTTTGCCGTCGTGGACCCCTTGCAGATCGTCATAGACCCCTGGGGTCTATATAGACCACTTTGGGAATCCCTGATTTAAACTATTAATATTTTTAAAAAACGAAAGTATCTACGTTTAATATATAATTCCTCTTTAAAAGAGCACAAAACAGAATATTATTCTAATATGCTACTGTATACCATATTATTTGTTCTTCCGTCAGTTGCAAATATGTGAAGATTTGGGCATAGGACACACCGATCAGGCTACATATAGTTGGCCATGGGAAAAACATTGCTTTTCCAAATGCACGCCTGCTACCTGAAATGTCAGCTTTGCTAATAGCAACAGTAAAACTGGAAATTAAACTCGTTTGAATTGAAACGGTAGGTCAGTGGGGATACTTGGAATTAGATGTATGATAACACTATCCCTTTTCATGACATATGTTAACATATTGGCACCAAGTATATTCTGCATCATTTTTGTGATCCAAAGCCTTGTTCTTTTACATAGTCGAGGAGCATCGAGATTTTGTATAAGTATAGCTGGTACATTTAGTTTTAATTGAAGTTTATGTGAGGGTACACCTGAAAGTTCAAGTGAATTTAAGAACTCTGTGGGATATGAAGTACTTTGTTCTTTATCCATGATTGTATTCATTGATAAATATTTCTTCATTTCCCTCCGTCGTTTAAATTTTCAATGTTGATTAAAAATCAAATACTCAAAATATAAAAAATCAAAACTTTTTATGAAACTGTCAATTAATATTACCATAGAATTTTCAATATCACTTGCGCACAATTCGCTCTTTAAAAAGTGGGAGAAAATTTGCATTAAATATCTGGGATTGTCGGAATAGAGAACTTCTTAGCCAACTTGGCGATATTTCTCAAAGTTTGAATTGACATTTAATAAACGTAACATAATAAATGCTAGACATTTAATAAAAAACCATTTAAAAAATTGCTTTTTGTAAAGATGCTAAATTACACTATGTTTCAGTTATTTGTAACAAATGTGAGAAAATTTTTATTAAAATTTCCATTGTTGACCAAATGCATAATTTTGCGCCAACTTGGCGGAGAGTAAGCAACGTCCCACGGTTTTACCCACATAGTTCCTGTTCCCATAGGAATATGGAGATAAAATATCCTTATGTTACTCGCTGATAATGTAGCTTTCAATTGGTGAAAGAATTTTTAAGATCGCACCAGCCGTTTCAGAGATTAGCCCGAACAAACAGACAGACAGACAAAAATTTTAAAAATTGATTTTTTGATATAAGTACAGTATATACTTTTAAATGCTTTTAGTAAAAAGCTGCTAATTTGAAATTACAAACAGACACTTCAATTTTATTTATTTATATAGATATCAAAATGAAAGAAGCTTTTTTACAAACCACACTGCACAAAAAAAATCTTATATTTCTATGATAAGAGAAACATTGCATAACTGAACACAAACTTATATTACAAAATACATATTACAAATACACAAAAAATTCTAAAGTATCTTAATTTCCATTGTCAAAAATTATCAGTGTATTAGTCCTTCCTAACTTTGATTATCATTAAAATATTATATTCACTTTAAAGTCTAGAAAAATTAAGGTAAAAACAATATTTTTAAAAATAAATATTGAATATATAAAAATTTATCTTTTGTTTTTTAAATATTGCACCTCCCAGTTATATTAAAATCTTTTATGTAAAAAAGTAATTAAAATTTAAGTAAATTTTAATTAAGACTTTAAATAACTTACTTTGATTTAATTTAGCAGGACTTTTAAGCATATTCTCTCCTTTATTTTCGAAATTCTTTTTTCCATTTTCAAAGGATTCTTTTGTTATAGACATACCAGTTGTTTTTTCTTTCATTTTCTTATCTTTTGCCTGGCGCTTTTGAGATGCCTTCTTTCTCTTTTTCTGAGTATTTTTATCATTTCCCTCATCTTTTTGCTTAGAATCAGATACAGGTAAATTTGGATCAAGTGACTGAGTTAAAGAACTTTCTTTAATTGGACTTCCCAACATCTGAGGTAAAGGATTTTCAGGCATACTTAAAAAATTTGGGGAATTTTGAATTTCTTTTGAAATTGTGTTAAGCAATACTGCAATGCCTGGCTGATCACCATTTTTTATATCAACATTACAATCATCAATATCTGGATGAGGTAATTTCAAGTCATTACTACTGAGAGCCATATTTGAGGAATTGAAAGGTGAATCAGGTATATGTTTTGCAGCAAAATCATTTAAAACATTTAAATCAATCAATTCACTAGCACCCGTTTGATTGATAAGATTACTAGTAGATGTCCTTTCTCCAAAAGGAGGATTCTGTGATAAATGAGCCATTTTTTCTATATTTGTCACAAGACATTTATCATCAACTGAAAAAGGATTATGATTGAACTTGGGTTTCATATCACAATTTGCAAGAGGCTCACCAGCAGGTTTGGTTTTGAATATCATTTCTTTTATACGTTGCTCTATTTGTTTACACTCTTGAGCAGCAGCCATATTTATCTATAAAATAATAAAGGAACTATTAAATATAAATTGAATTTTTCCATGAAATAAATCTGCAAAACCCTGAATCACATGTTCCACTAAGCTTTAAAAATATATATACTTTGAAATACACACATTTGATTTTAAAGTAAATTAATACACACACTTTTTACAATTAATATCTTAAAAACAATATAAAAGCTGAAGACCAAATGAATGAGACTGATGATAATTCAAGATGTGCTCTTTTACTTTTTATAATATATATGTATATTATCATAGCAGAGGTTTCCCATCACATGCACTAACTGAACCTAATTTAGTCAAACTAGTCTCTGTAATTACAAATTCAACAAAAAAGAAGAAAAATATATTTTACAAAAGTGGAATTAGCTAGATAGAAAAACAAATATCTGAAATAGAAATATCAATAATACAATCTGCTTAATGTTAAGAAAATTATAGGGTAATCTGGTAGAGTTTATAAAAATGTACAAGACTCCTAAATGATATTGATTACAAAGTTTTTGACAAATATTTGACTAAGAATTTCCAAAATATACACAAATATATTTAACACTTCTATCAATAAGGTAATCAACTCCAGTGAAATGAGAAATATTATAAGAACAGGGTGTCAGTTTTTAAACTAGAAAAAGAAATGTATCCTCTGATTTAACAAGAATTTTGTCTTTCTTATGGAAAGGAGGGGATTGTAAAAAGACCATTGGATCATGACAATGGAAGAGATCAGTTCCGTTTCTATATATAAATGCTGAAAAGATCTCAACAATTAAACTTTTCTTGTCAAAACAAATTGTAATGGAAAAACAGAACTATTTCAAGAGCTGAAAAATTAAAGATGTATATCCTTTTTTTATTTTTATGAGGAAAATATTGATATTAGTAAAATATAAACCAGAAAAACAACTAATATAGAGAATAAATAGGTAAATAAATAAAGAGTTTCAAAACTAAGGATATTAACAAGCATTAGTCTCAATTTCAAAATTTAATATACAAAAAAGCAATCGCATACTGATTTTAATTTTTCGTTTATGTAAATATTTTTTTTTAATTTTATAGTAGATATATTAATTTATTGAGATAAAATGTAAACGGATTAAAATTTTTACTTTTATTGAAGATGTATTATGATATGAAGCCCAGTGGCTGAGTGGTAATATATCGTGCTTACATGCCACAGGTCCTAGGTCCAGGGCAAGGTCGACTCAGCCTTTCATCCCTTCAGTGGGTCAATAAATGAGTACCAAGCTTGCTTGGGGACTGAACATACTGGGGGGTTTTGCATCAGACTGACCACTTGACCTAAAGATCTGCACATGGACCCCAGCACCTAAGGTCATGTAAACTGAGATAGGCACAGTAGGCCTCAGCCTTCATGGGCTGTTGTGCTACTGAGTTCAGTTCAGTTTACATTATATTGTTAAGTAGATCGGGGTTCGAGGATTTTATGCAAAATCAGTCGTAAATAACAAGGCAATTCCTTAAGAGCAATGAGTATTTATTGACGTAAATCAATCCTTGAAAATACAGGATTCAACAGCAAAATTCGCAGAATAAATAACAGAAGGATTTCACACGTTCAACAGCACTCAGACACAATAAGCAGTGTCTAAAATTCACGTATGTAAATGACTATTCACAAGCACAGCCAAGCTTATCAAATTCAAGGCAAGTCTTCTAATCGCTAATTAAAACAGTGCTCACTACTCACTGGTTAAAATCAGACTCACTACTCGCTGGCTGAAACCAGACTGACCGTTGCAGCGAGTCTCTCTCTATTTATAGCAAAGGCCGAAATTTCTGGAAAGATGCGCTCGCGCCACAGATCGTGAAATTAGTGGATTTCTCTACTAATTTCTAGAAGAATCCAGAAAGTCCCGAACTCGCCAACATGGTCGCCAATGTCACCAACTTGGTCGCCAAAAATGATGCCAACTTGGCTCTATCGCCAATATTTCGCCAAGTTCCCATTGAATCGCCATTATAACATAAGGGACGGCGTTGCCCGTGAATATTACAATTTTATCATGAAATAAATATAGCATAGAGTAATATAAAGGCATTGCACATCCAAATACAAATTATTTACATTATTTTATACAAAATTCGTAACAATACGATACATTTTATTATCCTATAGTTTGAAATTATGTTTATGTTAATTTTATTAATAGTTCTACAAATTATTCTAAAAACTTCAAATAAAAATAAATTTAGAAATAATTATGAGTCTCTTGGGAGAAATTTTATTTATATTATGTCAGTCGCCCGCCCCCCCCCTCCAAAAAATATTCCATACACCTTTATAAAATTCAAAACCTTACAATTAGTTAGGGAAAATAGGTTACTCTCATGATAGAAAAATTATTAACATAATAAAATGCTTGTTTCTTTCTTGCATTAAAGTATAAAATATTTCTTCATCAATGAAATTTTTCTAAGTTACTCTTCCCTTTTTCGAAATACAACCAAGAATTCATTTGGATTTCTAGATATGCATTTTATTTATGCCTGCTTACAATGAAAAAAAAAATTAGCACAGTATGATTGGCTTAAATAAGAGAAATACCTATTAAAGAAAATACATATATGTCAAAATATGTCTATTCTAATTAGATAAATATTTTATGCTGGGCTCTAGGTGGATTTATTCTTTACCATTACCAAAATGTTTCCCCCATATTCTACATAACAAATTTCCTTAAAACTATTTGTTTCAGAGTTTTGACTTTTTATAATTAAGCTATATTATAATTAATCATCCTCAATAGTATAAACAGAAGGAAGATTAACTAACAAAATTAGTTGTTTCAAATTCTAGAGTATGCTTATTGATACTGTTGTATCATCTTCAATATTCCAAATTTATATATATATATATCTCATTCTGCATGCTTTAGATATATAATTTTTATATACATCTGATTGCCATTTTTTAAAGTGGTGTACGGGGGGCCGTGGGTAGCATAGTGGTTAGAGCATCGGACTCCAGACCGGAGGGCCTGGGTTCGAGAGAGAGAGATGCTCGATGCCACCAAATACCCTCCGAGTACAAACAAAGTACATGCTCATTAAATCAGTGTGTCCGAAAGTCTAGTGGGCAAATGCAGCAGAAACCCCAGGTGCAGGAGAATATTTCCCTCCCTTCCAGTCCATGCAAAAAATTGTGGAGGTTGAGAGAGGTGGTATTGCCATCTATCGTGTAGAAGTCCAACCTGTCTCAGGCTCAGGCAACTTTCCTTCCGGAAGGACAACAAAGTGGTTTACTTTTTATTTTAATAGTTTAAGTAAATAATTGGCTGAAAACTTCTAACAATAATCTATTCTATAATCTTTTGCAAGTTCTTTAAAAAAAAATGTTTGCTCTTTTTTAGATTTAATTTTCTAATTTTAGTGTTTAATCTTTTATATATATATATATCTTTATATATAAAATATATGTGTCACAGTGTTTGTCCGCGATGGACTTCGAGACTACTCAACCGATCATAATATAATTTTGCATACTGTGTGTCATTTCATCCAACTTAAAACATAGGATGGTTTTTATTTCAATTAATCACGCCGTAATTTTTTTATTGCCGGAAATGTGAAGAATCCGGGGAAAAGTTGCCAGATTCCCGTAGAGGATGTTCATGTGTCTGTGGAAGCAGATATTGCAACAGAGGGTGAAAGTTTTCGGTACTCTCGACGTTATTTAAACAGCCATCCGATTTTTGTTTTTTAAATCAGACAAAAAATAATTACGGAATTGGAAAGACCATTTCTTTCGCCACGATACGGTATAATTTTTTTTGCAAAATAATGATATTTTCTATTTTTTAAGATTTTTTTTAAAAGTGAGTTAAATTGATGCGTTTTTATGAAAAGTTTTTCTAAATCGTTGCGTATGAATTTATTTTTATGTTATTAAAACGGTTTTTTTTACTAAATAATGTCATGCTTTTTTCTTTTTGAATCAGTCATTTAAAAAATAAAATGCCAAAAACTTTTTTTTCTACAGTTTTTTTTAAAAATACTCAACATTTAATAACTTCGTAATTTATTGAAATTATCGTACAAAATTTTTTTTTACGTTTGTAGAATAATGTTATCCAATTTCTGTGCGAAGATTGAAAAAACTGCTTAAAAATTACGGATTTTAAAATTTTTTTGTGATTTTCGTAAAATACCGTTTTTGCGAGAAATAATTTAAACAGTCTTTTTTGTACATTTTTTATTTTAAAGTACTTTGTTTTTGCAATTAATGTGTGAAATTTCAAATCTTTAACGTAAAAGTTAAGCCCTCTAAAAAAAATGAAAACTTTAAAAATAATTCTCAATTGCGTCAAGGTCATTTACTTTGCGTTAGTTTTCTGTTTGGAAGACGGGAAAGATTGAGGTAGTTTTGAGTCTTTCCAGTGCGTAGCAAAAAGGGGAATTCCCTCATAACACAGGACGCTCATTCATATAACGCATCACAATCGATAGTTTTTTTATTCTTAAAGATTGATTTATTGAAGAACAGTAGAATATAAAAAAAAAATATTAAAAAAATATAAGGAAATATTCTTAAATATATTTTTATCACATAGTATTATTTTCTTTTTCAATTTTATACTGTGAAATAAATCAATACCATTGCGTTTAAATAAAAAATTTTAAAACTTTTAGTATCAGTGATTTAAAAAATAAAAAGCCAAAAACTTTTTTGAACAAACTTTAATAAAACACTCAAAATACTTAATAATTTCTTCTTTTATAAAGATAATTGCATGAAATTTTTTTGCATGAATTTTTTTTCATCCCATGGGGATGAAGTTATTCACTCGGTAAAAGCCCGTGCAACGCTGGGCTAAGCGAAGAGGAAAGAAACAAAGTAGTAAAAGTAATTTTGAAAAATTATATGGGAAGTGCTGATTTTGTGAGGAGAAGGGAAAATGTTAAACGAGAAAACCATTGATACGCACTCATGGGTCTTGCACTCACATCGTACGGTCACACCCACACAAAAGTGCTGGTGTCAGAAAGAAAGGAGGAAATTAACATGGGTATTAAGTTATACCCTCGGTAAAAGCCCGTGCAATGCCAGGCCGGGTGAACTAGTATATATATATATATTTTTCTGATAATTAGATGACAGAAATCAATACCACAATGTGATAAATATCTCATTTTAGGAGAAGAAATAAGTTTGGGAAGGCCTCAATGACAATTAATAAGGAAACAAAAAAGAGCTTCTTCCCTGTCTTGTTCTCATTAAAAAATGAAGATAGAGTAGCATCTGCAATCTTTTTATACCATTTCCTTCTCAATGAAGAGGGGAGTCCAATCTGTTGCAACCAGATGCTCATCGTTTTTACACTTAGACTTCTTTCAAAAATAGATTGTGCCTATACATCAAGGGTGTCAAACTCAAAGGTTAATTTAGGCTAAACAAACAAGGTTTAACTTAAGGTGGGCCACAAAAAAAAATCAATATTCATAGAAATGCAAGTTTATTTTGAATAATACATTATAATAAACATAAATAAAAGAACAAGAAAAAATTAATGTTTGAGTTCTGACATGACATCTCTTCTCTGCTACCATCTTTCCTATTTTAGGAGAAATATTGATATTTTATTACATATTATTGTGTGCCTATATACTGACCAGGCCACAAAAATGTTCATTGTGGGCCCCATGCAGCCCACAAGTTTAACACCCCTACACTTCATTATTCAAGAACTTGGAAACTACTTGTCATACAAGTTATAAAAAGAAACTGGAGATTTTTCAGTTGCCTAAATGGTCTGTTCTCTTGTTTAAGAATTTTTATGCTTACCTCAGTTTTTTTTTCTTAGATCTGTTTCGGCTATTTCATATTTTTTTCAAATCCAGTCAATATATATAAGATAATTATAATATAGGATTTATAATGTTAATTAAATACCTCCCCCCCCCATTCAGACCAATAGCAAATATTCCAAACTTTGTACAGTGATCAACATAAAAGTATAAAATTAAATAAAGGCTAAAGCCGACTTATAACAAATTGCTGTTATGTAGGTTTGTAGGCATTTATATTAAATGAAATGATTATTATACCTGCACTGAATGTTTTTCACCCAATTCTCTAACTAAAGAATAGTAAACCTGAAAGAGATTTATATTAAAATCTTGTATTTATTTGGAGTCTAATTTTTACAGCTATTCAAAAGGGAAAAATAATATTATTTATCTTTTTAAAAAATTACTTTTTTTGTTAAATTGCTTTATTTGGAAGACTTATTTTTAAAAGAAAATTTAAAAATGATTTTAACTTTCATATTCTGTGTTCTACATATAAATTGAAATTAAAGTTTTAAAAAGTTAAATCACATAGTTACTAATATAAGTAACAACAATAATGATAAAATGAATAGATAGCAATAAGAGATAAGCTCTAACAAAATAAATTTGTAGGTCAGAATGATGTGGAATTTGCATGTAGTTATCTCATAGAAAATCAAAAGCCTTTTTGCTTCCTCATTTATTTCCAATTAATATTGTTTTTTATGAATATATTTGGTGACAAAATAGTTTCATTGTATGCAATAATCCAGAAAAAATATAGGCTACATAATATGTAAATACCATATACAGTTCATACAATATCCTATTTAAGAATATGAGGATGTTATTTATTATCCTATATCAATCACTTTTCGTTTTTTGCTTTCAAATGATTTTTCAACTTCAATTGCTCTCTCAAAAATGTTTTTCATGCTCTTTCATCAATAACTTCAATTCTTTTAAAAATAGTCTCAACATTAGCATCTTTCAAAACTCTTTCTATTCTACATCCAGAGTTAAAATGTCTTCTCTATACTAAAAATAAAGGTCCAGATCCCTTCAAGATCTTGTATTTGATAGTAAAAGATAGAATATGTAATTCAAAAGGAAACAGATTCCTCTTTCATTTAAAATTTAATTTTTTAAAACAACGAACTATAATATATTTAATTCATATCTTACAGAATAAAGACGGTTTACTTCTATTAGCCCATTATCGCTTATCAATGCATTAGTTGAAGCACAAAAAAAAGTTTTACTTTCTCCACAAGCAATTCAAAAGTTTTCACTATAACGGAATGTTCCACAAACAAAACATAATTTAATTATCAATTACTTTAAATTTTTGATGATTGAATTATGTACATATGCTTATAATAAATGTATAAATAGGATATATATTTGTTATAAATATATTAGTTTATTTAAAAATTTTCGATGACCAGTGCCGATTTTAGCTCATTTTGAGCCCTAGGCACAGAAGATCGATAGGCCCCCTTGGCACTGGTGGATCAAAATTTATAACCAGAAAATCTGATTAAGTCCAGCTTATGCAGCCCCCCCCCCCAAACATTCAACGGATAAACTGGCAAAATCAAAGCCTTTGATTGTTATGTAATTAATTGCATACACAGATTACTTTAATGTATAAAAAGGGAAGTTGTATTTTAAAAAATACATAAAGGAAGCACTAAGGCATAATCTTTAAACTAAAATTAAAAATTGGTCTATAAGGGAAAGGGATTGAACCCCATCATTGTGTATGGCACTGGATATATATATTTGTAATAAGTGAATTAGTTAATTTAAAATTACGTCGATTTTGAAAGATTTTTTTTATTTTCTTGAGAGCATTGTTAATTTATTAGTTTTACATTCTTTTCTTTATGTAGATGCATTTAAGGAAAGAATTTAAAGTTGCAGAAGTAATGCTTTTGTTAATTGTTAGTTTCATATGAAATCAATGGATTGTGCTAGTAGAAATTTTTATTTTACAATTTTCAGAGAATAAACCAATATTATGCAATTAAACTCCTATAACTGAAATATGAGCTGTATTAATAATTAATTGAAAAAAGTTTTTGTTCAACAATTGAATTCAATTTAGGAAACAAGACTTTGTTAAAAAGTTATTCCAATGGCTCTGATGCTTATATTTGCAACATAATTCCATAAGGAAAAAAAATTTACTTCTGTTAGGCCAAAAAAATTAACTCATTGCATGATAATAATTAAAACTATAACTACACATTTGAAGAAAGAGCAATGTGTTTTTTTAGTTAAAAAATGAATCTCAGAAAAAATTAAGATTAGTTAATTTATATAAATCCCTTTGCTTAACTGAATTTAATCCTCTTTTATTAACATCTTTTCAATTAACAGACAACTTCTAAAAAATATAAACAGCAAAACATAATTATTAAACAAAGAAAATTTATCAGTATAAATTATTTTTTACATATCAGCAAAACATAGGAAATATTCATTTAAATGTTTTAAGAAAGTTAATCAGTTTTGGGATATTAAGTCCTCGTACATTGTAAATCTTCTACCACTGTCCACCATCTCTGTCACAACTTACAGGCTACTATAATTTCAGTTGGGAGTAGCATTTTGGAAAGAAATTGTGGAAGGAAACTAGTTTGTTATCCTGGGTCTACGCGCCAAACGCTGCTTGGCGCCCCCGATGAAGAATCACGCCATGCAGCGCATGTCTTCGGAATGGAATCCAAGATGGCGGCGTAGCAGTAAGCGATCATCAGGAAAATAATTTTAAAGAACTTTTGAAACACAGTAAAATCTATTTTGAATGAAGAATGTAGGATGAGATTGAGAATAACCAAGATTAATAAAAAAGTGAATATCAATATAATCTAAAAAAATATTTACTGATAGTAATATTATGTAATAATAAATAATTTATAAAATAATTTTATAGTAATTATTATATATACTATTAATATAATATAAGAAAGTAATAATTATTATATATTCATATAGTATGATTTAACAATAATTATTTTATTTTATAATAAAAATAATCATATAATATAAATTAATAGTAATTATAAAAAAAAAAAGAGTAACCACATCATATTGTAATAAGAAGCGTACATAAGAATACTCATTTAACATAATTATAAATAACAAAAAAATAATTATGAATAAAAACATCATAATAAATAAATAACAATTATAAGTAACACATTAAATAATTATAAGAAATATAATAAACAATTATTACAATAAACGAAAATTATATGATTATCGCACATAATAATTGTATTTTTATATTATATTATTAATAAAATAATTACATAATATATATTAAAATTAATAATGGATATCAAATAAAAAGTACTGCAAATGTGCAGTGTTCCAAAAACTGCAAGTTCCTTCGACAAATTTCATTGAACACAGAAAGTTAAACATTTTTAAAGAATAAAATAAAAGTGAATATGGACGATAAAAATTAATAGCAATAATTAAAAGTACAACACTCATTCTTTAAAAAATAAAATATCCTAGTACTCACTTAATATATTGGAAATATCCATATTCAAAAATAGCACAAAATAAAACAGAAGATGTTTTATTTTGCAAGATAGAGCAAATGCAATAAAAATGGTTAAATTGTAAAATAAATCGAATTAAAATCGTCTGAAATTAATAGGGTTACCACGAGAAAAAGCCAAAAAGTATGTTTATTATACGTTATCCCCATTGCAACCACATTGCAAGATGTTAAAAATATCAAGATAACCATATTGTAATGTTATCGCCCATCTTTTCGAACATAAACAACTAAGTGCATAGACCCAGGATATCAAACTAGCACCTGTGGAAGATCACCAAAACAGAGTACTTTAATCAAGAACTTTTTACAAAATATACCCTGCAGCTATTTGTTGAAGTTGTAACTATGCCTGATAATAATTTGAGAATAAGGTGCTAATTTGTTATTGGAGCAATACAGATTTTTCCGCCAAATTGTAAATTTTCGCTAAGTGTTGCACAATAAAATCCCAATATAATCACCTAAATTTTTATCACTTAATACAGCAATTATGTACATTATAATTAACCCTTACTGGTATATTTTTCTTGTGGTAACCTATTAATTTCAAGCAATTCAAGTTTTAAAAAAATAATAACCATTTCCGTATTGGATGTCGTTGCAATTTTTTTTCATTCAGTCTTTGAGTACTCTTTCCATGAAATAATGGATATCATAGAAATTATGGCTGAGCAACAGGATCTAAATACAAGGGCTATACATTTAATTATTACAGATCAAAAGGTTTACCAAATTTGCACTTTTGATCAATTTTGTTTTCTAAGAGTTCAGATTTCTTTTTCCCCCTTCTTAGTTAAATTATTGATTTTAGCTATCATGAAGCATGATAAATATGAAGGCAAAATGTGAGTTGTTTTTAAACAAAATAAGAAATTCGATGGCCAAATTTTTTAATGCAGATCTTACGGTGAAAAAATGTGCTCTGGCAGATTACTATATCTACCTAGTGTAATTTTTTTTTTTTTGCAAGCAGCAAATTGTAAATTTTCTACCATTTCTTTTAATTGCCTTCTTTAATGAAATTTGTAGGAAATTCATAACCTTTTTACAGACTATTGCCAATTGGGGCAAATATGTATTCCATGTGTTAAATGAATTTTCTGTGATTAACACAAAGAAGATAGGAGGAAGAGGTAAAAACACCAGAATTGACAAGAGTAAAATTGTAGAAATGTGTAATCAAGAATATTTTGTCGAATTTTCAGTGGAATGAAATGTAGGACAGGCCAAAATTCATGGTTGCAGTACATAACAAAATGGAGAAAACACTTCTCAGCCTTATTGAATTGTGGATCAAACTAGAAACTATTTTTATTTTGGATTGCTCAAAATATTATGAAAGATACCGTACACCTAATTATTTTGAATATTATCTTATGAACTAACTATTATATGAACACCTAACTATTAATCATTCACTTGAATTTGTAGATTTTGAGACCAGTACTCATACAAATCAACAGACAACACTTAGGATAACTTCAAAGCTTCCTTGCCTGAATATAATTTAATGGAAAGATTTGAAGATTACATCACATGATATTGTTTCCAGGAAAAAAAATTTCAATTAAAAAAGGTTCTTCAAAATAATATATTTTATCAACTGGGTTGACTGGTATATTGCTATTTCAAGAAGGGGAGTCAAGTTCATAACTTTTGATAATTTTTAAGAAAAATTTGACCAATACTTACTGCTTTTTTTTAATTAGTTATTTCTTATATCAGTTTCAAATTTTAACCTTTTTTAAAACAAATTTTTCTGCAACCCTTGTTTTTTCCTTTCTTTTCTTTGCCAGTATTTATAAATTCCTCATACTCTACTTTTTTTTTATTTTGGTGCTCATACTTCAACTGCTTTACCAAGAGAGTTAGCCATTTTTTAATTCTTTATAAACCTTTTTTTTTCTTTTTTTTTTTTCATTTCTTTATACCTAGTACTTTTAATGCTAGGCATAAAAGATAGAAATACTGGCTACTTAAGATACAACTTAGATATAAATAACTGGCTATAGGTTAGTTGTACATTAGGTACAATTTCAAAATCTTCCCAAAAATAAGTGGCAGACAAATAATAAAATAGTTCCAAGATTAAATTTTTTTTAAATGTATAAATGAAAAAGAGTATAAATTCATATTCTGTCTATTCTATTTGAAAGAGAGAAGCATACTTATTTATAGGGATTTACATTTTTTAATAATGAAAAATGTTAATAAATAATTATGATCAATAGATCTATATTTGCAAAATAATCATGAAACAGAATGTGAACTGGTAAGTGCTAAAGGATAATTGTGCCACTTGCAGGAATAATAAAAAATGATTCAAAACGTTTATCATAACAAATCTAATTCAGAAAAAATAAGCATTATGCTTTCTAAAAATCAGCTTTGTTACAAGTTTGAGAAATAGCACAAAAAGTAAGAAATCTAAAAACATATTCTCTATACATCAAACAAATAATAAAGAATAAATTAAAAATAATTAAAACTTTTGTTACCTGAATCTATACTTCAATATTTCAAAATCGATTCAACTTTTGAGATTCAGGGCATACTTAAAATCCATAAAATAATATTTCAATGCTTTTCCTTTTTGATGAATCTACAATAAGATGAAAAATTAGATATAAAGTACAAATTAAGTTAAACAAAAACAGTCATAAGAAATTTGAAAAAATAAAACTGTTGTTAAAAGCAAACAGTATTCAAAGAATTGAGGAGATACTGGCTTTAAATAATACGAATATTTTAGTACTATCCCATATTATACTACAAAAAGATATTTCTTCACAAACTTAAAATAATTTAATGAAGCTATAAACAATAAATTTTTTGAAATACACATGGATGTTCAAAATAAATTTAACGTATTACAATATTGTGACGAAAATTGAACATCGAGTAGCATTTTGCTGGATGATATTGTGATAGTAAAGCAAATTGCTCATTAACTAGAATATCATTTACATACGACCACATAAAATATTTGGCTTTAAAAAAGCCAATAAATTAACTTTTATAAAAAAAAAATTATTTTAATATACTAGTCAAACCCTTAATAAAAATGCAATCACTTTCAAAAGTAAACAGTGGTATCTGTTCAAGAGTTAACACAAAAATAAAATTTTAAGTAAATCAGAATCTTCTGAAAATCCTTAAGAAATTTAACTGATGCATCATAATCCATCATAAAGGATTATTCTACCTTGGTTAGAAGTATGCATTTTCCGTAAAATTCAAAATCTCGAGTCCATCAACTGCAAATACGTCAAATGTAATGCTATGTATAACAACAAATACTGTCAAATCAAGTAGAGTAAAATCTTTAAAGCAAAAGCATAACGATCCAATTTTTAAAATTAGACAATAGAATTCAAGAGAAAACGAATGAAATAATAAAAATTGTAGTTTCACAACATACAAAACAGTTCAGATAAATAGGTATTTTAGTTTAGCTTCGCATCGTTTAAGGACTGGTGTTGCCAATTTCTGATAACACGTTTATGCCGCTATTACAGGTGAGTGAACATTTTTAAAAAAATATTACACTTTTTTAAAAAGATGTATATATATTAAAGATGAAAACTTTGTGAGTTCCAGTGACTTAAAAAAATGTCTTGTTTTTATATTTTTGTTTTTTCTTTGTACAATTAAAATTGAATAACTCTAGCGGCAGAATCCTTAAGTTTCCAATAAGATAATGAGTCAGGAATATTATTTTTTCTACAGTTATGAATTTTTTGCTGTTTACCTGGCTGCATCACTAGACTAAATGTAAATATTAAGCAAATTACAATGTCTGACTTATCGCTTCCTAAACATTATTCGGGTAAATATAAAGGGTAATGAAAAAATTTGTTAATATTATCAAAGTATTTTGTATAAATTTTTATTTGAAAATTTCTTTCTCTGACAATCTAATAAAATTTTATATATTTTAAAATTATTGATGAAGGTTATAAATTTTAATTTAAAATATATTTGAAGACTATTTATTTTCTTTATTTATCAAAGAATGATATTGCAAAGTATTTAACTTGACAAAAATTTCGGCACCATTTACTCAAAATTACATATATATATATTCTTGTAACTATTGTAGTAGCAATGTTTTTACAAACAACAAACATATTTTTTAGTAGAATACGATGATAAATTTTTCGTATGCTACTATAAAACTTAAAATAAATTATGTGCTCTTAAAGTTTCATAGCAAAAATTTTCAAGTTGCTTATTCAAGTATTTTTTTATGGATTAAAGTGTTATATTTTGTGATGGTTATTTTAAGATAAATGTGTGCAAATGCAAGTGCATATTTAGGTATTTATGTAATATATATTATATGCGGACAAAATTTATTCAGTGTTCATTCCTAATTTTAATTTATGGAATTTTTAAAACTTGGCTTTGAAAAACCCTCGGAATAGCCTGTGACACAAGCCAATTTTGTTTATCTAAGCTACTTCATCCTCCTCCTTACAAACGCCACACAAAAACAATTCTTTCAGTGGCAGAACAGAGAATATTAGCCCCCCTGCAAAATCAGGTTTTCGGAGCCCCAAGCTATACTTGCTCAAGGGGAAAGTAAACTTCTATTTTGCTTAAAATGAAGGTGGAGCTTAAGGTTGTTGATCAAAAACAGAAGACAAAAATGAAAATCTTTAAAGATTTTAGTGATACTAACTCTACATAAAAAACAATTAAAAAAAAGAGAGCATATTGTGGAAATGTTTGAACAAAGTAAGTTTGAGGCAGAGTGAAAGCGTGCTGATGAGAACAGTCAAATTCGAAGGTTTAGAGATGGCTTTACTTGTTTGGTTAAAACAAGCGAGATCATAAAATGCTTACACATCAGGACCTTTAATGCTAGAAAGAAGCAGTAAACTTGCTAAACAAATGGTATTACATTTTCTGCAAATGGATGGTTGGCTCGTTTCAAATCCGAAATGGGGAACATCATGAAAAGTATGCACAGTTATTTAGACACACATTCCAATGATGAAATGAATGACAAAATG
The DNA here is from genome assembly GCA_019973975.1 of Trichonephila clavata. Classification (NCBI taxonomy): domain Eukaryota; kingdom Metazoa; phylum Arthropoda; class Arachnida; order Araneae; family Nephilidae; genus Trichonephila; species Trichonephila clavata. The sequence goes on from BMAO01017705.1 coordinate 52,413, forward strand.
GGTGACATTGAACTATTTGATGCTAAAAATGATAATGCAAAGAAAAATATTAGATTACTTTCTAAAATAAATGTTATGCTTTTCAAAAAACCAGTAAATTTTAAATAAATTTCATTAAGGTCTTGTAAATGTTTTTATTTCATTGATTTTTTTTTTTTGCAATATCCTTTAACATGAAAAAATGTTTCAGTCCCCTCAGTTTCATGTTAAACTATTTTCACTGTATTTTAATTGAAATGTTCTTTTATTACAATATTTGTTAAAATTTCTTAGTACTTTTTTTCTTATAATTTTATAGTTGAAGACAATCCTTTTGAATGCAAAATACATATTTTTTAGGAGCTTTGCATATCTAACTATTAAGGACAGATTACCGGTAATCCTAGTCAAAGTTGTGGATTTCTTATGCCAAAATAAAAAGGATCTTGTTATGTCATATGGAGAGGTTAGATCAGTTTGTTTTTTATTTTATTTATTTAAAACAAATAAAATTATTTAATGTTTTATTTAAATTTATTATAAATTTGCATGATTTTTTTAATAGTTCTAATATTTTGTTACAGGTTGCTAAGGAGGAAATCAAAGAAATTATTGGCAAATTATCTGCACTTCAAAATGAAATGATTACAAATAAAACTATTAAACCTCTTATCTGTGATGTGCCAGATGTTACTGTTTGGAATGATTATTTAGAAAAACAGGAAAAAATTTATGGATTCCCACCTGCATGGTTTGAATCATCGTGGCTATATGTAGAATGCTACTTTTATCGAAGAATTAAACAAACTTTTGAATTTAGGTAAAAATTTAGTATATTAGTGTGTATAAACAGTGAAATTTATTTTTAGTTCAAACCCATATTCTGTATTTACTAGAAACCAACAAATTCTAAGTATTAGAGGGAAGGGAGAAAAATAAATGAAAAAGGAATACTGTTACTGTTGAAGGAATACTGCTGCTCTTTATTATTCATTTCTTATTGGAACATTTATAAAATCTTTTTATTGGAAATCATTCAATACACAAAAACAGTTAAAATAGTATATGGTATGAATTATTTGTAACAATTTCAAATTAAGATAGTAAGTTTATACATAGCACCTACTATACTTGCTACTAAATTTTGCAATTGTAGTGATTTACTGTCTAGTATTGTGTTCATATTAGCGTGAATTGAAAAATTTGATATCTTTAAGTAGATTTAATAGATATTTTTTTAATTTTTCTGTTAAATTTTTATTTTTATCTAACACTTGATTTTTTTTTCCTTCTCATCTTTTAAGATTGAAAATATTTTAAGTTTATTTAGTATTTAAAATGAGCAGGAGGAAGATTATGTAATTTTTATTGTTCATATGAAATTTTTTGATGTAGAAATGATAAAAATTTAGTGACTTAAATTTTTAAATGGTATGATTTGAAATTAAATATAGGGTTAACATATATTATTAAATGCCCTTTCAGAATTCCATAAAACCAGAATAAAGTAATGTAGTGGCTGCTGTTTAAATGATAAAGCAGTTTTTTTTTAGATATATTGGTTGACATGTCAAAATGCCTATTTTCTTTCATGAATCCACAAAAGAAAATTGTGTTTTTCTTGGCATGTTAATACTATTATTCTATCTCTTGGATGAAACATCAACCATAAGTTTACTTCCAGCAAGATGGGGTCACCACCTCATTAAATTACCATTGTTTGAGGACTTCCTGCAAGAAACATTTTCCTAATGAGGGATTAGTTGAGATGAATTGATTCCTTGACTTGCATGATCACCTAACATTACACCCCTAGATTTTTTGTTTGTTAGGAGGTTTGTCAAAATAAGTCACAATTGTAAAATAAGTCACAAACATTTTTGATAATGTTGACCTAAAAGAATCACTAAGGATATTAGAAGAATAAGGGTTGAAATGGTCCACAATACTTAGTATGAAGTTCAGTACAGACTTGATATTTTACATGCAACTAATGGGGCTCATATAAAACTCATTGAAATTATAACATGTACATATATCAATGTAACACTAAGCATGTAAGTACAGGGTTAGCAAGAAATAAGTTGCACTCTTCAGAGGGCTCTAGAATCCATCCTATTGGTCCAAATGACACAGAATTTAAACCACAGATAATTCAAATGATGCGCTTAACATTTATTAAATAAAAAAAAATTGTACAAATTTTCACTGGTAGGTGACACTATAATACACATAGCCTTATTTAATATGTTTTAAAAACATGAGTCAAAGATATAAAGTAAAATTAATAAAACTGCTCAATATAATATCCTTCATGTTCAACAATGTGCTGTAATCACAGAATCATATTTTCAAGAGCTAACCGGTGTAAATCTATCAGAATATCTAAAACATGGCACCGAATGCTGTCCTTCAGATCTAGCAGAGTTGATGGCCTTTGACGGTAGATATTGTCCTTTAGATAACCCCATAACCAAAAGTCACAGGGGTCATATCCAGTGAACAAGGAGACCATGTTGTTGAGAAATAAAGGCTGTTCACCTGTGCGTCTGTGAAATGCTGTTTTAGCAAATCATTTACATGGCAATCAATGTGCTGAGGGGCGCCATCCTGCATAAAAGTTGTATCCTGAAGGTATCCACTCTTTTGAAGTTCTGGGATTATAAAATCCCTCAGAATATCATAGTACCATTTTCCTGTGGTGGAACAAGTTTGGATTCCATTTGGTTTTATCTCTTCAAAAAAAAATAAGGTCCAATGAGAAAAATAGCTGTGAAACCATACCATACTGTCACTTTTTTTAGGATGCTTGGGTTTTTCCTGGATAGCGCGAGGATTTTCTGCTGCCCAAATTCAACAATTGTAGGTGTTAACTTGGCCATCCAGGTAAAAGTGGGCTTCATCACTCCACAGAATGTTCCATGGCCAAGTGACGTCAACCACCATTCGAGTAAGGAGCTGAAGTGCAAAAAATTTATGAACCTCTGGGTCCCGTTCTTCAATTTATGCACAGTCTTGATTTTATAGTGATAAAAATGCAAAATCCACCGTAAGATTTTTCGCTCAGTAAAAATACAGCATATCCAATACACGGGATACAACTGGCACACTCAAACTACCATCCGGAGCTTGACTGCTGGCTTCAAAGACCGCAGTAGCCACATTTTCGATTCTAGAAGACAGGATGTGTTTTCCTCCTCTACCTTTAAGAATGCCAAGTTGTCCAGTTGTTTCAAATTTCTGTATCATCTAGTGTGAAGCATATGGAGACATTGGACCTTTTCATATTTGCTTCATACGGCGAAATTCTTTTACAGCTGCAACGAAGTTCTTCTGGTTCTGGTAGAACACTTTTATTAATATCGCTTTTTCTTTCAACTTAGGCATGATGAGCATGCAGAGAAGCAATACTTCTCTAGCAGAGTCCGCCTTTCTTTTATCCAAAGAATAATGCTAATAGGCATGCACTGAAACACAAATGCTGTTTGTGATTTTGAATATATGCAAATAAGTACCATTTGTATCATATTGAGCAGTTTAAAAAAGGAAACTTTATATTTTTGACGCATATTTTTAAAACATATTAAGGCTATGTGTATTACAGCGCCACCTACCAGCAAAAATGTGTACTTTTTTTTTTTTTAATTTAATAAATGGCAAGTGTGTTATTTGAATTATCTGTAGTTAAAATTGTTCTTCACTTGGCTCAATAGGACGGATTCTAGATCCCTCTGAAGTGAGCAACTTATTTCTTGCTAACTCTGTACTTAATTTCACATTATGGAAATCTAAAATGCACTTAATAATTTATGCCCACCATTATATTATTTATTAACTTACATTTGCTTTTCAAAAGACATGTAAAATCGTTTTTTACATTTCTAGTTTCAGTTCTCTGTGAATGAAGAATTTATGGTTTTTAAATTTAGTCATAAAAAAATTAATTGATATTAAGGACATTATTAAATTTACTTTTAGAAGTCTGTATTTCTAATTTGGAGAACAACATTCAGATTCTCATAATTTTTATAGATATTCATAATTATACCATGTTACAATGTTTAGGTAATTCATTCAAGCTTGGATATGTCATGTATGAAATGTTGAATTATGTGTGAGTGTGTAGATTTGAATTACTGATCCTATTTTTAACACCCTTCTATAAACTTCACTTGTATGTAACGGAATCTTTGAACTCAATGTTTACCCACTTTAAAAGGTCAGATTAATTTTAAATTTTGCTCACTTGTCTGGGACCAATGACAATACAATAATTTTGTTCTATTGTCCTGATCAGGATTAATGATTACCCATTTTCAGATCTTATTTCTAGATTTGGTGACTAAAAGATTGCTACAACTTACTTCGATTAACTATAAAAGGGTGTTTAGTTTTTTTAAACTGTAATTTATTTTATAAAAACTGTATTTTGCACATTTTGATATGCATCAATATAAAATGAGTAATATTCTACTGGATTAAATTCTCTATACAATTAATATTAAGTAGGAAGTTATAAATTTATCACCAGATTTTCTCTTTGAATATTTTATATTAATTATAAATAACTTTTTTTTTAATTGAACATATGCAGCACTGTACTAAAGGAATTTGACCCTTTTCATAAGCAGAAGGAAAATTCATTTCTATCCTCAATGGATGCAGTCTTATTTCTTTGTTCAGCTTTGAATGAATCATTAGCAGAATTAAAAAATTCAAATGGTACAACTGATCTATTCAAGTTTTTCAGAACTTATTTAGAGGTTAGTATTATTTCTTGCTGTGTCCATTTTCTTATAAATTTTAATCTAAATTCATTTTTATAAATTAATATTTTAAATTTTTTTTAATATACAAATTATGTCAGTGTTGAATATCCATAAAATATTTAAAGTGCAAGTAAAGTAGATTTTGTTATATGAGATATAGAATATTAATGCTTTTCAAAACTTTAAGGTGATATGTTGATGACTTAAAAATTAATTTCATTCTGTATCAAAGTTTTTTTTACATTCTCCAGCTAAATCCCATATTTTTACAAAAGTGTTTATTTTATTCAGAAAATTAATATATTTTTTGGAGGATTAAGTAATTTAATTGTAGCAATACACAGAGCCATTTTTAAATTTAATTCAAAATATTTTCCCCTGTCTAGATTTCATTATGGGGCAACAAATGTGATTTATCCATATCCGCTGGAATGGAAAGTATTCAACAGAACAATCCATTAACACAATTGGATGAATTTAGAGAAAACATCATTGTGAATGACTCAGAAACGGTGTGGCAGATATTACAAGATTTAAATAAGTTTTCAAAAGATGTCTCTATAGATATTATATTAGATAATGCAGGTTTTGAATTATTTTGTGATTTGTGTTTATTGCATTTCCTTCAAGAAGCAAAATTAGTGAAAAAAGTACAGCTTCATGTAAAAATGATGCCTTGGTTTGTATCAGATACTCTGGAGAAAGACATTCATTGGTTACTTAAAACTTTATTGGAAAGCAACCATAAAATTCTAGCCGATTTCAGCCAAGATTGCTCAAATAAAATTATTTCAGGAGAATGGAATATTGTTAATGAACCCTTTTGGACTTATCCGCATGATTATAGTGAAATGAAAACTGTTGCTCCACTTCTATATGAACAATTGAGTAAAAGTGATGTATTAATTTTTAAAGGTGATTTAAATTATAGGAAGTTAACTGGGGATAGACAATGGAATGAAACTACATCATTTAAAGAATCACTGAATGGATTTCTACCTACATCACTGGTTACTGTGCGCACTATCAAAGCAGATGTTATTGTAGGATTAAGGCCAGGTACAGGTAAAAGAATAGCTCAAATATCTGAGAACTGGAAGTTCAAAGGAGATTTTGCTGTAATTCAGTGTTATAAAAAGTCAAATAATCTAATTTAAAATCATTTGTTTTAATGTGTGCTATAATAAAATATTTATGTTTAAATTTTTACTCAGTTTTCCCAGATAAATTATTTCATACATAGGCAACTAAGTTTATAATGCAATTTTATTTTATTTTTCTCTCTGTATTCAAATTAGGAAACTTATAACTGAATGAACAGCAAGCACTATTTCTCTGAAAAAATTATGGATAAAAACATTTTTGTTTAATGCTTGTCTATATAGAAAGGCTCACACCTAGAATATTGCTTTTGCGAGATAACTTCCTTAAAAATACATCCAAGTTTGTGCTAAATTACAATGAAACAATTAAGACTGAAGTAATGAAATTAAAAATTAGAACAATGTTGGTACTATTAATTAAACTTGTTACTCGATCAACCTACTCTTCATAAAAGTAACATACTGATTCTGCCCTTTTTAATACTTTTTACTAAATTGGATCCGATACCCCAAATTTGTTAAGATTTAATAAAATTGCATCCCCCCTCCCAGTGATGCCCCAGTCGAATCATGGGTTCATATTCCATTAAGGATCATGCTGGGAATTTGAGGAAATATGTCACACACACTAATTGTCTGTTTTTATATTTTCTAAAGCTACATACACAGACATTAAATGGTGATACAGGTATATTTTGTTATACTATCACTTTATTTAAGCACAAAAACTTGAAAGGTTTTTTTTTTAACTATACAATTTGTATTAATGTTCTTGCTTGGGAGGAAGGAATATTAAAACATTTCTCAACTTTTTATATCTTTCTTAATTTTGGAGGATGATGCAGAACATAAGCTAGATGAGTGAGGAAAAAGGTTCAAATTTGGAAATTGAACATACAAAAAAAATCTTGCATCAATCTTGATTTAAACAACGTCCATTACATAAACTGTAATTTATTAATCAAAACTATGGCAAACATCTCTATTAGTGTACTGGTTATATGGTTCAATACCAGTAAAGTATGAATGTCCTTTTCGAATATTACTCAATTTTCAGCTGGGTAGGGATAGCAAAATGTATTTTAAATTATAATGAAAGTATGCTCATTTACACAGCCTTTTGAATTTATAAAATTCTGCAATGTAGCACAGAAATATTTTTTTTATATATGTATAAATGCTCAAGACAAGTAAACCACTTTTTAAAAAAAAATTTGTAAAGATTTATATTAATCTTTTGACAAGTTAATACAGTCAGACCTCTATTTAATGAAGTCTCTAAATCCTGAATAAAAGGTTGATGTTGAAAATTCATTTAATAGATTCATTTCCCATATGTATTATGTTCTTGTTTGCATGGAAAAGTTCACAAAATAGAGGTCAGACTATGCAATAAAGTATATTTTTCACATAATTTTCTCAGCTTAGTTTTAATTAGGTATATTTCATAACTTCGACAGAAAGCTTAACTAAATTTTAATTTCATAAACCTCCACTAGAACATACTAACTGAATTAAGAATATTATACATGGGCAAAAGAATATTTCAAAAGACTGACAGCATTAAAACTATATATTCTCCAAGTTTCAATTTTATTTATTATGAGGTTATTTAATTTAATACAGAAAAATAAAGAGCTTTATTGTTATCTTTAAAAAAAACCATGTATTTTAAATTTTTATTTGCATGTGCTTTTAAAGTACATTTAAAAAATTGGACCCCCTCCCACACACACACTTGATGTACTAACCAACTAACCTCTTGCCAATTTTGCTCATACACTATAGGGGTCCTGTGCTTTGCTGCTACTGATTTGCCCATACAGGCAATCTTATTTCTCTATCACTTGTACTGCTACATCTGTATCTTTTCTCTTTTTAATATAAAATAAGTTGTATAGATGGCAATAGTTGTCCACTAAATGATAGTTTGTTTTCTGACTGGTTCTCATTGGATGCTTTTTTTCCCATTTTTAGTATCATCAGACAAGTTGGTGTTTTGATTGTATTTTAGTAATCTATTTTTACTGTTAAATAATGGCTGACATGCAGCTTATTTTTTGTGATTCAGAATTAGAATCTAAAATATCTATAAATGATACTTATAATAATGAGAGTTCATTGGATGACTTTGATACTAGTAAAGATGGCTTCAATCGAACAATCCAGTTTTTCAAAATTGTAATAATCCTTCATATCTGCCTCCTAGATTTGTTTTCACTGAAAATTCAAAAATGGACTTGAATATCAATATTACTAATGGTAAACCTCAGTTTTATGAAATCTTCATGGATGAATAATTGTTGTAGAAACAGATATGCTGATCAATACATACAAGTCAGTAGTTTTTTGGCATTCCAGATGCAAAAAATGGGTACAAAGATGAAAGGTGTTTTTTGCTCTGAATATTCAAGATAGTATAAAAAAGCCAGTTGTTGAGCAGTATTGGAACAAAAGACATTCTACATCTATACTGGTGTCCCCCCCCCTTCCCTAAAGTGATGTATCATTTCTAATTTACATTTTTCAGGTAAGTGAATTTGACAAAAATTCTTGCAAGTTCCCAATGTTAGCAAAAATCTGGTCTGTACTGAAGCATTTCAAAAGAAGGTATTACTATAGATGAGTCTTATGTTGTCAAAGGAGAATTAGAAACAGTATATTCCATCAAAAAGATCATGCTTTGTTATAAAAGTGTACATCTTTGTAAATTAAATTTTGGTTATGTATGGTCCAAGGTAGTATATACTGGAAAAGGAATTGTGCTTGATGAAAATTACAAACATCTGAGCAAGTTGCAATGACAGTTATAGAACAATTTTTGCGTGAAGGATATAGTCCGACAGCTTTTGTTCATCACATGAAATAACAGATATATATAGAGCATTATAACTTCAAAGAAAGGAAATTCCTCAAGCACAATTGACAAAAAAAAGTGTGCTTTGTATGTTTTTTGAAGAAAAGTTACAAGGGCAAAATAATTAGAAAAGAGACTAAGTATTTGTGCCCCGACTGTGCCTTTTGTCTAGCTTTAAGATACATCACACTAAATCAGATATTCGCAAGTAGAGGGTAAGTAAATGTAATTGTAAAGCAATTATACTTTTTTACATTTATAACTGTAGTTGTAACATCCCTGTAAGGTAATCAAGTAGGATAAAAGTTATTCTTAAATAAATATTAGATATGTGTATTTTAATAGCATTTTCTGTTGCATTTTTTTAATTTAGGGGATTATTAAAAAAATTGCAAATACATCTTTGTTTCTTCAATTTCAAAAACAAAAAAAAACTCAATTTTAAAAGATTTATTCTGTTTTAAGCAATTAAGTCTAAAAATAGAGCATACTATATTTTTCAGATATTCTACATGTTCACTTGCATTAAATATCAGGTTCATAATTGCAGTTAACATTCATCTTCATTATAATTACAACTTAAATAAGTTTAAAAAAAGAATGTATACAAAAAAAAAGATCTTTTTTATTTCAAATATATTGACACATAATGGCACATTGATACAAAAAAAAAAGACCTAAACACTTGAACAATATAGTAAAATCTCGTTAAGGTTTAGGGGGGAAATTGCAATAGCACAACACAATTAGCAATGTTATAAAAAAATCATCTGTTTATAACAATTAAGTCTTAACAAAATCTAAAGCAATTCAATGATTAGAAAAATTCACTTAAAATTATAGTAATACACAAAAAGAAAGCAAGCATAATACAAAATAAATTTTTAAAAAAGTTAAAATCGTAGAAAAATGATCCAATTCTATGTGGAGTAGTTTTTATGGCAGTAATTACAATGAATGATGAGAATGAATTGTACTCATTATTTAAAGACTGCAAAATATTGAGTAGGTAGAAATTTACTAAAACAAATTTTGCAAAAACTTGATGATTATAATTTTTTCGACATTTTTTATGAAAAAAGGAACAAATTTCCAGTCCATTCATTAACCAAAGCAAATGAGTAAATTGGGAGGGAAACAGGTCCTAGCAATAAAATTAAAACTGATTTCAATATTAATTATTTTGTAATAGTACATATTTTTTAAAAAGCAATGATTACAGGCTATTTTAAAATGTTAACAAATAGTTATTGCTTCAATAATCATATCTATAATAAAAAAGACCAAGAAAAATTAAATCTGTAACACAAATAAGTAGGCAGTGAACACTGGCGTAAGAATGAATTAGTTCATAATTCTTGATACATTAAAATACTTCATGATTGCACTGTATTAAAACAATGAAATCTTCCAAGGAAAAAAATCTAAATACTTTAAAAAGTTAATAGTTTGACTTCTGATGAAAAAATCCAATCTGCAATGACTACATAATACAGCACCTTTCTTTGAAGTCACCCTGAAAAGATAAACATAAATACATGGCTAAATAACCAAAAAAATGCAATTTACAAATAACTTTATTCCTAATCTAGGACATAAAAAACAATTTTTATAATAATGCTGTTATGAGATATTGCATGAGGGTTACTGTAAAGACTTCATAATTTTGAACCAAGGTCAAATGTCCAGAGCAATACTTGTGATGGCATCCAATTCTCAACTTTCTAACTAATGTGAGAATTTTGAGCCACTTTAGATTTAATGTGCATTGACACTGTTAAATATCATCTTTAGAGAAATTAGGATTTTAACGACTTAATTTAAACTTCAATAGTTTTATAGCTCACTAATTTGACCCTAAGCTATCACAACCAATACGATTAAACAGAATCCAGGAGATAATAGCAGACCACAGAACAGAAATGGTGCAACCAATAAAAACAATCCTTGATATGAAAAAATTTACTTTATGGAGTCAAATCAAATAAAGTATTTAAGTCTGATAAAAATTTTAAAAATATGAAAGAAAGTATCTGGATAAATAAATAGTTCCAAAAAAAAAAGAATATATATACATACACACAATATTCTAAATTTACAGAAAACTAAACCAATAACAAAAAAAAATCATTTTTAAATTTATCTAACTGAAACAAATCTATTCGCTTATGTCTGATCAAAGATGTAATTTCTCAGAAAATAAAACCTGTAACATGAGTTCACATGCACATTTCTGGTATAAGATTTGAGAACAAGTAATAACAAATGTTGTAGTATCTTGTTTCCCCCAATAACTTAAAATAATAAATTTGGAAATGGTAAAACAGTGAATTAGTGAAAGAATAATGTATAAAATTGAACTGTATATAATTTCAAAAGTTTTTGAGGTTAACTAAAATTGTTAGAGCACTAGCCAGAAAGTGGAGGTATGTCAAAACGATAAAATTGGATAAAAATAATGGTTTTGTGGTTCAACCAATAACAAACACAAGGAGTGCACCAAAGGCAAAGAAATTTCAAGACAAGCTAAAAATAATGTGTTCTGATGTTTCCTGTGAAAAGTTGATAAAATTTACAGAAAGAAATGGAATTCTAATCAGATAAAAGATTAACAATACTGGCCGGGAAAAGTTTTGATATATGAATGTGAAGTAAGAGCTGTAGGACATAGAATTCAGGGGGAAATATCCTTTAGTTATGTACTGTGACAATGCTTCCAGGGAGGGCGAGATTAACACAGTTTACATTCTGGGGCAGGATAAAAATTGACACTTCAGCCAAATTTATCTTGTGTTCCCATTCAATGTAAAGTATTTCTAGCATGCATTTTTTATCAATTCAAGAAAAATCAATTGAAAAGATTTTTCACATAAAGTAGAATTTGAAAAGAAATCCATCATCTCAGTCTGGACTGTGATATATTGGTAGTATATACACTGTCTACCAATAAGTAATTAGATCCTTGTGATGAAAGAGATAAACAAAATTTATTCATATTCAATAAATGGCAGATTCCCCCAACTGAGGCAATTATAACCTTAACACTCCAAGGCATGCTTTCCACAAGTTTTTGGATAATAGACAGTAATATTTTCTTTCACCCAGCTCGGAAAAGACATGCAAGTTCTTTCACTGATTTTGGACAGTTGCTGCACCTCTTAATTAGGCATTCCAATGCGTTCAGAAGTTTTCTATAGGATTCAAGTCAGGACTCTGGTGCTAGTCCAATCAGTTCACCCCATTATCATCATACTAATCCATGGTGGCCCTCGCAACCTGGAGGTAACAATGATCCAACCTGTAAAATTGCCACAGTGCAGTAGGAGTTGGCATTGAGCTTTACCCTGAATAGGGACCAAGGGTCACAGTCCATACTATAAGAAACATCTCCAGATCATAGCTTCTCCTCTGCCAAACTTTACAGTAGGCACAATGAATTCTGACAAAAGGTGTTTTCCAAACACATGCCAAACCCAGACTCTGCACTCCGACTGGTAGAAATTGAACCATGATTCAACACTCCAGAGAATTTATTTCCACTGTTTGAAAAGTGCCTTGCACCATCTCAACCAAGCAGTTGGATTTTGTAATTAAACTTGGCTTGTGGGTGACAGCATGATTGTGGAAACCAAGCAAATGTTCTTCTTTGTGGATGGCATTTATCAAAACAATCCAGGATGCCTATTGGAACTCCTGGAGTATACACGGGCCATTGATTTGGGGTGATTTTATCAAATTTCTTAGGACAGCACTTGTTAATCTACCTCTTTAATTTCGTGGGTCCGTTGTGTCAAAACACATTTCGATAATCCCCACTCACCTTCCACTTCTTAATCACAAAAGCTACTGCCAATTTTGCAATGTCTCTAGATATCTCTTAAGAATTGTCCATTTCTATGATATCTGACAGTTACACCCTTGGACAGCTCTAAATTTTGTGACATCTTGCATGCAGGGGTGTTTGTGGGACCCCAAAAAATCCCCTGAAACTTTTACGGACTTACTACCGACATTTTGGAGTTTCGAAAGGGGGGGATGAAAAATTACAATTATGAAGTATTGAATGACCTAATTATAAAAGTTCAATGAATTACTTTTTTTGCAAAATTAATAACCTTGCGTTTTCTGCTTTCAAAGCAAACAAAATTACCCAGATCAAAATAAATAATTCATTATTATTCCTACTTCCTTTTGAACGACGATCTCCGGAATTTCCGGGTATCGAAGTTCAAAATCCCCGGAGCACAAACACCCCTGTGCATGTGACTAATACCAATGCTGTTTCCTGCCCAATATTTAGGTAGAGAAGGCATGACATAGTTCAGGACTGGAGACATCCTCACTTGCATGGGATAAATACTTATACACTCAACATTTTACTAATTCTACATTATATTTTTTGCTGCCTCTTTCACATAAATTTATATAGATTAACAAAATGCCAGCTAAAAATTAGGGTTAAAATTTAACTCTGATTTGATTGACTAATCTTTGATTATTAATAAATTATATTTATATTACATCATAAAATCAATATAATCATTAAGCACACATCAAACATAACTTAAAAATTGATGTACCTGTTGGTGATATATTTCTTCTGGTGCATAATCAGATGGATATGAGCCTGTATCCAAAACTCTTTGCTCTAAAGATTTATGAAATTTCTTTGAAGTTTCTCTAACAGCCATTTCCTAGATCATAAAATTATATTTATGTAAAATTTATTTTAAAATATATAAACAATTAAATTTAAAACTCACACAAAGTAACAAAAATTATTCTCAATATATAATCCATACAAGTTACAATAAAAAATGCAAATTTAGACTTTGTCTAAATAAGTTAAATATAAGGAAGCTATTCCATAAAAGAAAAAGGTCATGGTCATGAACTTAGAAATTTCATTGGAGAATGAGTAACTAGCCTTGTCGGGCTTTAGCCACCTATCTTTGAAGTTTAGAGTGACTGTGATGATGTTAATACTTGTCCCTTGATACATAAAAATATATGCAGTGTTGAGAGTTGATATGAGATTGAATTTTAAGAATATCTTTAAATAAAATAAATTACTTGATAAGTATATATCATCATAAGTTAAAATTGGCGAAATCACCGAGAAAGAGCTAATAATTACTTATCAGGAAGGTGGACGGGGTTTAGCCTAGCCAATCGGAATGCAGCTAAGAAATTCGAGCAAAAAGTGGGAAACCTTTGAATGCAAATACAGAAAAGTAAAGGAAGAGTCCCTGATTGGTGAGGACAGAACTGTTCCAAAAGAGGGGAATCAGTGCATCATAAGAGAAGAGACAACAATTCAAACCCACATCAAAGTGTTACAAATGAGGAACTCTACCACTAGGCCACAATGAAAGAAGGTGAATGAAGTTTAATATAGAAGTACAGTGAACATAATTTTGGAAAAAAAATCTAGTTAAAGGAAGGATTAATTAGGATGTTCCTGGGTCTGTTAAAATTTAAATCTGGGGTACATTTCCAATACCCAAGATCATAAAATTCTGGGAATTATTAATTTTTTCAAAGAAACTTGAACCTAGTTTAATAAATTGCCTAATAGAAAGCATTTTGCTTGGGTGGCAGAAGTCCTTGTTTCTCTTGAACAATTGAGCGTTTAATGTTTGTCTTAGAATTATACTTTGGGATGATTCAAGTTGATTATTGCATGTTATAGCTGCATGACCCTAGATTTGTGAGGTGTAAGTCAGTACTGGTATGAGAATTAATGAGTAGATAAGCATTCTATTTTTGTGACCAGGAGCAGATTTTCTTGAAATTAAGAGATGTAGTTTACCAACAGGTTGTTTAAATTTATTTCTGACATAAATGATACAGTACTTAAAAGTGAAATCTTTATCTAGGATAACAATGAACTTAGGAAAATGATTTTACAAAATAGAAGTGTATTTTGTATAGTTTCTAAAAATCATGTCCTGTTTTAAGGAAATAATTAATTTAGCTCATATGTGAAGATAAACTATTTTTTAAACATAAACAGTAACTCAAAATAAGCAGTTTTTTAAAAATCATTCAAGACATAGTGCAATTCTAATTCCTCAAATATAATGGAAAAGAGAAATTTCCTTCAAAATAATGTTTTAACAGCACTTCTTTCTAAATAATACGAGGCCTGTCTAAAAAGTATCAGACTTTAATTTTCCCACGCAAAGTAATGATTCTAAGGCGGCGCCACAGTGCACGATGGAAAGAGGAACTCTAATGTGCATGCGTGAATTTTTCACAGCGTTTGCTTGTGCAAGTCGCTGGCTGGTGGTCATTAAGTAAGATGCTGTTTGTAGTGTTCGTCGGATTTAGTTTTCTCGCAAGATGACAAAATTGAGCAAAGATAATGCATCAAATTCTGTCAAAAGCTTGGTGATTCTAAAAGCCAAACAATTCGTAAGATTCAGCAGGTGTTTGGAGAGGAAGCGATGGGTGTAACACAAATTAAGGAGTGGTTCAACCGATTCAAAGATGGCCGCACATTAGCGGAGAGTGAGCAGCGTAGTGGCAGGCCCCAAACTGCACGGAGTGCAGCTAATGTTGAGAGGGTACGAAATTTGGAGATGGCAGATCATCGTTTGACAGTGCGGGAAATTGCAGAAGAGGTTGGAGTGATTAAAGATTCTGCACATGCAATTTTGCATAAAGATTTGAACATGAATTGAGTGGCATCGTACCCAAGTTGTTGTCGCCAGATTAAAAAGACCATCATTTTGACGTTGCACAGGACCTTCTGGACACCGCCAACACTGATCCTGGGTTTTTGAACACCGTGATAACTGGAAATGAGACATGGGTGTACGGGTACGACCCAGAAACAAAAAGACAGTCATTGCAATGGAAGCATCCCAATTCTCCGAGGCCGAAGAAAGCGCGGCAGGCGCAAAGCAAAATCAAGGTGATGCTGACTGTTTTCTTTGATGTCCATGGAATTGTGCATCATGAATTCGCACCAGAAGAACGAACAGTGACAAAGGAGTACTATCAAGATGTTCTCTGGCGACTCCGTGAGTCAGTTTGGAGCAAAAGACTGGACATGTGGGCGGTGAACAACTGGCACTTGCATCATGACAATGCCCCTGTACATTCATCCCAATTGATCCACACTTTCTTAGCCAAATATGGAATTACAACCGTTCACCAACCTCCCTACTCTCCAGACCTGGCTCCTTGTGACTTCTGGTTGTTTTTAAAATTAAAGACGCCACTGAAAGGATCTCGTTTTGAAAGTAGAGAAGAGATAATGCAGAATGCGACAACGGAGCTGAACACCATTCCAAAAGAAGACTTCCAGAGGTGTTTCCAGCAGTGGAAGGATCGGTGGGCTAAGTGTGTGCAAGCACAAGGAGCCTACTTTGAAGGGGATTAGGATCCCAACTCCACCAGGTATTTGAAATATTTTTTCTGGCCAAAGGTTGGATACTTTTTAGACAGGCCTTGTATATGTGAATTTACATAATATAGCACATTATTTGAAACCAATTTTTTTTTATTCTTAATCTCTACATTTCAAATAAAAATTGTACAGTAAAGAAAATCTTAGTTTATTTTACCTCTCCATTATTATTTAAAAGCACTGAACTCATGCAATCAGCCACAAACCACTTCTGGCCTTTCATAACAAAATCAGTAGGTGGATTGTGAGCAGCACTGGCATCAGAACTCCATACCTAATCAAATAAAATTTTATAAATTGAGTTTTTTAGTATATTTTACAATAGTCTAACTACTGTGTACCATTATTGCACACAGTTAAAATTCCTAAAAAATGGAGCAACAAATACTGATAATTTAAGAAAATATTTTTAAAAAAGTGATTTGACAAGATAAAATTTACAGAGTTACATTAGCATCATAATGGATATTAGTAGATAAATTCCTCAACCAATGCTAAAAATGTAGATAAAAATGGACTTCAAATAGTTCAATGTAAACCGTTATCCAAAAATTAAATTTATAAAAAGAACATTTTATAAAAAGGAAAAATTTTAACAAAAGTGTACATACATGCATAAAATTATGAACAATTCAAAAGAACTTTGAGGAAGATATAATATGCACTTTTAATATGCTAATGTGCTTTTGTATTCATTTAAAAACACATATATAATTTGTCTAACATCTGTAAGACACATGTCTAGAAATAAATATTGAAACATTTTAAAAGTTAAACATGATTTTCAGTTTAACTAATTGTGCACATTGAAGCTTAAATGAATATTCAGTACATAAAA
This sequence comes from Trichonephila clavata, assembly GCA_019973975.1. Classification (NCBI taxonomy): domain Eukaryota; kingdom Metazoa; phylum Arthropoda; class Arachnida; order Araneae; family Nephilidae; genus Trichonephila; species Trichonephila clavata. Next base: position 69,376 of record BMAO01017705.1, read on the forward strand.
AAATATAAAGACAAAATAAGATTTAAACATACTGTGATATAAGAATTACTCTTTATTACTGTAGTTCTGTGGAATTTATAAATTGTTTCTTGTTCCCCAGCTCTGCGAATAAGTTGCCAACCTCCTAAAGGAATTTCCTGAGAGAAAATATGTACTATTAAATTTAAATTATGGTTTTTACAAAATTGATTGTATGTTTTTAAATAAAGAAAGAACTTACAGTACTTCCTTTATTATAGAGTTTTATGTATTTTCCTTCTGGATCATGATCATGAACCTCCACATCACTTTTAGCAGAAGCAGAAACTTGAGTATCACTGACAGACTTCTCCCCTGACTCAAAATATGCACGTTTTCTTTTAGTACTTCTTAAAGGAGTACGTCGCACTGGAGTACTTCGTCTTACAGTTTCCCCACTTGAAGATTCTTCTCGAGAAATATTTAACCTAAACAAAATATAAACATTTTTTAACTTATAAATACAACAATAATTTCTTGTATAGTAATAATAGTAATTTCTTGTATTCCAACCTTCAAGTAATTCTTAAAAAATATTAGCTTAATTTCTATAATGTATTACATTATACAACAGATTGTTGATGATAGAATTCATAATTTAAGCCATATTAATGTGATTTGGATTAGAATAGAATAATTCCTTTCATAAATTTTATAATCAAGCCACATAATTTTTTTGTAATTATTGAAATAGTAAAATTATTACATATAACTTTATTAACTAGCAAATTAAAATTGATTTACATGAATAAATCAAGATAGAATCAATCCATGACACCAACACTTAATTCATATAAAATCAACATTTTAATAATGCTAATATATACAAAGCAGACAATTCACGATTGTATACAACAATATAGAAAATCAACTTGAAGTTGTATTTTATTTATATACTGTAAACTACACATTTCTAATCTCTCATAAAATATCTTTACTAGTTGATAAAATATTTTACATGCATCACAAAATGCAATTACAGTAGTCTTGGCAATTCAAGCTAAATGAGACTGAGTGAAACTTGAGCCAGTGAAATACTCAAACCATCAAATTTACAAAGAAATATTTTAATTAAAATCAGTCAACAATGCTTTTAAAAAAATGCAGTAAAAAAATTATTAATTAATGCAATAGCTGCCAAAGAAAATATATGAAAATTACCTGGCTTCTTCTCCTTCCAAAAGCTTGCGATATGCAGCAATTTCCATATCCAAAGCAACTTTTATACCTAAAAGATCTTGGTATTCTGCAAGTTGTTTCTGAGACTCTTCTCTTAAGCTTCTCAATTCTTCTTCTTTAGACTGCATTGCAAGATGATTCCATTCTCTTTCTTGTTCCAGAAGAGCTTCTAAATCTTTTATTCGATTTTTCAAAGAGTCATTCTATGATTCAGTAAATATTTTGCTCATAAGTATTTTAAACAAACTGGCATATGTACAATTAACTTGTGAATAGAAATATTTTATAATTTTACCTTTAATGAAAATATTTTATTTGAAAAAATTTTTAATTTACAACACCATAACAATAAAAAAAAAAGATTTTTGAAAGAACCAAACATTCAGTAGTGGGAAAGCAAGTTTCAAAAAGGGATTTTATTTCATTTTAAAAAGTAGAGGCATTGGGAACAAGCATTTTACTTTTGTTGGATTTTTTTTTAAATTGTTTATTAATACTGGTATGGAAGTTGTCAGTTCACGGCATACGAAGCGCTATCTGTGTAATTAAAAGAGTAGAGAGTGTTGTTGTGTCTGTAGTAATGTATGTATAAACTGTGTCTACGCAATCCTAATTGCGCTGCCTGAACTGCGCATGCCCTGCAACTCCAATGTAAATGTACAGAAGTTATGAGTAATTAATAAACGCTAGTCCACAAGAAAATTGTGTCATGAACAATATGTGTTAGAGACTCTTGAGTCCACTTACGTGTTAGAGCTATCGACATAAAAGAAGTAAATGAAAAAAATTAAATTTCTACATTAAAAAATTGACAAACAAATTTACATCAGTAAAAGGAGCAATAATTGAGAAAAATTTTAAGATGTAAATTTTTATCAAATATTTTTAAACTATGTAAATAAAAGGAAAAAAATTAAAACACATTTTAAAAGAAATATTTACAAACCTGAGTTTCCAATTCTGAAACTTTAGATGACAAATAATCAATCTTTGTTTTGATAGTTCGTACTTCTTCATCTTTTCCTTGCGTAGATTTAAGTTTATGATCATAATCTTTCTGCAGGTCAAAGAGCTAAAAATATTAACAATGTTAATGGTTTATAAGTGTGCATTCAAAAACTTATAACATGGTTTAAAACAAGAAGGATGTAGATGTTTATATATATTACTACATTTTATCATTTAATTTCTTTATAAATACAAAGATCTTTCATTAATGAATGTTTATTGCAATACTTCCTTTTTAAAATGGTTAATTTTAAAATATAAAATTCTTAATTATATTGTTCAAGAAGATTTCTACTTTAGTGTACACTAATATCCTATCACACTGTTCACTTTTCAATTACCATAAAAATAAAATAGACTTGTATAAGTTTGCTGTTTATTTCAAAATTAACTCATATAGCTAGACATTATGCAAATGATTCACATGTTTAAGAAATCTCAGTTTAAAGGAGTTTATTAAAACTATTCATCTAATAACAGAAAATAAATGCTTTCACAAAAAACTTTAACACTGATTTAATTTTACTGAAGTATTATATAAAACAAAAATTCAATCTTTATTTTGTAAAACTTTTACAACAAATATTAATTTTACTATTTTAAATACGAATAAGGAGAAAATTTGTAAGCAAATTAAAATACATTATCAGTCATAAATTGTTTAGTTTTCAAATGCATTTTAAAAAATATCAAGTAAATAAAAACTGTTACTTTTTCTTTGAAGGCAATAAATTAATATGCACTTTATAATTGCTAATTAAAATAATATAAAAATAATTTTTTTTAAAACAGTTTTGCACAGTTCAAGTATTAAGCATTTTTTTATAATTTTCCAAAATTTAATTCAACAATAATAATTTTTGAAATAAAAAAAAATTAATTTTGATGATTTATGCTTTTAGAAAATGACATCAAGATTAAAAGCAATATATATTCATTCTTACATGCAAATATTAATAGAATAACATAATTGATGGTAAGAATTAAGGACAATTTTACAGGTGCATTTCCTTTATCTTTTCATTATTATTATTAAAAGATTAAAGTGTTTTTTGAATAAAGGTGGAAATGATTGGCAGCTTCCTTTCACTGCTTTAAATTTCAAATCCTGTAGTCACAGGTGTACCATGCTACTAGGTAGCATAACTACGAAGCTACTGCAGAACATGATCTGTGCGGATTTACTAGAGGTAACTAACTGCAATATTATTAGGCTTGCAGAATAATTTTCCAATCATTTGCATCTTTTGAAAGATAGAGATCTCTTAATTATTATTTTTGCACTATCAATGTTTAATAAACCACTATATAAAATTAAACAAAAGGGTTGAATTAATTTTAATTTTTTCCATTTTTATAGGTCAACTTGAAAAGTAAAACAAGCTGGCAGGTCTAGAGTAAAAGTATCACTTACTTTCCTCTTTAAAAATTTTCTTTGTTTGTTTTAAAAACACACACACAATTTTATATTTCATAAAGAGATTAAAGCACTTTAAATGTCTGTCTCATGTTAGAAATTACATGTGATAAGTTTAACATAAATAACAGCAAAGACAAAATCAATGATAATAGATTGATTTTATAAAATTAACTTTTCTATAAACATAGATAACTTAAATTACACACCTTCCTCTCATAAATAGATATTATTTCTTCACTGCTTAGCTTCATTTGTGTTTCATACTGATCTCGCAGCTCTCTTAAACTATCAGCTAGTCTTTGGTCATAATCTTCTCGGACACTTGTGTCAATACTTGAAATTTCAACTGTTTTCAAAATTCTGGAATCAGAAAGTTCCTGAAAATATTGAACATAAAATTTTATTTAACTACACCATACAAGCATTTTCTAAAGCTTATATTGCCTAAGTAATTCATTCAACCATGTAAAAAATACTGCAAAAATTTCATTTTCATGTGTTCATAAAGAGCTTTTATATGAAATTAAAGCACAGCTTTTTTTTCGTCTATGTTCACATTTGCATGTAACTTTTTTTTTATAATCTGGGGTAAGAGTAATTTGAATCATCTAAAATTCAACTTATTTAATGCACTTTAAAACATATTTATCAAGCTTTTTTAAAATATTCATTTTATTAAATGTAACAATAGAAATGCTACTAAACTTCCAAAATTTACTAAATAGTTATGTAGAGAAGGGAAAAAAATCAAAATATTTTGCCCTAGTAGCAATCTAAATCAAGTCATAATATTAGCAAGATGAAGCAATATTTCATTAGCCCCAAATCTGGCCAATCATCATGTTAAAACCTAGAAATCATATGATCAATGAATGTTCCACTATAAAAACTAACATCTTAGTAATCAGAAAAAAAGAAAGTTTTTGTCCATTGTAAGTTGGTCCATGTGTTTTTGTTGCTGCTTTTTTGCTATGTGAGTCTTCATGAAATAAAATGCTAACCTGAAATAGAATCTTCATTTGTTCCAGTTTTGTCCAGTCATCAGTATTATTAAAATCTACCAAATAAATTAAAAATGTACCAGGACCATGTCAGTCAGTGAGTGAGGGAATATTAATGTCGAACTGTTCAACTACACGAGGGCTTTTGGTGACAGACCGCGTAATTTTGAACCATGGTCAAGTGACCCAGACGACACCTGAGCTGGCACCCCCCCCCCTCCTAACTACCACACCAACAGGAGGACGTTTGAGCTCTCGACAGATTTAATGTGCATTGCTCCCCTACACGGCGGGTCTTCAGTGGTACTGGGATCGAACTCATGACATGATAGTCAAGATCCAGGACCATGTCAGAGAGAGACTGAGTGAGTGAAAGTTATAATTACGTTGGACTATAAACCCGCATGAGGGCCACTGGCAACAGACCTCATAATTTAAAACCATGGTCAGGTGACAAGGACAACACCTTAGCTCTGGTACCCCCTCTCCTAATTTCAACACCACACAAATGGGAGGACATTTGAGCCTTGATGTTATTCAACATACATTGGGCCCCCCTCCACAGTGGGTCTTCAATGGCACTAGGCTTGAACTACTGACATACCAGCCACAAGTCTGTGACCTTAACCACTAGGATTCAAGTGTAAATACAACCTATGTTAAGGAAAGTTTGAATGGTATTTTGAAATTATATTGACTATGAAGCCAAACATATGAAATTTTGGTTTCTACCAGTTGCTGATATTATAAATATGATAATAGCAGTTAGACTGAAGTTAGTATTATCTTCATTCTGTTACATGGTTAAATAAATGTGTATTATTTTGCTACAAGAATCTGAAGATCTAAAATTTGTCAATGAACAAAAACATACTTTTTTCAATGGAAGGGAAAAAATGGAATGTTTTGATCAAACAGCCATACCGTGTAGAAGGAAATAGACATGTATTGTTAGTCGATATGTAGTAACACTGGTTGTTCTTCATATAATGAATTAGTTCATGGGATCCAGGGTTCCATTTACAGATGTCTATGCTTTAATTTTGTGGGATTGACAGACTTGCTGTATGTCAACAACATAAGATGGATTTTAGCTCGGAAACAACAGTAGAACAATAACACCAATGTGCATATTAGCAATAATTCGTAAAAGCAGTCACTAACTCATAAAAAATAAAAAACATACTCTTAGAGATCACCCTTTTTCCTTAACTTAATTTTTTATTAATAAATTTAAAACTAAAAATGTAATTAAATATAAGTAATTGAAATATATTTAATACAAATATGCATACTACAAGTAATACATAGAATAAAAAACATTTTAACTTTGTAAAAAAAAAGATGTTTTAAAGGATAAACTTCATTAACAAATTTTGCATGTTTTCTCTCAAATTTAGAATGAGCTCTTAATGTATATGTTTACTTAAAAGTTATTTTTAAAATTATTGAAAAAAGATTGAATAACAGATGGAATTTCTAATTTATTTTTATGCATTTAGCTGTTTAATATCAGAATATAACCTAATATGAATCTGATTATTTAAACAGATATTAATTGAATTTTAAAGGCAAAATTATCATGAACAAATATTTCTAAACATAGTAATAAGTTCTAAACTAAATCATCTCATATATGAAGGAAAATACAAACCCTTTCATGGATTGTTTCTTTAAATGCTAATTCTTCTTTCAAAGTCTGTATTCTATTTTCAAGATCAGTTATTTTCAAAGTTTTCCCATCAGATTCTGCCTTCACAGCTGATAATATATCTGATAAGGTTTGATTTTCATGAGTAGCATCCTGTAATGAAAATTGATTCATTCTAAATTAAATTCTCAGACTAAAAACAGTTAGACTTAAAACTATTCAATGTTTTTTTTTTTTTTAAAAAAAGCAGAAAAAACAATTTGTAGAACTAATCAATAAAATGCTTTCAAAAATAAATTTCATAAATGCACAAATAAAAATTTAATGAAAAAGAATTTTTTTTAAAAAAATTTTCATATTAATTTAATATTAAGGTATAACTAAAAATACCCGTTTCTGTTTTTCAAACCAAAATCTACAAAATTAACATGAAAAAAAAATTTTCAACTATTTCAAACTAACCATAAATTTTAAAAAACAAACATTACACAAAAACATTTTTTCATAAAATTTTTCTTCGTATTTTACACAGGATAAGAATCAAAGTAAAACAAAACAAAACTAATAAAGAATGTAACCATCGCATTAGAAACAAATTAAATTGATAGAAATTCATATGTTTTTTACAAACATAGAACAGAAGTAAGGGAATATCTCGCTTAGCATGGCTTCACTTAGTGCAGACCCTGCTATATAGTTTAGTTACTAATTTCAGTAATGAAATTTAATTAGTATTCTGACTGATTCATTAACTACTATGTTTTTTGGAAAGATTTTGTGCCCAAATATTCCCACTGAAACAACATTGCCAAAATAAGCTGCTGATTTGTCAAAGTCAAGCATACTTGTGCAAAATTCAAACTTTGAGAGAAGAGACAGTGTACAGAGATAACTTGCCTACAGTCTGTATGATAGCCTAATCGCATGCACATCAATTATTCCTGCCATTTGATTACCATTACATTATTTGCCTTTTAAAATTATACATCTCATTCCTTAACCCATTTATATAAGAAATGAGAAATGAAAAACAACAAATGTTGTGAAACTTAGATATGACTAGGGTTCTAACTCATTGGATGCTACCATTGCCCTGCAATCTATTCCAATGAACTTCAGATGATGAATGTCTTCATCAGCACAGGACAAACTTATGAAGAAAAGAAAATTAGCAAACAGAAAAAACTTTACATTAAATAATCGTGACGAATTATTCAATGCCATTGGAAGAGCATGTGAATTGGTTAAAGAGAAAATGACCCAATTTTTTTTTTTTTTTTTTTAAAGGAGCCTTTGAACAAAGTGAAAATTAGAAAATGATAGTTTGTGTTAGCATAATGTGCAAATCATATAAGGAGGGGGGAAATGTCCCAAAAACTATGGGTGATTTTCTTTAGTTAAATAAGTTTTCCTACTTCATTTTGTAAATATCAAGCAACCTGTTTTCCATTATTTTTACTTTCTAATATTATTCTTCAGGGTGGGCTATAATAGGATGCAACCCCATACAACAATTTTATAATAAGTAACAAAAAAAAATTCAGATTAAAGATTATAAAACCTATTAATGCACATTTCAATACAATAAAAATTTGAAAAAAATCTACCTCAGATATTTGGATCCATTCAAAGTATCTACTGAATAGCAGCATGAAATTCAGAAGTTCGATGAATTAATGCACAAGTTTCGCTAGTTACTGCAGTTGTAGATATAAATTAAAATTTTACAGAAGCTAATTCATATACAAGACACTAGTGATGCTTTTTTTTTGGATATTTTAACTCTGTATGACGAAAACTTTTTTTTTCATAGTTCAAAATTCAGAATTAAATCAGTATCAATACAGAACTTAAAAACTCAAGGCCACATGTTAAAATCAATACAACATTTTTATACATAATCTTTAGACAAAATTCATTTTCATCAACATATTTTTATAAACATATTGCCTCATTACAAACAAAATTTTTAACACCTTATTCAAATGTCGCACTTATTACAAATTTAAAAACATAAGAATATGTTTGAAATATAACAAATTATTTTCATAAGCTTTGAAATTAATAAGCAAAGTATACAAGAGAATACAATTACTATATATCAGAATTTAAAAAGAAAAAAATACATATTTGTGTCTTAATATTAAAAATTTTTTAGACAAAACATTCCAGTATTCTAGATAAATTGATGCAGACTAAGTTGATTATAAATCATGCATTCATACTTAAAAGTTTCACTCTTCTTTCTGAGTACTATTCATCCCAGAAACCCAGTGGCTGAGTGGTAACGTATCATGCTTCCACCCTACATGTCCATGGTTTTAACCCCAGACTGGATAAGGCCAACTCAGTCTTTCATCCCTTCAGTGGGTTGATAAACGAATGCCCAGCTTGCTTGGGAACTAGGGGTTCCACATTAGACTGGGTACCTGACCACAATATCTGCTCATGCACCTCAGTGCCCAAGGTCATGAAAACTAAGATGGGCACAGTAAGTCTTGGGCTGTTTTGCCACTAAGTAATAGCATTCCTTTATTTTTATTAATTTCATCAGATAAACATTGCTTTAGAGCGAGAGAAAAAGATACTGCTATCAGATCTTTAGCATTGGAATCAAAATCAGCTGAAGAGCACAATATTAATGACAGCATTTCATTTTTCCAGCAACTCAACCACTTAATGCAAGGACATATTACTCAACAGCAATTATAAATTTTAATTTGGTATAACAGTTCCTCATTTCATATTAATTTCTTTGACAGTACCTAAAATCAAATTTGTTGATTATTTTGGGGATCAGCTAAACCTATTATTGAACTATAACTACAACCAGAAATAATGACCAAACAAACATGCAATTTTTTACCTTAATTTTTTCCTCCAATCTTTGATTTTCATGCAAAAGACGGCTGATTTCATTTTGGAGCTCTTGGTTGCGGTTTTCAAAACTATTTGATTTTTTTTCTTCAGCAGCTAAGTCCTTTTCTTTTTTGGTTAATCTGTAATTGTATATAGATGACAATGAAGATTATTTTAAGATAAAGTCAGCAACCAAAATATTTTTAAAAAGTACTTAAACAATAAAAAAATATATTTTCTCAAAAAAACAATACTATATTCAAATTAAAATCAACTCTCAATCTGCCTAAGGGGAGAATCACAGCTGTTTTAAAAAGAAAACAAACCTTTTCTCAGGTAAAATAATTTTGATATTCTTTAACATGCTTCAATCTATTTTGTGAATCAAAAATGTCTGTTACATCAGAGTAAATATTTATGTGCATAATTCAGTCAATTTAATTTCACGAAACACTTATTTCAGGAACTTGCAAGCATCAAGAATGGGAGTACAATTTCATAATAATCCCAAATTACATGCACAGGTCACTATACTAATCTTAAAAAAGTAAAATTCTATGAAATCAAATTAACATCATTAGCCAAATATTTTTCAAGCAACAACAAACTGATTACAAAAAGAAGTACCAAGTCTTTTAATAATCTAGAATAGAAGATTCAAATAGGATTATCTTTCCTTAGAATGACTTACTTTTAATGTTAATCATAGTTACCTTTTATTCAATTACATTACTTAGTTTTTGTTCTTGTTTTTTTTTTTATTATTATTATTATTACCACAGGCAAGATTTAGACTGTAGACTTGAATCCGGAGACTGGCACTTAATCAAGTCCCTCCGCTCCGTGTCTGGAAGTATAGGCTCTTTGCGATGTTAGCATGGTTTGGATGGTGGGAGGCGGAGTTTCGGGGAAGGAGAGCCAATGGCGCGAAGTACGAGAACACTAGAGGTGAAGGATTGCAATTGGCTTGTGAGCTGCTGGTTTCTAAGAGACTGCCCGACTAGGTTTGAAGGGGAAAAAAGTTAAGATATTGAGATAAGAAAAAATGGGAATATGGAAATTAAAAGGAATTTAGTCATCTAAGAGTGATTCTACAAGGAGAAAGGCCTGTTGTTTGAGATCTTTGGTTTCTTTTATTTTAGGAATGTTATTTAGGAGCTTAGGGAACTGTTTGATTAAATTAGCAATAATTTTAAAAAGATCAATTACATTTTGAATGTCGCTTGCATTGAAATCAATTTTGTTAAAAAGTTGATTTTGCGGGTTGCTTTGTCTTTCCGTTGATTTATTGGTTTTAGGATTGGAGGGAGTCTGATTCTTCTTTAACAGCCACAATGTTGGTGAAGGAAAATCCCTCAACAACATTATTGCTGGTAAATGTTTTATTATTGCGGTTGCCTATATGCAAGCCTTTCTTTGGTTTTGGGAAACTAGGGCATTTCGTGTAGCAGGCAGTGTGCCCGTACACGTTGCAGTTAATGCAAAATGGGTTCTCGTCTTTCTTTAATATGGCAGTCTTTTGTGAGATGTTCCTCTCCACACTTCAGGCATCTTATTTGCATATGGCAATTTGCCGCCGTGTGATAAAAGTTTTTACATCTGTAACATTGAGTGGTACCCTTAATAGAGTACCCCTCAACTTTTATCTGCACGTGGCTCAGGTGGGTTATTTCAAAAACTGCGGTGTTGACCTCGTTTCTGGGGAGGGTGACCATAAAAAATGGAAGTGAGAGTTTGGTCCTTTTGGATATGAGTTGGTGACATGCAGTAATAGATACCTTGTTCCTCTAGGTCAAGAGTGACTAATTCAGAGGTGGTGTATCGGGGAAGTCCTTTTATAACTATCTTGATGGGTTTTTTATCCTTAGGTGTAATTACGTAAAATTGAAATTCTTTATCCTGTTCAAGCAAGCGGGTTAATTCTCTGTAGTCTTCATGATTTTTAGCAAAAATTCTGAGGCATTCGCCAGCAGTTTTAATATTGGCAGAGGGAATTTAGTTTTGATAATATTAATTTGTTTTCTAAAAAGTTTTTCCTGGATTTTAAGCATGATCGGGGAGGCGGCTTGGGTGCGGATGGAAGGTTTTGCGTGGAAGTTTCAAGTTGTGATTCTTCGTTAGTAAGGGTTTCAAAATTATTTTAGGTTTCTATGGGTTTAGGATCTGAAGTTGGGGTGGATGGCATGGCAGTTTTTTTAGGAAAGACAAAGCCTTCCGAATCAACTATTTTGCCTTTCCGCTTTTGCGGAGGCTTAGTTTTTAGATCATTGTCTATTTCATTATCCTTATTTTTGATCGTAGTATGGTCAGAGCAGTCAGGGTCAAGGCAGGGAGGAAGAATAGCAAGCTCACTTACCAAAAGTTCCTTTTTCGCAATTCCATCTATCTTCTCTTCCCTCGTCATTTGCATGAGTACGGCATTTCCAGGGCATTAAGGAAGGTTTAACAACCTGGTGTATCCGGTGATGAGCGTATCAAGTTGTTTGAGTCTGAGTAAAATTTCAGCTCCCTTCTGGCAATCCGTCTTTGGCTTTAATGGTCGTGATGCATAAGCTTTGTATGCGGCTATTCTCGTTGAGCTGTCGGAACAGACCGACTGAGAATCCATATCGGAGTCCGTATCAGAAATCATTTTAACAAATAAATACTAGAGGCAACCCCCTTAACTATAAAAGCTCTAAAAAGGGCTGTAAAGGACTTTACGTGCTCTCTCTGTCTAACAATGTATAGTAAAATCTGGGAGCTCAGACACATACGTCTGAACTGCTCGGCTTCCTAGTTCTCTCCGTATAACAGGCAAGATTTATAATTCATTAGATTTATATGTAACTTGCATACTCGCTGTCAATTTCAAAAGTTTTTAAGTTTTCTAAGCAAGATTTTGATAAAATATTTTACATGCAAGAAAAATGACTAAAAAATACCAGCAATAAATGAGAATTAAAATAATCCTTAAAATATTTATATGACACTCTCACTCATTATAAATATCCTTAATCAGAAAATGCAACCTTCATTGAACTGAAACAAGAATGAGTAATAAAAACAAAATTTAATTATTTAGAGAAACTTTTAATTTTGATTTAAATATTGTGCAACATTAAAACTTCAGGTACAAGTGTAAAATCCCATTTGTCATTTTTGTGAAATCAGAAAAATGTCACCAAAAATACTCTACAATATTCACTAAAACATGACTGTCCATTAAGATGGGTTAAGTAAATGTAGATATCTCCCCCCACACACACCATTTACTATATCATGGAATGGTTATCACTTAAGTCTTATAAAATAATTAAATCTGCTTGAGCAACCCACTTAGTTTTGAAAAACTGAGAATTTTTTTTTAATAATTATTTAACTTATCAATGCTGTAATGTTGTGCTATAAAATTAGGGTACATATGTAAAATACTACAGAGCATTTTTTTTTAAACCAGAAAAATTTTTATTGAAGGATGTGATTTTTAAATAATGGAAAGCATGAAATTAAACACAGTAAGTGACATAAAAACTGAAAATGGTCCTTTAGTTTTTCATCATTACTAAAATAGAAAAACAAAGGTAATGTAAAGTTGGGGATATAAGGAGCAGGGGGGGGGAGGGTTAAAACCTGAAGATTTGAAATATTTATTGCTGACACCAAGGCTGGAAAAAAAAAACCACAATTCTTCATGAAATATACAATCAGCAATTTTGTTTGACTTTATTTTTCAAGTTAAATAAACTCAATACATACTTAGCAGGTGAAATTGTCGAATCGGTCACTGGTCCACCAAATTATGAAAAATCGCTAATTTGGCGTGTTTTAGAGTGTTGTGCTTTGAAGTAGCAACCCTACTACAACAGGATCCAACTTCCACCTCACTCATACAAAAATCCAAAGGGTTACCAGATTTGGCGAGAAAACACTTGGCGGGATAAGTGGCCAATTCGACAATTCAACCACTTAGCATGTGTTTCTTTTTGAATACTTTTAACTATACATGTGGACCTATTTTTAAACATAGTTTATAAAAATCATCCAATACTTTTAAGACAAGAATGTGCTTTAAAAATCAGATTTTGAAAAAATTTGGATATGGTTGATCCTGATTTGATTCATCTTACAACCGTCTCTCTTACTTCAGCACCACATTATTCTAGTTACTTCAGTCACATATTTGACATAGTATCCTACTATTTTCAATGCAACAGGGAAATCTTTAGAAATCTTAATCTGATTTGGTTATAGCACTATACTCATGAAGGCCAAATGACATCCAAGTGAGATCGAAGCTTATTCAGCAAAGAATAACACTTAACTGAGCAAATATTGACCTCTCAAAATCTTTTCTAGTAATTTTATTACTAGACTAGTTTTACGCAAAAAAACTGATAAAAAAATAAGTTTTATTTCAAATTTATGATAACTGTGGTTAGACAGCACACTTATATATTTTTAAATAATAACAGAATTACTAGAGTCACAGAAAACAAAACATCATTTAGGCAGAAGTAAAGATTACCTTTATTGCATTTGCTGAACAGTGCAATTTGAATTCATTCCTGTTTTTTAAATTTTGTTGGAGCATTTCTATTAATTTCAAGAAGTACGGCTACGAAGCATAATTTAAAATATTTTACAGTTAGGAATAAAAAAGATAATGAAGAAATAAGGCTACATGTTTGATTTCAAATAATACTGAACGCTTACTTTGCAAAGAAAAAAATGTTTCATGTTCATTTGGTAAAGAAAGATTCAATTCAATAAATTGGAAATGCACAGTAAAATTAAAATACTAAACACTTAATTTGCTTAAAAAAAAATTCACGTGCATTTGGTTGAGAAGGATTAAATTAAATAATTTGGGAAAACATAGTAAGAGAGGAATGATAGAAAATCCATATGGAAGAATAGTTAATTTGAAAAACCAAATTAAGTACAATTAAGGTTTTAATGATGAATATGAAGACCTTTGGTGACCTATTTATATACAATTTCCTTTATTCACATTTCTTCAATTTAACACTGATCTCCAAAAACTGTTATTCTATTATTTGACTGATGAAGTTTTACAATGAGTTTTTAAAATAAAAAAATAACTTTTTATGCAAGTTAGAACATCATTCTATTGTTAAAACTATCTATTAATTACGAAAGTGTTTTCTGAATACCATGAAAACATACAAAATTTAAGCATGTGAATGTGAAATGTAATAAGTCCAAAATCCTTCACAAAATAAACAAAATCATCAATTGAAAGAAATAGGAAACTCTTGTACAAAATGCTACTCAATAATTAAGGTTACTTAAAATTGACACATAAAATAAATAATTTATTTCAGTAAAAAATATTTTAAAATCACTTACTTTTTTTGAATTTCAGCCTTTTCATTTTTTAAATTCTTCAATTCTAACAGAATCTGGGCTTTTTCCTGAGCAATATGATCAAGTGATCCTCTCAAGCCAGTAATTTCACTTTCATAAACTTCTTTAGAATTTCGAACTTCTCGTTCGAATTTTTCTTCGACTGAAGTAACCTGTGAAATCAATCGATTATTTTCACCTTCTAAGAAACGAACTCGATCAATGTAAGTTGCTAAACGGTCATTCAAATTTTGAAGCTGTCTCTTCTCTTCCAACCGCGTTAGCCGGGCTGGACTTAACGGTGTACTCTTTTTCGTTGGACTACTTTTTTCTTCCGATGCCCTTTCACTTTGTTGTTGAGAAGAAGACGCTGTGCTCTTTCTAGTTTTGGATGACATTTTAAAACAAACTTTATTTTCCAAGCTAATTCAAAAACACAAAACTGACATATACAACCGCACCCCACACGATGCTAAAATGGCAATTCCCGGCGGTTGAATTTCGTTTGTACGTTGCCACTGACGATATCAAATATCAAAATCCAACAAAACCAATAACAGGGAGGGTGGGAGCATAACGAACTTCTGTTTTTAATTTGTCTATTTCTATTATTTTCATTGTATTTCCTTACTAAACAAAATCAAGAATTCAAAAGATATGTTACAGAAATTATGATATTCTTTTCATCGTTTACAGCAATATTCATCAATTATCTAACCTTGGTTAAAATCAAATCACATCCGTAATAAAATTACTAATTATTTTTGATCTACTGAAGGGAAATGGTCAAACTAACAAACGCATGATCAGAGCAAATTTTTCATGGAAAAATTCGACGAAGGAACTGCTTGCATTTTGCTCTGAAATCATTTTGGAACTTTTTTTTTACTGCAAAAGGTATACAATTTTTCAAGTGCACCAAGATCATCGAATTTAAAGGTTAATTTTGAAATATGGAAATCATGTATTATAACTACATATATTTCTGGCTATATCACATGCAACTTAACATTGAAGTCAGGGCCTTTTGGGGGGTGGCAAAATTGTTCACCCCACAAGGGCGCCTGGGGCAGGGGGTGCCAAAATTTATAGTACTTATAGTTTTTTAATTTAATGTTACCTACATAAAAGTTGTTGATAAAAAACTTGCAATTTTGCATGTTTTATATTTTCTTATATATAGCAATAAAATAAGATTTTATTTTTTTTAAATTTTATATTTTAATTTAATTTAATTTTGTTTTCGTTTCAGCGGATTGTTTTCGTTTGTGTAAAACAAAATTTGATTTCCGATACCAACAATAAAAACACGTTCCGTGTGGAGTTCGCGCTATTATACGGAACGTGTTCAAAATCTAAGAATTTGTAACATGTAACAGCAAAAATTGGGAATGATTTGTATCGGCATAAATTTTTGTTAATTATATGCTGAGAAGATGTTGTGGCCCAACGTCGATGTTTTGTTTGCTTTTTGTTTGCAATGATAATATATATACATTTTTAAAGTTATGTAAATCGCTTGGTTTTTCTTCTCCAAGTCATATTTTGCTTTATGTATACTGTTATTAAATTGTTCTCAAAACTCGAAATAAAATCTTTATCGCAGCGTTTCTCAAAGTGTGGGGCGCGCCCTCCAGGAGGGCGTGATAACCCTACTTGGGGGCGCGAACGTATCGCGAAAAATCGAAAACAAAAGATTTAAAATAATTATCAATTTGATAAAATAATGTACAATTTAAAATAATTACAAAGTAAAATACATTCTTATATAATAAAAAATAAAATACACATTCAAATTGATTTATCTACTTATAAATGTATCAGTTCTGCACAAAGTATTTGATAATTAATTTATCAATATTCAATTAAAAACAAGTTCAGTAATTATTAGTGACTCTCTTGGGCTTGTCATATACAAATTTTATTTACAAAACTTAATATTTATCTAATTAGTGCGTTTATAATTAAAGTCGTATTGCATCGTAGTTTTAAAATCAAAGTACATTATAATTGCATTCAGTATATTGTTATTGTAAGAAGTGGGTAAGAAGTTGCTGTCTGATGTGAGAGATGGAACTGAAAAATGCTAGAAAGAAGAATGCTATGAACAAATTTACCTGAGAAAATATGTCTAATTTAAAAGGATGTTTCTGGGTCTGTGTGTTGGAGTATACTTCTCGATCTTTTGGATCGAGGGGTTATCAGATGTGTCAATGTTTTTAAAGAAATTTTTCGACAGTTTTTACTTATTATCACATCTTAAAAAACCTACACAAGAAGCAATTCCTTCCTAGTTACATTCTATTTTTAATAACAATATGATTCATAATAAGCTAGTTTCCTGTTTCAATATTTCGCAATCTTCTCGTATGATGTAATTTTGTCCCCCCTCCTCTGCTCTTTTGCAGATATGCTTTTTTAAAAATAATTATAATAATATTATATTAAATTTTCATGTTCCTGCATATTTTTGTATCATTTCCTATCTATCTCGGTGGACCATCTTGTAGCTCTTAGCCCTCTGTTGGATGTGAGTTCGATCCTCCCGAATAAATTAATAGCTAGGGATTCTCCAACGACGTTTTATAGCGTAGCATTTCGTTTCTGCTTCCTTTTAACGTCAGTAAATACTCGAGCCATACAAATTCTATTAGATAAATTATAAAATTAAAATTATAGATTATAAAAAAAAGAAACCAAGTGGGGTGCGTTTAAGTGCAAACAACGCCAAGAAAGAGAAGACAGTAAGTATAAAAATTGTAGCTTTGTATATATTTAAAATATTCCCATATTTTTACTTGATAGAATTCAACCAAGATAGAGCCCTTATTTTTTATTATTATTATTATTTTTTTTTTTTTTTGCACCAGGGCTTTTAAATACCTAGCTACGCCACTGCCTTCAGGAAATCATTTTTTTTCAAAGAGAGATGGTTGACGCAATTTTAAATCAGTAATTTCTTCAATTTTACTTCATTCCGTTGAAACTGCAAACGGCAATTATGAATTTACTTTTGATTTATTTTGTATTTTCCCTTGAAACTTAAAAAATGTACAAACATTTTTATCATATTAAAATAAATTCAAAACATACATTTATTATTTGCTTTCCTTTACAAAGGAGGCAGTGAAAATAATGTTCAGCTTAATAAATATTTATTTTTTATTTATTTATTTATTTATTTGTAAATTTTTCGAATTACATCAACTAATTTTAAGACTTTCGTCTATATTTATATATATATTTCAATGGATTTTATAGTACTTTTATGTTGATTAATATGCATCAATACTTGTTTTCTTTGCTTGAATATATCTTCCAAAAACACACTTTTCTATGGAAGAACAGTTTTATAATTATTAGTGTAAACATGGAATTCCAAAAAGTAGTACTTAAAGTAGTACTGGTATTGAAGTTTTTTTCAGACTTCAAAGTTTAATTCCTGGCATTGATATTTTGACACTGATCGCACTTGCATTGAGCTATAGAAATAAAAATAAATAAATAAATAATAATCTATAATATTTCTTCATTTTTGAAGCAATGAAAAATGTTAATGTCTGTGTGTAAAACTTGATTTAAATAATATAAAAAATATTAATTGGAGCGTGACAGTCTTAACGCGACTGTTGCTGGGATGGGGGACCTTTTTCCTGAAAGCTCATATCAAGTAGGTGTCTGTTACTTTCGATATCTTGTTTCACTAACAACTTGTTCTTTCTTGAAAATGTACCAATTTCTGGTCTAGAATTCACTTTACTTTGTAAATTATCTGAATTTTTCTTTATAAAAAAATAATAAAAATAAATGCAGTAAAATATTCTTGATTCAAATGATACTACAGAAAACTAACTTTCAGAAACAGAAAGATTTTCTTTCATAATAAATAAGGAAACAAAAGTTGATTGTAAATTAATGTTTACAACATGTGTAAATGATAGAAAGGCTGGTTAATATGAAATTTTTTGCCTTAATTTTGTAGAATTATTCTTTATTGAAAATTTCATTTACCTTTTTGTACAATGTTTGGGATGTGATTTATATTTGCACAACTCATCATATTCTGAATATAACACTGTGTATGTCTTGTATCATACAAAGATTTAAAAATTCAAATTTATCGTAACCAGATTATTCACTGAACATTTGGTTACTGAAATACACACAATTGTGTTAAAATTATTCTTACTTTTTGAGAAATATATTACTCTAAAATACCCACTCATATCGTAAAGCATTTGAAATTTACTTCAGATCACAAAAAGAAGGGGGGGGGAGTTGTTTTTTTTCATTTTTGAGAATTTTTTATTTTGTGTACACGATATTTCACTTTTTCATAGCTGTAGAGTATCATTGAAAAAAAATCAACTGATATACAACAGTTCTTCGAACATTGTACAATCTTAATATCTTAAATATAAGCCAATATAAAACAAAAAGTGAAAAAACTACAAAAAATTGTTAATGTACGTTATGTGTAACAGTACGTAATGTACATTAACTTTTACGAAAAAAAAATTCATGTCAAGCATTATATCTGCACAATATTATTTTTTTTTTAAAAAAAAAAGAGTTGAATAACAGTTCTTAAAAAATGATATTATCTTTTGTAAGGTATGTAAACCATATAACTTTTCAAAAATACAAAGATAAAAAAATATTCTTACATAAGCATTATTACATAAATTTTCATTAAATTTGTAAATTTTTTATGCATAAACCTACAAACATTGCCAAACAATTCAACCAAATGACAAAGAAATTGTAAAATTAAAATTTTAGATATTCCTCTAACAATCAAACTAAAGGGAATTTTAATGAATTGCAATCAGAAAAAAAAAAAAAATTTTAAATATTCACAGTAAAATCAGGTTGTTTTGTAATTATTAAAAATTTCTATGTAAATATTAATTTACAGGCAGAAAATTTGCAAGTTTATAGAATATAGTAGCTGAGTACCTGTAACACAATACACACTGCTGGCCACCGTAAATGCAACACCAAGAAAGACAAGAGATAGCACAACAAAATTTATTTTGTAGATAACATGTTGACCAAGTATCAAATGATAATATTTATAGACTTCTGTGAAGTGTGGTTCCTGCCAGAATCAGTAGCCAGATTAGCCGCCATTGTTGGAGATCACCGCTGCCACACGCCTCGGCATTGATTCAAAGAGACTTTGGATGTGTTCTTGGGGTACAGCAGACCAAGCAGCTTCCACACGTTGCCAAAGTTGATCTGGTGTGGTAGCTGGGGGTGCAATCTGGGTCAATCGTTGAGCAACTATGGACCACATGTTTTCAATCGGCGAAAGATCCGGAGAGCGAGCTGGTTAGGGAAGCAATTCAATCTGGTGATTGACGAAGAACCTTTCGACAATGCGTGCCACGTGTGGTCGCGCATTATCCTGTTGAAATATGGCTGTGACCAAGCCCTGAAGGTAAGGAAGGACAACTGGCTCCAACACCTCGGAGATGTAGCGCTGGCTGTTTAAAGTACCGGCAATGCGTACTAGAGGAGTGCGAGAGTGATATCCAATACCGCCCCATACCATAATACCCGGTGCAGGACCAGTGTGGCGGTGCATAACGCAGCTATTCAGCATCCTCTCTCCACGGTGTCTCCAGACTCGAATCGAATCCGACCATCGTGGTGTTGCAGACACATGCGTAACTCGTCAGTAAAGACAACTTCATTCCATTCTGCCACCCACATCCTTCTTTCATCGCACCATTGGCGGTGGACACGTCTGTGGTTCTGCGTCAAGGGTACACCAAGCAATGGACGTCTTGCGGACAGACCACTCTGCAGTAAACGGCGTCGAATGGTACGCGCAGACACTGAATGATGCGTTACAGACTCAATGTGCTGTGCTATGGTTCGTGATGTGACTGAGCGATCAGTCACTGCCATGCGCACAATTTGCCTGTCCTCACGTGAAGTGGTGCACTGAGGTGGATGCGATCGACCACGTCGGTCCGTCGTACCCTCCTGCATCCAACGGTCACATATCCGCATTACAGTTGTTTAGTTTCGTCCAACACGACTACCGATTTCCCTGAAAGATAATCCACAATCTCGGTAGGCCACTATTCTTCCTCTGTCGAACTCGGATACTTGATCAAAAGCTGATCGCTGTTTTCTACGAGACATAACTGATCGTTTTTTTAAAAAAAAAACACAAGAAAAACACAATTGCCGAACTTGAAATCGTTGAAATCTCCAAGCCTTAAATAGCGCTTTGAGGTGGCGCCACATGCGTGCGTGATGTGTGTCTGAGCTGAAATTCTAATCATTTCCATATCTCACCTCCACTAATGCATGTTGTAAATTTCATGTTATTTGCGTGCTTCCTTCAGGGTGTTGCATTTACGGTGGCCAGTAGTGTATATTTTGTACAATTTAAATTAGTATGAGTATTTGTATAGAGTTATGAAATAAAAAACACTACGTGTCAGCACTATAACTTAGAACACAGGATTTCAAACTTGTCATGTTTTTCGATCTGGGCCCTTGCTTACTTAATATTGAATTTTTGCAAATTCATGAACTTCAAATGTGTTTTGGACAGTTTTTATACTGTGGTAGCTCGCTGCTATTTTAAAAACACATTTACTTTTATATCTGTAGTAAAGTGTTGTGTGAAAAACTAAAAAATACATGTTAATTATAAACATTTATTAGATAAAAGTTAAAATTTAGTACCTGTTACACATAATAAGAGGGTAAAAACAAATGCTTTTATGACGCTTTAGTTACAAATTTTTAATACTTAGCATAACTTTAGTTAGGTTTTACCTTAAACAAGTAGTTTTGTACATGAAGTTTTAAAACATTGCAAAGAATTAGAAGAAAAATTAACGGATGCTAAAAATGTTAATGAGAAGGACATTTTTGGATGGATTAAATTTTTTCGAAGAAATAAAAATCTTTGCGATGTTTTACCAAAGAGGATATGTCACCAACTGATGTATTAAATTATATTTATGAAAACAATCTTTTATCGATACATTCCCAAATATTGCAATCGCTTTACGGATTTCTTTAACTCTGCCAGTTTCGGTGTCTACTGGAGAACGAAGTTTTTCAAAACTTAAAATTATAAAAAACTACATGCGATCTACTATGGCGCAGGAGAGATTATCGGACTTGTCAATTATATCCATAGAGAGCAGATTTTGGATAAATTAAATATAAAGGAATTGATACGAGCATTTGTAGCTGCTAAAGCTAGAAAAATCAATATATTTGAATATATTTTATTATTTTTATATTTTACTTAAAAATTTTATATAATTTTTGCTTTGTTTTGTTTTTAAAATTTATGAAATAATAATAATAAAAAAACAATAAGACAAATGTGTTTTAATATTATAATTTTAAAGCTTTTCAGTTCGAAAGTCAAATTTCGAATACTATAAATGAGTATTTCACTTTTTATTTGTAGCACTTTATAAGAGTGCAACAGAACCCCATAAAGGGGCGTCGAATTTCAACTTGAACAAGGGCGCCTAATACCAAGCGGCGGCCCTGTGTGTTTTATATCAAAAGGCACAAAATCAATGTAAGAAAAACAGGACATGCTTTATACAGTTCGTAAAAAATAACGTTTTCGGAATAATAATATCTAAAGTGAATAATTTTAACAAATCCTTCGATAATTAAAAAATAAGTTTTAACTTTTCTCAGCAAGACTTTTTTACGAATAAATTTCATAATAAAGTCTCTTTGGGAAGCGAAACAAACACAGTACCAACATAAAAAGAAAAAGTACCAAATTTAAAGATGAAAACTAAAAAAAAAATTCTTGAATGTTATTTTAATGGACTAAATTCATGACGGTCACATGATAATATAAACACGTGTTCTACATTGAATTCAAAATGGACAATAAACTAGCTCATACTTTTTATTCTATTTGTAAAACTTGGGTAAAATTTCAAAATGCATAATTGGGTAAAGATGCTCAAGAATTATAAAAAGAAATTTCTGCAAAAAGATTTTAAAATTAAAGAAAAAAAAGTCTTGTTTTATACATGCACTTTTAAAATAAAGTGACAAATATTAATTTTTTTTAAAAAAAAGTTTCTGTAAAAGCGTAATTTGACAAAAACGAAGTGCATGAACTGATTTGCTGAAAATAGATAATTGCATTTATCGTGACTATGACGTCACATATGTTTTTGAACTTGATTGGCTAAAAACACGTAGTTTAAAAATATCATGTGATTATGACGTCACATGAATTTAGTCCATAACACAAAAAAATAAGATCGAAATTTATGGGTGCGCGTTATACGCCAGGTATAAAAATGATAGCTTCAAAAATAAAAATAGACAGATGAGAATGGCAAAAAAATTAGATTTTTACATAGTTATCCTACATAGAATACTATTTATTTTTAAAAAATGACGTACTATACTTTTCAAATAATTGGGACAAACGTATTTTTCTTGTCTGAGTTAATATGTGATTACCAGTGATGTCCCGAACTGCCACACATCTGTTTTATCTGCCAAGAGGTAATGTGACGGATCAACTTGGACTATAATTTACTCGTTTGACTGGTTTTAGTGTATCAGTAGCTCAGTTGTGGGCATTTAAGTGCGACACCTGGTGGTTATAATTTTGCGTTCCGTATACCACGTATTACTTTCGCTTGTTCAAAGATGGATATTACACTCATGTTCATAAATTAAGGATAATTCAGAATCCCACAGAAATTGAACTCTAATATAAAAATTTCACCTGTAGAATTATCACACATATCTTGAAGAAGAATATGCAAATTACAGGAAACCACCAGATGGCGCGGATAGTACGTCACAATGACGAGAGTGTAAGAGAGAGGTATATAAGGAATGGTGGCAAAGAAGTAAAATTGTTCACAAGCGCATTAAAAGCCTTTCAGTGCAATAACCGCATAGTTATGGCACAAAGGAAGCATTTGAATGATTTTTTACTTGGTATAATTATCGGACAACTGGAATGTGGATGTACCCAACTGGAAGTATCCGAGGAACTTGGAATCGCCCAGAGTGTCATCTCCAGGCTTTGGCAACGATTCCAAGATGATGGTAATGTGAGTAGATGTTACAGCACAGGTCGCCCCCGAGTTACAACGCCGAATGAGGACCTGTATTTGGCAGTTACTGCCAAAAGAAACAGACGGAGCACACCATCAGACCTTTCTTGTCAGCTCTCTTCAGCTACCGGTACGACAGTTTCAAGGCAGACCGTGTACAGACGCTTAGGGCACATTGGTCTATATGCTCGTAGGCCTGTCAGATGTGTTCCCCTTACCGCAACTCATTGTTGCCTGCGATTAACTTGGAGTAGAGAGCATGCATTGTGGACACCGCAACAGTGGTCTTGTGTGATGTTTTCCGACGAGTCCAGGTTTAATTTGCAGTCTGATTCTCGCCGGACTTTCATATGGAGAGTGCCAGGTACCCGTTACCACCAAGAGAACACTATTAAACGACACCGTTACGGTGGTGCAGGATGGCTCGTTTGGGGAGGAATTATTCTTGGTTCCAGAACTGGCCTGCATGTTCAGAGTGTAACGATGACAGGCCACATCTATCGGGATGTCATTTTGGAACAACATGTACGTTTGTTTCGGGGCGCCATGGGTGCTGACTTTCTGTTTATGGATGACAACGCCCGTCCTTACCGTGCAAACATTGTAGACGAATGCCTTCAATCGGAGGATATCACTCGTATGGATTGGCCAGCATACTCACCGGACTGGAATCCAATAGAGCATGTGTGGGATATACTTGGCCGACGAATTGCAGCCCGTCAACCCCCTCCCACCTGTCTAGAGGAACTTCGGAGGGCATTGCTTGCTGAGTGGTGTAATATTCCCCAAGATCAGATTGATAATTTGATACTCAGCATGCGTAGGCGTTGTAAGCCCTGTATTGCATCGTCCGGGAGACATACTCCGTATTAACCATCATACTAACCATGTTATACAGTTTTTTGTAAAAGGTTCTTTTTTGAAATTGGCTCCAGGGAGTAAAAATTGCAATTTTTATTAATTATGTCAAACATATAGCATCTTTTTTGCTCTTTACCTTTTGTTTAATAAATAGACTTTACAAATAAGTCAAATTTGTTTTGCTTCTGTCTCTTTCTTTGCCTGAACTTCATTATCCTTAATTTATGGACATGAGTGTACTTCGAGGAAGCGTTCTAAAACAATCGCTCTTAACGAACACACTTTTACGAGAGTGGGAGATATAGCTACGACAGTTGGTGTGGGCAAATCAAGTGTTTCAAGAATTTTTAGAGTATTTCAAGTTTTTGGAACATCCTCTCTAAAAAGAAAAGGAAGGCTCAAGCGGAAAACTACTCCATGAACTAATAAAATTCTAGTAATAAATTACAAAATAAGTTCAAGAAAGACAAGCGTAGACCTTCAAAAGGATTTATTAGAGTATAGAGTTGAAGTGAATACTTCAATTGTACGCAAAAGCTTCTGGAAGTTGATCGTAACGCAACAAGCTTGAGCAAAGACAATTTCTAATTCAGAAAATGATGGGAAAACGCTTAGCATGTGACAAAATATACCGATCTTGGACTGTTAACGATTGGAAGAAGATTATTTTCAGTTATGAAACACATTTATTTGCTCAGGTATACAAATCAAGTGCAATAACGCAAAGTGAAGATGAAACTCTGTTACCAGATCATATCCAACAGACTGTAAAATACCCTTCTGCAGAAATGTCTTGGGGTATTTTCACAACAAATGGTGCTGGAAATTTAGTTTCTCTTAGAGGCATGATGAATTCTGTCAAATAAATAGAAATATTATGTAATAGAATCGTTCAATTCATAATAACACTTAACGGAACATTTCAACAGGACTTGGCTCTTCGTCACAATTAGACATCAGTCCAGGGGTTGTTGTTTTTTTGTTAGAAAATAAAATACAAGTGTTTGTTTGTCCTGGTGATTCACCAGACCTAAACCCTATTGAGAACGTATGGCGTATTCTCAAGAATCATTAAGCTAAAATAAATTGTACGACAAAAAAAAAAAAAAAAAAACAGATGATAAAAATTGCTGTACAAGTGTAGTTCCTCGATGATAAAGTCAAGAACATGTGCGATACACTAACGAAATTAATACCAAAACATGTTCAAGAGGTCATTTTTTTTTTATTAAAAGCTTTTATTTAACTTACAATGTATGTATGTATGTATGTATGTAATTTGTTCGGGTGGAATCTTGCAACTCAATTTTGAAGCTGATATCTTCCTCCCATTGAGCTGAAATTTTGTATAGACGTTTAGTTTGGATGACAATGCATGTTTTGACCATTTATATTCCGATATTGCAATTAATTAAAAAGATATTAATTAAAAACGTTAATCTAGTTTTGGGCGCCAACTTGGATATATCTGCATTGTTGTAATATTTTTATTGTTACAACAATGTCAAAAGTTGGCGTCAAAAATAGGTTTTCAGCCAAACTGGAATTTCATAACGTTGCGCTATTGACAGTATTAATTAACTTTGTCTAAAAAATAATTACATTTCTACAACGTATGCAATTTTTTTTTACAAATTTCTATCTATTTTCTTGGATTTAAATTCAAAACAAAAAAGTAGAGCTATTTTTCAAGTAGATTGGCACATTCTATACCTTTCTCAACGCTGCCAAGTTAAACTGAGATGGAGTATTGAAGAAATTCTTTAAATAATTTATCTAACTTTAATCTATGAAACTCAGACAAAAAATAATTACAGAATCGGAAAGATCATTTTTTTATGTATCTTACCCATCAAAAAGGAATCCGCTAGGAAAACAATAAAAGAAAAATATTATCTAGAAATGCAATATATTTTCGATTAAAAAAATATTTTTATAATAAAATGAAGGAACTTTTTAAAGAAATTTTCTAATTTTAAGCCCACAAGTAATTTAAATATACCTCATTTTATCACCAGTAATCTAAACACACGCTACGACATGTGTCCTTAAATTTAATTACAAATAGAATCTGTTAATTTTATTTGAATTTAATTATTGATTTTTTCAAAATCAAGTTTCTAAAGATGACCTGAGCAATTAAAAAAATAGATTCTTACGTAGAAGATATTCAATGTCCAGCAAAAAATTATCATTATTTGATAAAACTTTCTTTTTTTATTACAACATGCGTTTTGAGTCTTAAGAATTTTATTGATTAATACAAATATTTAAATGCCTTTTGAAGTTTTTTAATAAATAACTAAAATTTTCTTCTAATATGTTAGAGAAATATATCCCTTATCTTCAAAATATTTCAAATAAATAATATATTCTTTAAGTTTTTCAAAAATAGTCAAAATTTTAATTAAACATTTAATAACTTTGTCATTTATGAAGATAATCTCACTAAACCTTTTTTTTTCGTGTGTAGAACAATGTTACCCAAAATCTGCACGAAGATTGAAAAAATTGCTTAAAAATTACGGATTTAAAAAAATTGTGTTTTTAGTCTAATACCCCCTTTTGCGAGAATTAATTCAGCTAAACCAGGGATGGCGAACCAGCGTTCAATGAGTTGAACAGGCTGAGAAACCTGTCCAGCGATAACTAAAAAGTAAAAAATAAATTAAAAGTAAAAAAAAACTTTTTTAAGAACAAGCTTTTATTTAAACGCGCTACAAAGAATAAAATAAACTTTTCCTTTAAAACTTTTTTTACTATCAACTTATAACGTCATTACACAATTTATATGATATAAAAGCTTGTCGCGAGATTTACCTGTGTAGATAAACAAGTAAAATAAATAGCTTGACCTGATTGATTTTAGTTTTCGCATATTTAATACTATATTACTTAATATGAGTACTTAAATATCGCGACAAGCTTTTATATCATATAAATTGTGTAATGACGTTATAAGTTGATAGTAAAAAAAGTTTTAAAGGAAAAATTTATTTTATTCTTTGTAGCGCGTTTAAATAAAAGCTTGTTCTTAAAAAAGTTTTTTTTTTACTTTTAATTTATTACTAAAGGAGGACATACTTTGTACAAATAGAGAGATTTTTCAGTCCACTTAAGATATGTACTGATTAAAAGAGCTAAGGTTCCAGAAAGAATAGTTTTTCCCATTTGTCCCAATTAAATTAGAACAATATAGTATTTGATGAACTTAAAGGGCTTAGATAACATACCTGGGATAATACCTCGACTAATTAATTTCAAAATGATGTAAGAGCATTGCATACATACATTTCAGGCTCCTTCGTAAAAAAGGTGGTGCGCGTTATATGCCGGATTTTACGGTACTTAATTTTTAATTTCATTTTGTATTTTTTAATCAAACTATTATCTAGAAAAATTAATTTAAAGTTATTTAAAGCTCTTCTGCACATGCATTCATTTTTCAGTTCCTACTATTAGAGTTCACAATCTCCCTATATATATCTTGTTCAAACTTTCAATCCTTAATAAAATACATTTTAAAGAGCTCAATGGAGCTGAAATTTTATATACACGTAATTTCATAATTAATCAAAATTAATTCACTGAAACCAATTATTTAAAGAATTACAGATACAGACACGTTGGCTTCATTTTTGGCGACTTGGGTTTTTTTTTTCTCACGTTTTAAAGAATTCAGTTGAACTGAAATTTCATATACGCGATTGTTTTGGATGACAATGCGATACTTTAATGATAATTAATAAAAATTAATTGCCGCTTAATATTGTGATTCTGTCATATGTATATACATATTTATATTTGTAATTATTTCATAAAAAAGTAACTAAAATAAAAATTTTCTTTGTTGGCCTAAAAGGGAATTGATTTTAAAAATATTTTTTTATATTGCTTGTTATCATTTAAACAATTTTTCTTGCACACATTTACTTTCAAAAAAATTCGTAGAGTTAAGAAGCATGCATTTATTTAAGTATAAAAATACTAACGTGTGTGTGTGTGTGTGTATAAATACCTATTTTTGAAATTTTTCTACATAAATATAGTTAATCCTTATAGGTTATATTTTACATAAGTAATGCTTAAAAATATACGTGAATTTCAGTTTTGGAGCAAAAACACAAGAAATGCGAATAACCAATTCACTGTACCTCTATTAATATAATCATAACGTATCTGAAGAAAATATTTTTAGCTCATTTAACTAATTTATTAAACAAATCTGCCTAGTGTATTTTATAAATAATTTTAGTGAAAATAACATAAAAAAATATTTTTAAAAAAATCCTTTTTCCGAAATCGTATTTGTACCATACATTTAAAGTGCCGTCTCAAATTTTCCATGAAAATTAATTACATGAATTTGAGCAAAGTTTTTTGAGATATTTTTTAAACACACTACAAATTCTAGGAAAATTACATCACTATTGCACAATCCAATCCAAATGGGTCATAAATCACAACTTAACAATAGAAGAAAGGAAGAAAAATGTATTTTTCCTGCAAAAAAGAGGGGGAAAAGGAGTTTCTTTTTTAACCCTTTCTAAATTTACATGCTGACTAATCTAATTACATCAAATAAATTAATTTTAGAAATGTAAAGAATATATTTATTTGAAAGAATATAAAAAGGAATACAGGGAAATATTTCTTTCTTTCGATTTATTTATTAGTCTGATAACGGAAAATATTTTTATGGTTGTTTTAATGATGATGTTTTATGCAAGGTAATAGACATGAGTTTTAAAAGTAATAATTTAGATTTGAAGAGCAAAATAAGAAACTCCACAGGATTGAATTCATGGAAGTCTCCGTAAAAGCCTTAATCTCTCAAAATTCAAATAATTTTTTAGGGAAAAGAAAAATTACTTTTTTAAACGTTGGTTCGTTGACTAATTCTAACTTATGCATGCTCAGTGTAGGCCTAAAATCTTTTCAGAACAATTTTCAGAACCACAAAATTTAACAAAACTATAAAAAAAGCTATGAAATTTTATTCATTAAAAAAAGTTTGTAATTAGCTTATCCTATAATTTCTATGACAACTTGCCAAATATTGACACTAGCCTAAATGAAAACTTTGAAATTTATGACCCAATTCCCAATCTTGGAAGAACAAGAAACATTCTTTTCACAATTTTCATAAAATACATTTAAAATATTAATTTTTTTTTGAAAAAATACCTTTTTTTAAAAAATTTTAGTTTTTAGACAAATTTTAACATATGCATGTTCAATGTGAGCCTAACATTTTTGCAGAAAACCATTCTCAGAACAATTTTCAGAACCACAAAGTATAACAGAACTATAAAAAAGCTATGAAATTTTCTTCATTAAAAAAAAATGGTAATTAGTTTATCCTATAATTTCTTTGACAACTTGCCAAATATTGACAACAGCCTAATTGAAAACTTTGAAATTTATGACTCAACTCCCGATCTTAGAAGACCAAGCGATATTCTTTTCCCAATTTTCATAAAATACATTAACAAATGTTTTGTAAAAAATCTTTCCAATTATTTTCATCATTATTGTAAGACTTCATTTAATTTTCATTCTGTCCTCACATTGCAATTAAATGTTTGGCAATGATCAAAGTCGCAAACTCGTAGCCGACATTTCTGTCGAGTCTCGGGCTCGTGTCCTCCTACCACTGAAAACCCGCCATGTAGAGAGGTTGAGCATGGCAAATTTATTCAGACTCAAAATCCTCACGTTAGTCTGTTGTAAAAGTTTAAGGAATGGGATGTTAGAGCTCAGGTTTGGCCTCGGCACTTGGCAGACGTTCAAAATCACGAGATCCGTCGCCAATAGCCAGGGATGTCTGAAGACTCTTTGAGGTCCTGGGCCCCTATGCAGAAGTAGGCCCTGTTTGAGATCTTTAGAAGCAGACTGTATATAACAAGCATTCTTAAGTACTCGTTCAAATGGTAATTTGAAACAAATGAATGTGCACGACTTACTATCTCAAAAACCTAGGCACAAACCGGCATTTCTACTAAACGAGTTGAATGATTGTTAATGGTATTATATGCCTAAGTCTAGACATGGACAGCGGTCATCACATAATAATACAGTCTTACCACTTTTGCCAGTTGACATGCAGTTTGAAATTCCCTGTTTTTCGGTGAATATATACGGGAATAATATTGATCACATTAAAATTATCTGGATCATGATCTTATTAAGACAGAGTCGAGAACGAAACGAGGCCGCAACCGAGGGTGATGCCCTGGTCCCATGCCCTTCCAATAGTCCTCGTTGCTTCGAAATAAATAATCAATCAATTAATCTGAGATTAATTCTACCTCTGATATTTTCCTACCTAGCTAATATAATTGCTACAAAAATGCAAAATATATCCTCTTAATCACCCACTTACCCTCAAAATAATCAATAGGCATTTTGCATTTGCAGAAATGTTAATTCAAGACAAATGGTTGTATTTCCTTAACAGTTAATAAACTCAGATGCACTTACATTTTACAATTTCTATCGCTGGTACTCCTCTCTGTAATTTTCCTGCATATGGAAAAAAAATTAATTAAATTACAGTGAATGAATCTTTTTTTTAAAGAGTTAGAAAAAAATGTTTCCATATGACACACAGTATTGGCATGTTATCATATTTTATTTCTATTTGCCGCGTTTGACAAAAAAATCAGTAAAAAAATAACGTCTTTGTTTTTAGGTTGCTTGGAAGATTGTTTTCGACAAAATACGGTGTACCATATCTTACTAGTAGATTATTACAGAATAGAAACAAAGGTGTTTTTATCAGTGATTTACAGAACATCGATTTTAAATCTGATAATTATACTCGAACAATGCAAAAGATAATTAAACAATTGAAGCAAACTTATATACATCCCAATCATTTACATTCTTTTTCCGGGAAGTTCTCTTTTTAAAAACCGTTGCTTTTCATCAATGATAAAAACTTTTTAAAAACATAGAAAATACTCAAGAATATATGTCCTCGAATTTTAAACAATGATAAATATAGACAGCAACAGATAGAATAATTAACAGATATTAATTTTCAGTTATTATTAATCAATAATTATTTAGTTTTGCTGTTCCAAAATAAAAAAAAAATGACGTCATAATACTGTTCACTGTGAGAGTTTTATAAAATTGCACTATAAAGAAACACGAAGATTATTGGAAGTGGACCTCGTAATTTCGAAACTCTGTCAAGTGACGAGGACGACACTTGACTAACATGCTCTGCAATTTTTCAACGTCTGTTACTAAAGCTGTACATTTTGAAAAAGTATCAGATTTAACATTTCAATCTTTTGTTGCCTCTTTGAAACGATTTATCCCCGACACCTAACTACCACACCAACGGGAGGACGCTTCAGCTCTCGATAGATTAAACGTGCATCGCTCCACTAGACGGGTGGTCTTCAGTGGTACTGGGCTCGAACTCATAAAACGCCAGCCACGAGTCCGTTACTTTGACCACTAGGCTACCGCGGTCACTGGACGAGGGGCGGAAGAAAGCCCCTAATTTCTGCTATAATTTAATAAAATGCTCAACATATTTTATCTTTTTTAAAAAAAAACCTGAAATAAGTAAATTTATCTTCTGTTTCGGCTTTTCATTAAGCCCAAGTTAAGTTAATGTTTAATACAGTAATTTCTTTTTCAGTTTATGATATACAAAATGTATTTTATTTAAAAATACATGCATAAAATAAGATTTCTTTTTAGTTTTAAAAGCTTTTTGATTAATTTTTTTCTTATTATCTTTGAACATTTGTATCCAATTATGATATTCCAAATTTTATAGAATATTTACAAACAGAATAACAAGTGCAATTCGCTTAATGTCTGTTTTGAACTCAATGGAGATCACGTGTTTGTCTAAATCATGTGATCCTCCTGAATTAAGCCCATTATGGACATTAGTGGAATTAAGAAAAAAATCTGAAAGATAACTCTAGAGATTAATCTACAGCTACTTTGTAAATTGTTTGAATGTCATTTCTAGAGAGATTTAAGTGTTTGAAGCAAGAGAATTTAATGTACTCTGCTTTTCGATTTTGGTTCTACACATCTGTGTGAACAAATCTGTTCTAATATGAGAAATATCTCGTGTCCCGAAAAAGTTGATTTAGAACTGAATGTTCAGAATCGTGCCAAATTGAAAGTTACAAATTATACCCCTGATGCTGCGATATGAAGTAGAGCGGTAGAAAAATAAGGTTCAAATTAAATCTTTTATTCATTTTTTATTTAACTATAATGAAGGGGAATACTTATGTTTGATGTTGCATATTTATTTTAATAAATGTTCAAAAATACATAATATATGCATAGTTTTAAATTTTTTTTATTTATGTTGAATACATTTTATGTTGTTTATTTTTGTGCTAAAAGAAATATCTTTAAATGATGTAAAATTAATATGTAATAAAACTGTAAATGC
This sequence comes from Trichonephila clavata, assembly GCA_019973975.1. NCBI lineage: Eukaryota > Metazoa > Arthropoda > Arachnida > Araneae > Nephilidae > Trichonephila > Trichonephila clavata. The sequence continues at coordinate 102,251 of BMAO01017705.1, forward strand.
ATATTATTGATCTCTATTCTTTTAACTCTGCGTGCATTAACACGGGAGAATCGAATTGTTTCAAATATAGTCTACAGTGTGGCCCGCTGAATCATATAGGTAGATAGGTTTGGCACGCCACAACTAAAAGTTTCCTGGCCATAAAGAAACATGTAATTGACGACGGACCTCGAAATTTTGAGCCGAGGTCAAGTGGCGAGGACGAAACTTAATCTGGCGTCCCAACTTCTACCACACCATGGCAACAGAACTTTGAGCCTCGACAGATTAAACGCTCACCAGACCCTCTAAACCAGGGGTACTCAACCTTTTTCGGGCCACGTCCTATGACAAGTATTTCAAGCAGGCCGCAACATGAGGATAATGGAGAAAAACTCTACAAGACCAAAGCAACATTGGACAAAGCAAAATTGATAAAAATAATGAAACTAATTTAGCTTTTATTTTAATACTATATAAACCTCTCGATCAAACATATATAAAAAATATTTACTTTTATGCATTTTTTGAGTGCTGAGTTATGGAGTAATTTCGATTGCCTTTCATCCATGACCAAGCCCCTTGCTTACATTCTACAATAAAAAAAAAGGATATTGATGGCAAAATTAAAAGATTTTATTGCTCGATTGGTAGAACATTGTGCTAAAATTTTAGTACATTGTCTTTAAATGACAGAATTTCTTAGAGCAATAGACCATGACAGGGCCGCTCGGCTAACGGGAATCATGCGGCCCGCAGGTTGAGTATCAATGCTCTTAACGGTGGGTTTTCAGCAGTGCCGATTTAAGCTTATTTCGGGCCTTAGGCGCAGATCTACGGGCTCTCTTGGCACTGGCTGAACGAAGTTCAACTTATCCGGGCCCCTGGACGCAGGCACCAATGAATAAACTGGCACTGGTCTTCAGTGGCCCAAGGACACGAACTCATGACGCTGCGGACACGTATCCGTGATCATGCACTGTTAATGTGGTAGTTAAAAAATATTTTTTAACTAAATATTTTTTCAGCTAAATTGATTGGTAAAGTTCTTGTTGAACTCACTGTATTTTGGAGACCAACAACGCATCTTCAAGCACGAAGATGTTGCAAGGCGAGAGAAATCGGCTTGTATCAAATAATTTATAAACGCTGGATTTTTTTTATATTAAAGTCTCACTTTGAAGTTACACTAGGGTTCTTGATGACAGACTTCGTAATTTTGAACTTCTGTCAAATTCCAACGACATTTGAATCCATGAACCAGCACTCCACTCTCCAAATTTCCACACCAAGCCAATGTGAAGACTTCGAGTTTCGATGGTTTTCCTTTAAAAAAATTTTTAGAACTCTAACTTAATTAATAAGAAAAACAAAACTCTACGTTAATAAGTATTTACTATTCAGAAAAGAACACAGTAAGAAATAAAACCCAAGTTGAAATGATATAGCATTATTCCTACAGTAAAACATTTTTTAAACTCTTTATTTCAATTTACAGAAGCTATAAGAAAACAGATAAAAACATACTTTACATGATACTAAAATACTTTATTGCACTTTGCAGATACTTTAGTCTTTAAAAAACCCCGGTAGGTTTAGTCAAAAACTGCATTAAAAAGATGAAACTTATATAAATATTTCACCCAAGTTGTATATTGACACAGCTTCTTCAGAAGATTTTACATTTTCTAACTGATTGCAAGGTGATTCAGTATCTTTTTCAATTTTCGGACGTTTTTTTCTGTTCGTGTTTTTTTTACTTTTTCGAACAAGAGAACGATTTGTCAGCTCGATGCAATCCTTTTCAATATTTTCAAACAATTTATTTTTCAAATTATTAAAAAGTGTATTTAAATTACTTCGTTTTCCCAACAGTTCGGATATGAATAGATCAGGTAACGGTCGAGTTGAGAGATCCTTTGTCAAGTTGTACAACATACAGCCAGCAAAAGCTTCGTGAAGTTTAGGATTTTCAAATGGAAAATTCAATAGGCAATTTAAATAAGAAGTGTACAAGATACAAGTTTGTAACTGACTAAAACTGTGAGCAACATGAAGAAAAAAAGAATAGCTTCTATTCAAAGTGGGTTTCTGGAAATATTTTTTCATATTTTGGGCAGCAAGTTCAGCTTCTTCAATCGAAATATTGTCGTTTATAGGCGAAAAAGGTAATTTCTCAGAGCATTCAGATTTGGAAGCTGTATGATTGCTTTGTGTTGATTTTTTCAATATAACATGAAAATATATAATATTTAATAAAAAAGCATACATAAAATCATCTCTGGGAGGACAAGCGGAATTTTTCAACCAGTAAATAATACAACCGAATAGCAATTGTAAACTATTAGGTATAGATGAAATGAAATCTATGTCTACTTCAAGTACATCTAACAGGAATTTTTGTAAATGTTTCTTTTCTAAACAAAACAAATCATCAAGTTTCGGTATGGAATTTCCATTTTTTAAAAGAAAAATAGGAGCAACACTTTCTTGCGCCAGACTACCATATCGACGATCATATTCACATACATTTTGCAAGCATACTTCTTTATGAGATTTTTCATCATCTGTAGGATGCTGTAACAAAATTCCATAGATCACTTGCCTTATGTAACGTGAACAAACGTAACTACTCGGCAAAGAAGTATTTTCTACCTGAGCTTTCAAAAATTCCCGGTGATGATTAACGACGTTTAGGAAAAAGGATGGTAGATTTCCCAAATGAAACGCTATTATAAATGGAATGGGTAATGATTGACCACAAAGCGATTTTAATTTTGGATTTTGCACTAAGATTTTTTTAAATTCATCTAACTTGTTATCAATAATGAACATTAAATTACAATTTTGAATTTTATAACCATTAATAGATTGATTTATCAGATGTTCAACATGTTCTCTCCTCTCTTTTTTAAGATGGCGCAGAATGCGTTTAATACCTTCATTTATATCGGAATCTTCTAACCAGGTTAACAATCGAACAATTTCATTCTGCCCGTGGTTAACAAGAAAACCTCTACTCTCCCTTTTTTTGGCAATATTGATACTTTCTAAGAAAGATTCAAATTCTTGGGTATTTATATAATCATTGCCAATTAAAGTTCCAAATAATGGTAATATATTTCGATCAAGTCCAGGGAAATATGACAGGAATTTATCAATATGATAAATTACACAATCAAGATATTTGCATTTAGTTCCATCAATATCTGTCTCTAAAACAGATGTTCCAACTGAATCTAGACGAATGAAACCTTTATGAACATCAAATATATAAAAATCACTATCGTTACTAAGGACTGGGCATTCGTAATAATTTGCTAAAGCTACCAACTGTTCATCAGCTTCAAATTCACATTGGGCAAAAGGAATACCCATTTCAGAAAGAACATTTCGGAAAATTTCTGGAGCACAAATTGGTAATACGTTTCCGGAATGTTTCCCAAGTTTAGCAGTACGCTGTGTAACAGTCAACCTTGATTTGGATCTCAATAAACATGTTTCGAATTTTCTGTCTGATGGGTCATATCCTCCATCAAAAATAATTATTGGTTTGATATTGCATTCCAAATAAGACGAAAAATACTTCTTTATTGCAGTAGCATATCTATGAAAATACAAATAAAATTTTATTAAAACATTTGATAAATATGGAATAGTTATAATGAATAGTTGCATTCATTCTCATATGTATCACAAAAAATCAGTAAGTGCAATTTTTTCTAAACACACACACATATGAGAAAAGAATTTATTTGTAATAAATTTGTGTCAAGATTAAAAAAGAGAAAAGTATAAAAATATTTTGATATTAATCGTTTGTTGGAACTAACTAGCAAAGAGCTTTGAAAACTCCCCCCCCCATCCCCCTTCAAAACCGAAATTTTCACTGGAGTAAATATTTTGCCCTTTCGGGAAACATAAATATACGAGTATAAAATAGAAAAATATGAATTAAAACACTTGGTGATAATTAATCGTGCAGAAATTTATCATTTTCAGAAGAAAATCGTTATTATTATATGAACATAATTTTATTATTTATAAATTATGTTTTCTAAGTAAAAAGCTAGATGAGGAAGTTTATTTTTACATAAAAGCATTAAAACTTGAAAACATCATTGACAATGCAGGGAACACAAAAGGCCTTATCACACGTACACGTTTGGTGCAATTTTTGTTCCAGTTCGTGCAATTTTTACTCCGTTGCCATAGCAATGGCTTTAGAACAACTTTTTGCCAGTGAACTGAGAAAGTTGCTCTAAATGAAAGTTGCTTGAAATTCCAGCCAATGGGGTTCTTCGGCGCCCTACGTCATAAACAAGATGGCGGTAACGGTGGTAGCTTCGCATGAAATATGGCGTAATATATTTTAATGATGTACAATATTTTAACGGCGTATAATATTTTAAACAGAATGATGCTCCATTTCTGTTTACCCCCATAAACAAAAGCGCGAGCAAAATAAAAGAAATAATATTGGATGTTTGTTTTCGAAGCAGAAAAATCAGCGAGTAAAGTTTCAATGTGGAGAAAGAACGTGGCTGATGTCAGAGCATGTCGTTTTGTTTACGGTAACCTTTCCCCCTCAGATTCGGCGAAAAGTTGGGCCAAAAAAATGTACGTGTGATACCGCCTTTATTCTTTTCATTGTTTTCCAGATTTAATATTGACTTTTTGATTATGCATATGCTGTTGCTCAAAATATACTGCTCCTAATAAACATGCTGTATAAAGTCTGAATAATGCTTAAAGATACACTCATGTCCATAAATTAAGGATAATGAAGTTCAGGCAAAGAAAGAGACAGAAGCAAAACAAATTTGACTTATTTGTAAAGTCTATTTATTAAACAAAAGGTAAAGAGCAAAAAAGATGCTATATGTTTGACATAATTAATAAAAATTGCGATTTTTACTCCCTGGAGCCAATTTCAAAAAAGAACCTATTTACAAAAAAACAGTATAGCATGGTTAGTATGATGGTTAATAAGGAGTATGTTTCCCGGACGATGCAATACAGGCCTTACAACGCCTACGCATGCTGAGTATCAAATAATCAATCTGATCTTGGGGAATATTACACCACTCATCAAGCAATGTCCTCTGAAGTTCCGGTAGACAGGTGGGAGGGGGTTGACGGGCTGCAATTCGTCGGCCAAGCATATCCCACACATGCTCTATTGGATTCCAGTCCGGTGAGTATGCTGGCCAATCCATACGAGTGATATCCTCCGATTGAAGGCATTCGTCTACAATGTTTGCACGGTGAGGACGGGCGTTGTCATCCATAAACAGAAATTCAGCACCCATGGTGCCCCGAAACAAACGTACATGCTGTTCCAAAATGACTTCCCGATAGATGGGGCCTGTCATCGTTACACTCTGAACATGCAGGTCAGTTCTGGAACCAAGAATAATTCCTCCCCAAACGAGCCATCCTGCACCACTGTAACGGTGTCATTTAATAGTGTTCTCTTGGTGGTAACGGGTACCTGGCACTCTCCATATGAGAGCCCGGCGAGAATCAGACTGCAAACTAAACCTGGACTCGTCGGAAAACAATGCATGCTCTCTACTCCAGGTTAATCGCAGGCGACAATGAGTTGCGGTAAGGGGAACGCATCTGACAGGCCTACGAGCATATAGACCAATGTGCCCTAAGCGTCTGTACACGGTCTGCCTTGAAACTGTCGTACCGGCAGCTGAAGAGAGCTGACGAGACAGGTCTGATGGTGTGCTCCGTCTGTTTCTTTTGGCAGTAACTGCCAAATACCAGTCCTCATTCGGCGTTGTAACTCGGGGGTGACCTGTGCTGTAACATCTACTCACATTACCATCATCTTGGAATCGTTGCCAAAGCCTGGAGATGACACTCTGGGCGATTCCAAGTTCCTAGGATACTTCCAGCTGGGTACATCCACATTCCAGTCGTTCGATAATTATACCAAGTAAAAAATCATTCAAATGCTTCCTTTGTGCCATAACTATGCGGTTATTGCATTGAAAGGCTTTTAAAGCGCTTGTGAACAATTTTACTTCTTTGCCACCATTCCTTATATACCCCTCTCTTACACTCTCGTCATTGTGACGTACTATCCGCGCCATCTGGTGGTTTCCTGTAATTTGCATATTCTTCTTCAAGATGTGTGTGATAATTCTACAGGTGAAATTTTTATTTTAGAGTTCAATTTCTGTGTGATTCTGAATTATCCTTAATTTATGGACATGAGTGTATTTCAAAAAGTGTTGCAAATGTTGTTCTATTTCTATTACAAAATTCACTTTAAGGTTCTCTGGAAGTTTCAAATGTATAACTTGATAACTTAGCAAAATAAGTTTTGGGGGTTACATAGTGAATAATAGATATGAATAATTTAAAATGGAAATACTTCAGGAGCCCAATTTGAAATAAAGTATGCTTTAAACTGAGGCTTTGGAAAATTCATTTTCAGCCATAAAAGCATTTATAACTATAAGTTTTGATAAAATTTTTGTGATCACTAAATAGAGTATAATCAGTAAAAAACATTGAATCTGTATATGTCCTCTTAATAGTTATATGTAATAATCTCTGGAACTAGTGATTGGTGTCAAATAAAATTTAAACAAAGTATATTTTCTACTTAATTCTATAAACAGATATTTGTGAAGTAAATATTTCAGAAGTTCATCAATTATATTAATTATTCCATTTGAGCAATTAGCAGTGATACTAACATTGTCTGTTTACAATGAAAGTTATGGAAGTATTAAGAATGGGCTATTCATTTAACAATTGTACAAAGAATATTGAATTATTTTATGATTCTGTTCACAGAAAAGAAGTGATATACATCTCTCTCAATATACACTGGTGTGCAAAAATTAAGGACGAAGTTGAAAAATTAGCATATCAGCTGAACGAAGAGGCAGAGCGGACAGAAAGACCAATCAGGAGATTAAGTGAGGTGATGTACGGTAGCACATGCGCAGATATGCAGGTAGACGTAATGGGGGAGTGTCTGAGTAGTAAAGCATGTTGTCGGTGTAAGATTAGTATTTCTGGCAAAGAGATTGCACACCGTATAGCAGTTAAAATCACACCGAGTTGCTGCCTCAGCGAGAAATGGCGAATAATCAATCTGTTAGACGACATCTGGATGCTTTTACCCGAGGTCGAATCATTGGAAAATTGGAGGAAGGTCGCAGTGTGACAAGTGTGGCTGCAGAGTTCGGAATTGCTCACAGCATCGTTTCACGACTTTGGAGACAATTTCAAACTACAGGAACAGCTATCCGGGGGTTCAGTAGTGGTCGTCCACGAGGAACCACACCCGCAGATGACCGGTATATTGCCTTACAGGCCAGAAGAAACAGGCGGCAGACAGCGGGAGAAATCGCTAGACACACGACACAGGCGACTGGACGACCGATATCGCGTTTTACCGTGGCCGGAAGACTGCACGGTGGTGGTCTGTTTGCACGACGCCCTGTACGGTGTGTACCTCTAACGCCTGCCCATCGGAGAAGGCGTTCTCTGTGGTGCCGGGAATACCGGAATTGGAGAGACAATGAATGGGGACGAGTACTCTTTACAGATGAGAGCAGATTCAGTCTGAGTAGCGATTCTCATCGCATACTCATCTGGAGAGAGCGGGGAAGCCGCAATCATCCCTCGAACATCATTGAAAGGGACAGGTATGGAGGTGGCGGTGTTCTCGTTTGGGGAGGCATCATGCTTGGTAGTCGTACAGACCTTCACATCTTCGACGCAGGTTCAGTCAACGGGACCCGTTATTGTAACGAGATTCTTCTTCCATATGTGCGTCTTTTTAGAAGCGCTATGGGTCCGCAGTTCCTTTTCATGGACGACAATGCACCATGTCATCGCACAGTAGCTGCCGAACAGCTCTTAGAGAGTGAGGATATTGAACGTATGGATTGGCCGGCACGATCTCCGGATCTCAATCCCATCGAGCATGTATGGGATTTTCTAGGCAGACGCTTGGCAGCTCGTACCTTACCACCAGTAACGATTCCGGAGCTTCGATTGGCGCTGCAAGACGAATGGGCAGCAATGCCTCAACAACTCATTGACACCCTCATTCTCAGCATGGGCAGACGCTGTGAAACCTGCCTAGCAGTCAGGGGAGATCATATCCCCTACTAAAGACCGGATATTTCTTGCTGGACACCCATCACAGGGATGTTTCGGCCTTCAGTCGCATTGCGCTCCATGCTACTTTTTCAATAAAGCTTCTTTTTATCCCTCTGATTTCTCTTTTAGTAAGTGTTGCTTACATTACTCATGTCCTTACGTATTGGGGATCTTACGGTATTAAATGGGTTGATTTGGAATGCTTTTGTACAAAGTTATATTGAAAAAACCGTCTCGTCCTTAATTTTTGCACACCAGTGTATATGAATATAACAACTCTTATCAATATACCATTTTTATTCCAATTTAAAATTTTGAAACCTTTCTCAATCACTTTTCATTTGCGAGAAATTTTACACTTCCTCTCACATTATTTTTAAAAATTAATTCTTAACACTCATAAATTTATTTAAAAAAATTCTTAATACATTTTATTCCATTTTACTGAGAGCATTTTTGGGTATTAATGAATATAAACATATCTCATTAAGTATATCAATTAAAACGAATTAACATTAGTAATTTTATATTAATACATTACATAATAATAATTACATAATTGTTATATTATAAAAAATTCATAAACAAATGTGTAATTTTAAATAATTTTATTCAAACCTGAATAAAGAGTACAAATACAGAATTTTAAAAAATCTTGCAGTAATCATGACTATAGAGGTTTAAATTATAGTGTTTCTACTCCAGAGAAAAGTATATTGCTTCATCAGAATTTTCGAAAGAAAAGCAGATTTTTAAAATTAAATTAAAAGATAATAAAATTAAGCATTTAAAAAATTAACATACAATTTAAAAAGTCTCCAAACTGAAGCTCTGAAATGCACAAAGACCAGATTCACTTGATAAATAAACAGTTAGAAAAGCTGAGAAGAAAAACTGAGTGAATAAACTAATCAGACCTGACTTAAGATATGCATCTGAAACTTGGACAATGACAAAACTGGAGGAAAACACAAGAATTTTTCAAAGAAAAATTCTAAGGAGTATATTTGGTGATATAAATGTAAATGGTAATAGGAGAGGAGATTCAATTTTGAACTATACAGAATATACAACCTGACATTATTAAAAACATTAAGATAAATAGAATGAACTGGATGGCTCATGTGCACTGAATGCAAAATAACAACACAATAAAAAAAAGTATTACTTTTTAGACCTACTGGCACCAGAAGGCGGAGAAGATCGCAGTTGAGATAATCTTACTCACTGATTCTGAAACCCCTCCTCACCTATGCCTCCCCCGGTCTAGGGACATGCAGCAACGACCACTATTAATTAAATCGAAAGCACCCAAGATTTAATTATCAGACAAATTCTCGATGCTCATTGGTACGTGAGAAATAAAGATTTGAGAAAAGCGTGCAAAATCCCTACTATCACTCAAACAATTAGAAAAATAGCTACTAAATTCTTTAATAATGTAGATAATCATGAAAAATCATCTTTTTATGAAACTACCCCTTAGAATACTTATTCCTTTATCAGAAGACCTAGTTGGTCAACCCTGTTTTCGATTAATTTTATTTAATGCATCTTTCATATTCCAAAATTTAAATTTTCCTTTTACTCTAAACTTTCCCCGCTGTCCAACACTGTTGAATGGCAGACAAGCACTGATTGGCTGGCGATCATCTCAGATATAAATATACCCTATTAGCTGAACTCCTGTCTCGGCCAATCAGATCACCGTCTTTCATTTTTGGTTAAAATCTCTATCTTCTATGTTAATTTTTTCAATCACGGAACTTCGGTCGCTTGCTACTCCCGGATTTGCTAGGATAGCTCCGCCCACTTCCAGATTATATTTTTTCATGTTTTGGAGCTCTTAAAAGAACTTTTTATTTCAATTTAATTTACTTTAATTAAGGAAAGTATTTTATTTTTAACATTATTCACTTGTAAAATTGTTCATTTCAATTATCATATCTTACACTGGGCAATAATAGAACTCTTTACAGTCATCCAAAAATCCCTAATGGAGATTAGAGTCCGTAAAGGACTATATGCTCCAAACAACCATTGATGAGAGGCCGGCCAGCAATGGAGTTGGTCCCCAAATAATCAGCAATTTGTATATCCCCCTTGTTTACAGGATGTGGTCGGAATTCCTTAGCTGAGGGACCAGCACCGGGTGTCCCGGGTTTGTCAACGAGTACGCAGGGTGAACGGACTCATAAATTGAATTAAAACTGCAACTTTTGTAACTTTGCGCTTGGTGACTGTCCAATGATGCGGCTTGGACAAAGAGTGCGCGTAGGCACAAATGGTGGGATTTGCCCTCCCTTAAAAGGGCACCGAGTGACAATTTTCGACAGAGACTAGATTCCACAATCACATAGAGAACTTTTCTTTTAGGAAATTTTAGGTCGCCTTGTCTGGCGAAAATGCCATGCCTCCCATCACCTCGCTTCCCTTTCAGATAAGTGAAATTTTAATGTTTGTTCATAGTTCTCTTATTCTTAAATTTTAATAGTGTTTGATCTAAGTTCTAATTTCGTAATGTATTTTAAATGTAATAAACGAATTTATTTTTATTTTAATCCGAGTTATTTCATAAGTTTTGCGTTGTCTTTGAAATTGATTAAGTACTAGCCACTATGTTAATGCCGACTAAGATAAATAATCGAACCTGGGTAGTTTTAGGATGTCAGTTAAATTAAGCAGAAACATTAAAGTAAAATTAGTCAGCGCCGCATTAACATCCAGCTATAGTTGAGATATCCTGATTCGGCGGAATCTGATTATTTCGCAATTAATGAAAAGAACTGGAGATCAAAGATCCATCAGAAGACGTAATGGAGAAATTTTCAGAGGATGATCATTACTCTTTAGCCAATTATGATGATGATGAGTGAATTATTGTTTTTTTCCCCATGTTTGGAGATGAGTGTTGGAACACTTAATTGCTCTCTGTTTTGAGCAATTTGGAATCCAAGCAAAGAAATTTAAAAACAGAGCTTATTGAATACATGAAACTGATTTAAAAACAGTTTAAAATTAATTTAATGAACCGTTGTTCATGTCTTAAAATTTTAAAAGGAACAATATCAAAAATTTATAAAATCACAGGTTCTGTAAGTAATGTACCAGAAAGGAAATATTATAAATGCTAATGCGAGAATTTTGAGCAGTACCCTTCTACACAGTTACTTTTTAGTGGCACTAAAACTCAAACACATGATTTAACAACCACAAAATGTAGCACATGAGTTCATGACCCCTCAGCTTCTAGAAAAAGATGGGAGTAAAATAAAAATAGAGAATTTCCAAAGAGAGGATATATGAGAAACATCATTCACAATTACTAATAATAGCATCTCGAAATTTAGAATCCAGTAATTTGTGCTAAGAAGCACAATTCCTCAGAATAGGATTTGATTGGAATTAAACAACTAGAAATGTTTTAAAAACGAATGAATACTACTAAAAAGGAAATCTTACATCAACAAACTTTTGAACAACATAGACATTTTGTTCATTAAATGTTTATAATGTCTTATAAAAAAACAAAACTACAACTATAATTTTTTAAACAAGTTTTGATTGGTTAGTTTTAATTTGAATGATACTGCAATATAAGATGTAAGTGGTATAGACATGGAAACAAGAATTATAAATACTTAATAGAAAAAAAGTGCGTGTGTACCTATGTACGCACGTAAGAAGTTACACTTCTTCGGTATCAATTAATGAGATTTTGTGCAGCCCATTCCAATATTAGAAAAATATATCCTGAAACAATATTTAAATTTAATCAACTTGTTATAGGTATTTTATAGATTATAAAAACTATTGTATTTGTTATAAAAATAAAAATCTTTCTAAAAATCTTGAGCAGGGTAAGCTGGGCCAAGGACAAAAGGCGGTCACGAGCAGAGTTGAACGATACCAACCTTAAGTCAATCGGACCAGCCAAGCCCGAGATATATATATATAATCACGATTTAAATAAATTTAAACACCCCCGCACAGAGACAATAGAACCAATAATATGGGGGGTTTTCGGCAGACTGTATCTGGAGATGAGGTGAACCAAATGTGACACCTGAGACCATATTGAATGTCTCGGCGGGAAGAAACGTTCCCGAGAAAATTAAGACATCCACCAGAAGAGCCCCCCGAGTTATGGTCATTTTAAAATAATTAAATAAAATAGAAGCAGAGCACCCACCAACTCGAAACTCGGCCTGGTTGTGGGGAAACACTAGAGGAATCCATTCGAACCGGTCCGGAGTCTGTAGTTGCAAATGGGGCAGCGCTGGCTTTGGAAAGGAAAACGAAACTAACTCCCCCTGGGGGTAGAAGCAACAGTTACGTATATGGTCATGTACATCCCAACGATACACAGAGTAGTGGTGATCCCAAAGTTTCATCCTTCTATTTCTGTAATGTCGTGACGTCATCAAAAGATCGAACCCCATAGGAATAACATGGGGATTCTAATTTTAGTGATAACGCCCCCTAGGCCCACTATCTACACACGTATCATAACAGATGAAAGAGCTCAACGAGGAGAACCTATGATCCGAGTTTCATTAACAAAGCTCAAAAATCCTCAAAAATATGCAAGATTTAAAAAAATTTTAAATAATTTTTAAATGTTAAATATGGGTGAAGAAATGGGGCTATTGTCCTGAAAAAAAATATATATCTAGGATGCTCATAGGGAGAACAATCGAATCCAGCCGGTGCGGTCTACCAAGGTAGCATAGGATTCGAGTTATTACTGGGAAAGCAAGGTAGGGGGGAGCACATGAGGGGGCCAATTCCACGTAAAGCTTGCGTTAATACGAAAATATGGCGGACCTCCAAAAATCAAGTCCCAAGCTCAATTCCTTAGGGGGTGAAATTTTTTCCAGCCCCCATGGGATTAACATGGGAGCATGATATTTTAGTGCTTAAGCCCTCCCCATGCCTACACAATGGGAATAAAGTAGATGACTGGATGGATCTCGACGAGTGGAACAGTTGGTTCAAATCTCAAGTCCGAGACTCAAACAGGAGCCAAGATATTGTGAATTTAAACAAATTTAAAAAGTTATTATAAAAATGAAAATCTTTCTAAAAATCTTGAGCGGGGCAAGCTGGGCCAAGGGCGAAAGGTGTTCACGAACAGAGTTGAACGATACCAACCTGAAGTCAATCGGACCAGCCAAACAAGAGATAATAATATTCATGATTTAAATAAATTTAAACACCCCCGCGCAGGAACAATAGGACCAATAACATGGGGGCCAATTCCACGTAGAGCTCGCGCTAATACGAAAATATAAAGGACCTATAAAAATCAAGTTCCAAGTTCAATTCCTTAGGGAGGTGAAATTTTTTCCAGTCCCCATAGGATTAGCATGGGAGCATTATATTTTAGTGCTTAAGCCCTCCTCATGCCTACACAATGGGAATGAAGTAGATGACTGGATGGGTCTCTACGAGTGGAACAATTGGTTCAAATCTCAAGTCCGAGACTCAAACAGGATTCAAGATATTGCGAATTTTAATAAATTCAAAAAGTTTAAAATTGAAAACTGTGGAAGAAATAGCCCTGTGAGCATGAAATAAAATAACTGGAAGAGCAGACAGAGAGGGATCGAATGAGCTAGGTCCGAATGTACTCTGAGGCTCGGGTGCCGAGATATTGGTCAAAAAGCTGTAGAGGGGGGGGGAATGCACCCCAACAGATATGATTTATAACAATAGTTATTACGATCCCCAAATATCAGTCGCCTAGCACCAAAAAAGTGGCATGTTAGAAAATTGCCTACCCCTTAGGAATAACATGGAGGACTGATATTTTAGTGTGTAAGCCCTCCCCTGTCCCAAGCACATAGATATCAAATATATGTGGGGGGGGGGGCACGCCAATTCGATCGACACCCGTTTTGCCAAGATCCCTCAGTAACTTCCAAAGTTATTAGACAACGGTGAGCACGCGCATCGGTGTGCATCCGTGCGGTGTCGTCACATCCGTGACGGTGTGCGCGCATCGAAAAAATTTACTCTGGTCATTTTTCCCTAACGTCCCAAAAGAAGTAAAACTTCAAAAATTTTGACAGCAACTTGCATTACCAAGGAAATACAAGCTTGCAAGCAGTTATCAATTTCTAAATGTCATGAGAAGCAAAACCTTCCCCAAAAATTAGATACGAAAATAATTCTTTTTCCTATCTTAATTTTTGTTGGAATATGTAAAATAATATAACTTAAATCGTTTCAATTATTTTAAGAATAAGGCTTATTTAACTTCCCAAGAATTTATCAATTTTTTTGGAATACAATTATATTTCAGTTAAAAGAATCTGAAAGTTTCCTATTTCTTAAAAATTAATTCTATTAATTTTTATTCAATTATATGCAAAAAATTCAATGGAAAAATAGCTAAATGATACATAAAGACGCTATAAAACCTAGTAAATGTAGACACTAAAATACTGATAAATAAGCGACTGTAAAAATACCTAAATTGTAAAAATATAAAGATATTGAAATTTATAGCTTTACATCAGTGTTTTCCAAACCTTTGACATATGTGTACCCTTTTATAATTTTTGTAATGCTGAGTACCCCTCATAAAAAAATGGATGTATTTTAATAACAATCAAAATTTATTCATTTTTTTTGTGACATACACAAAATAATAAGAAAAAAGAAAAATATAATTATTTATAATAAAATATAAATTATATTATGAATAACATTTATTTGGATTAATGAGAAGGATGAAATTGTTTTTGCTGAGATGATAGATCATCATAATTTGGTTCCCTAGTTGTTAATTTTAAACTGAGATGAAGTTCCACATTCTTTCTGTTCCCTTTTTTTGACTTAAGTTAAGCAGAGTGCAGTGCATATCTCCACCAAACCCCAGTGCAACCCCCCCCCCCCCCCGTACCCTGCAAACTCTTCTCATACCTGTGGCGGTACATGTCCCAGACTTTGGGAAACATTGCTTTACATTATTACATTATAAGCAAAAAACAATGAAATAGTACATGACCATAAAAAAAAATGAGAAAATAAACAAAAAAATTACCTTTTTAAAGTTTTAGAATTTTTATTTACTTTCCTCTCATTCAGTATGCCATTTGGCAAGGGAATATCCATCCGAAAAAGAATTTTGACATTATTTCAGCAAAATATTGCACTTTTGGCACAAAAATTTTGATATCAATAGTACAGCCATATAGTAACTTTTTTAAATTTTATACAAATATATAAAAAATTTTTAAAGAAAAACTTTTAGCATCTCTTCTGATCGTAAGTTCGTCTTTAATCATTTATTTGTGCTCTCAGAATGTTTTAAAATTTAGAAACACTACAAATTAAAGACATGATACATCCAAAAATTTCAGAAAGATTAGGAATCTTCAGAAGGAATTTAAATCTGAACAATAAGAAATTTAAATTTAAATAATATAACAAAAATCATCATAAGAAAAAATTAATAGAAATTAGAAAATCTAATCAGAATAATAAAAAGAAATTCAAAATTTACAAATACTGGGCTGCAAAGATAATTTGGTCAAAGAATGTCAGCATCAAGCAATGTTAAATGGGCGAGGGTTAGATTAATGTCGCACTATAAAGCAACAAGAGGGCTATTGGCAATGGACCTTGTAATTTTGAACCTTCGTCAAGTGACAAGGACAACACCTAAGCTGCATTCCCCTCTCCAACACTCCCAACTACCACATATGCCAATGGGAGAATTTTAAGCTCAACAGATTTAACATGCATCAGCCATTCCTATACTGTAGGCCTTCAGTAGCACCAGGACTCAAAACCACAACATGTTGGTCAAAAGTTCTTGACCATAACCACTAGGCTACCGTAGCTAAAACAACATTAACATAAGATGGAAGCTCCGAACAAGACAAAGAGAAAAAAGAGAAGAAAATTTTAAAACTTATGATGAAAAACAGTGTTTTTAAAATTAGACAAGTCCTCCTTTTCTCAGTAGTACTTTTATTCAAATGATTGTCATTGACATTCAGAGAAAAAGTAGCAAAGATCAAATAATGACAGTGGTACTTGTGTACAATCTCAACAATGCCAATATTCAAAATAACTCGCCAAGTTGGGAATCCCAGTTTCGCATGTGTCCTACGCACTGAACTGGCAACCATGTACTACACTACATGTAATGACACCAATATGGTTACAAAATATGAGTTAAATTTATAATTACATTAGTCAATATTTGTAATAAAAGGTGTCGGTTTTATTGCTTTCCATAAATTCCTTATGAAAATGGTTATAAAAATAAGATGAATGAAATTATACTTTTGGATTATCAAATCTTCTTTATGATTAACCCAGTGAAAAATAAAATTTGTGAAAATGATTGTAGGAAAAATATTAGAATTATAATTGATTTTGGAACTTTTCAGTTAGCAGGGTGAAAATCTCACCTAGCAAGTTCTTTTGATTACAAAATAAAATATTCATAAATGAAAGCTACTTGTCATTACTCATTAGTAATTGTATTGAATTATAACTAAAAATTACATGAAGAATAATACAAAACAGTAAGTGATATTGTGTATAGGGGTGATAGAAACATTTAACAATTTATTGCCCGTGCCTGAAAAGTAGTTTATCTTTCTTTAAAATGATTTTTGAAACACTGGGAGAAAATACCTGTGATGCTAGGATGAATTGCTAAAAAATTTGATTTTGAATAACATTGAATGTTCAGTTTACAAAAATGAAATGTATTTGATTGAGAAAAAGGATTTTTAACTGATAAATATACTACATATGAGGAACGAATAAGCCTTGCGTTAGTTAGGTGAGAAAAAATAGTTGGTTTGAATAAAGCTAATGAGGTAAGATTCAGATTTCAGTGTTAATGAATGTGAATTCAGAGAGCAAACTATGACTCCATTTCTTTTTAGATTAATGTCTTGGAGAGAAGTGTCATGAAGGACAGGATCCTTGAAAATAAATAAAACTTAATTTGGAATTTATGTACTATCGCAACAATGGCAAAATTCAAAATAACTAGCAACCCTGATATTATATGAGTCATATGTATTGAATTGGCAACCATGTGCTTTGTTTCATATAATGTCACACCAATAAGGTTGTGATAATATGTAAGTACTCAATTCTATATATTAAAAACTTTCTGATTTCAATGACATAGGATGAACAGACAGTAATGTGAATGAAAAGTATTGTATCTTCCTCAGTGATCTTAAATGCTTATTTTTCATCAGAAGATTTAAATTCTGACAAAAAGAAAGTCTTTATTTTGCAAAAAATATATTCTTATCTCATTATATTAAAAAGCTTCATTATTTTGCAAAATTTCATACTTCTTTTAAAAATGTTGAAATTTGGATTTTATGAATTATTCTGCTAGGATTTTGCTATTATGCTGTCTACGAAGAATTATCGAAACAATTCAATTTTTTGACAACCATTGCCTGGAAAATTGCCAAAGGCCACCAGAATCTGGCTCAAAAGTGACCAAATTGAAAAATCTTCCTATCAAACTTGCATCCTTTTCTCATAAAAATTTCCTGATTTTCAAGTATAAAGTTCTTTATATTATTAACTGAACAGTGCATATGACTTGCAATGATAACTAATCATTTTTCGTCTATGAATTGACAATTTCACGTAGAACCAATAAACAAAAATACATACATTTAAATTCAAAAGCTATAATAATAACATTCAAAATATACCAGAAAATTGTAGATATTTTAACACTTACTTATAATAATCACCACCATACACACAGTCAATTTTTCTTGAAAAATACAACAAATAGATTAAATTATTTCCATCTATTATTACTGAAGTATCATGCAACTTGTAACTCTTTGATAGATCTGGCTTATTATTGAAAAATGTGCTTAATCCTCGAATCCCCATTATAATAAAATATATGTTCCATTTATTGTAAGTTACAATGAAACAAACTATATTATTCGTTTCACAGTGTTAAAATTTTTCTGTAAATGATCATATACACAGGAAAATATTTTACAAATACAATAGTATAAAGATTTTATGAAATACAAGAACAGAAAATTAAAATTTCCGAAGTCGTTAAAGAGAGGGCGATTTTCCTAGAGGAGGAGGGAGGAAGGCATGAGAAGATGACTTTCCACAGGGTTATAGAAACAAGCCATTTCTCGCTGATATTGGCGCTTGCAATACAATGCCAATCCTTTTTTTGTTGGGTGGATGTGGACGTAAAGGATAATAGCCTTTGTTGCTCCGCGTATCTTACAAAACCTTAAACTATAACTGTGGACGTAATCCCATCGTGAGCAGGTTTCAGATCAAAATGTTGAGATGCAATAAAAAAAGAACTTTACCATTTTCTTTGAAATGATAAATTTAAATACACGCTACAAGTTTATTTTAAATAAAATAAAGTTTTTTTCATTTTGTCAATCTGTTTTTTTTTTGTCAAAAAGTTAATTAATGCAGTTGTATTATAAAGTGTGAAGGTGCAAATTTAAAGGACAGTGCCCGCGACGTTCTTTTCCGCAGCCAAGTAACATGACCAATAGACAAAAGTGATCACCTACAGTAAGTATAATATACTGTTAAGAATGGAAAGCACTAAAATGCATGTTTAAATAACAAACATTTGCTCAAATACTACGTTATGAATTCTTTAAACATAAATTTGCGTTGGGAATAATAAATCATAACTTTTCCATTATAGTTTCCTCAAGAAAAATAGAAATAGTAAGGGATAATCACTCTTATCTTAAGAGATATCACTCTTATCTAGATTAAGAATTATTTAAAGAAGTAAAATTAATGCTCAATAGAAAAGAAACTGAGTAGTGTCGTTAATTTTTTGACTAAATTTTTATTTGATAAATGCTGTATGGATGCAAATCTAGAGAAGGAGTAATTGATTTTCTCAAATGTTGGAGCTTTTCTTTTCTTTCCTTTTTACAGCTTCGTCATAATGTATTTTTTATGAGTGTAAAAAATGGAAGCTTTATCAAATTCATCTTCTGTTTAAAAGTCGTTTTAACTGTTCAGTATTATTAAATGTTTCGAAAAAGTAATCATAACAAGATATAATACACTGAAGAGCCAAAAAAAAAACCTGGTACAAGCATGCATATGCAAATAAACAGATATGGAACCAATCAGACTACGGCGCTGTGGTCAGCAAAGTCTATATAAGACAACGAGTGTCTGGCACAATTGTTAGATAGGTTACTGTTGTTACAATGGCAGGTTATCAAGATTTAAGTGAGTTTGAACGTGGTGTTATAGTCGATGTTCGAGAGATGGGACATAGCATCTCCGAGGTAGCGATGGAAGTTGGATTTTCACTTACGACCATTTCACGAGTGTACCATGAATCCGGTAAAATATCAAATCTACGACATCACTGCGGTCAGAAGGTCAGAAAAAGATCAGGCAAGAACAGGACCAACGACGTCTGACGAGAATCATTAAGCGTGACAGACGTGCAACTTTCCCGCAAATTTCTGCAGATTTTAATGCTGGGACATCAACAAATGTCACCGTGTGAACCATTCAACGAAACATAATCGATATGGGCTTTTGGAGCCGAAGGCCCACTCATGTATCCTTATTGATTGCACGACACAAAGCTGTACGCCTCGCTTGGGCTCGTCAACACCGACTGGATTGTTGATGACTGGAAACACGTTGCCTGGTCAGACTAGCCTCGTTTTTAATTGAATCGAGGTGATGAACGTGTAAGGGTATGGAGACAACCTCATGAATCGATGGACCCTACATGTCAACAGAGGACTTTTCAACCTTGTGGTGGCTCTATGATGGCATGGGGTGTGTGCAGCTGGCGTGATATGAGACCCCTGATACGTATAGATACGACTCTGACAGGTGATAGGTACGTAAATATCCTGTCTGATCACCTGCACCTATTCATGTCCATTGTGCCTCCCGAGGGACTTAGGGAATTTAAGCTGGACAGGGCGACACCCCAAATATCCAGAAATGCTACAGAGTGACTCCAGGTGCACTCTTCTGAATTTAGACACTTCCGTTGGCCACCAAAATCCCCAGACATGAACATTATTGAATATATCTGAGATGCCTTGCAACGTGCTGCTCAGAAGAGATCTCTACCCCCCTCTTACTCCTGATTTATGGGCAACCCTGCAGGATTCATGGGGTGTCAATTACCTCCAGCACTACTTCAGGCATTAATCGAATCCATGCCACGTCGTGTTGTGGCACTTCTGAGTGCTCGTAGGGCCCTATACAATATTAGGTTGGTGTACCAGTTTTTTTTTGGCTCTTCAGCGTATATTAGATTATGTTTGTGCATAGAATTTCTCTTATTTCATAGTTGATCTCAAGGGAGGGGGGAAACCGAGTACCAAAAAGAGAACTTAAGTGGCCCAATAGAAATCCAGAATCGTTTTAATTAATGCATATAGTATTTTGGAAGCAAATGGAATACTAAACATAAAAGAAACTTTCATGCAATCGAAAAGTCCGGAATAGTTTTACCATTTCTAGCTCCATTAACGATAAAAATGCATCTCATCAACACTTCTTTTTTAACAAAAGGAAGAAAAAACAAAACATCTACATTATAGATTACAGCATAACATTTTTTTATTTACATACCAGAAAACATTTTTTTTAAAAAAATCATATTCGACTAATAGTATTCGATGAGAGGGAAAAAAATTTAGCAACTAATAAAAATTCTCATACTTGAATGAATTGGGGCTTTTTTGATAAATACAGTTATATTATCTAGGACCCTGAATTCTAATTCCCTGGAATTACTCGGAATTCATCAAAAAAATATTTGATACATCATATTTAATACTCGCTTATTTGGCCTTTTATTTGTAACATCTTCTCAAAAACAGACGGATTATACAGAAATTTCTAATAAATTTTTAAAATTGTATAATCCAATATTTAGTATTTATTTATAAAATTAAAAGAAGTATTTTGAGAATTTTTTGTTCATGTGAATCGGTATACAAAAGTTGAAGCTTCGAATTTTAAAAAAGTTAGCTGTTAATTTCATTGGTCTCTTTTAAATGAAGTATAATATATCTCACAAAATATGCGCTGCAATTTTCGCACGTTTGCTACTAAGGCTGTACATTTTGAAAAAAGTATCGGATTTAACACTTCAGTCTTTTCTTGTTGTCGTGTACGACAAAGTGCAAAGGTATATATAACAAAATAAAAATATAGTCAAATATATTGCCAAAGGCGGGAATCACTGCCGTGGCAACATCCATGGCATGATCCGAGTATAGGATGTTGAAGCTGTAGTCATTCTCTATTTTAAAAAGGGCACCAACAATGGAAGGACAGCTAAAAAGATGTTTGGGATTCAGTTGCGTGGCTGGACAGCGTCTGCACTCCACATATGACCTGGGCCCATCGGGCAGAATCTTCATGCCCTTAAAATGCTTTGTCCTTAGTCTGGTTGTTGTTGTCGTAATTTCTCGGCTATAATTTAGTTCTGGCAGCGATAATTTTTTTTCGTGGGTTTGAGCAGAGCTTTTGTTTTGCGACTGCATTGGCATCAAAGACCATAGTAGATAAAGTTACAGGTTCAAATGTTCTGGCTTCATTGGCAAGGAAATCGGCCATCTCGTTCCCTTCGATGTCAACATGGGGCGGAATCCACTGGAGGGTGCATGATTTGCAATCTTTTGTTGCCTCATTGAAACGATTTGTCGGCAGAAGAGGAAAATTTTATTATATTGCTTACTATATTTGTAAAACACTTATAAGAAGTCATGTCGAGCTTAAGAAAACATTCAATATATTAAAAAAATCTTGATAATGCATTAGCTAATTTCTTACCAGATGAAAATATAAATTGAATTTGGTGAATTGTGAGAAGCTGATAATAAATTCTTTCAAATTCCATCTTAAACGTGAAGTGGCAATTCTTTGAAGCTTCTAACCATTATGGCTCAAATAAAATGCTCACAATAATCAAACAATCAATAACGAAAAGATGAGTAATAATTACTTATCTCCAAAAAGAATTAAGTGTAAAGATTAAGTTAAGGGGAAATGCTTTACAGATTGATTTAGTTCTTGTATAGGAGGATAATTTAGAAGTTGAAAAGTAGCTCAGACTTGTCAAGGAGTTTTCCGAAAAAGATAATAAAATTAGTTATTTGAAAATTAAAACTCAACACAACTTTCAAAAGACCTATTTCTGAAATCTCTATATTACCCGAGAGAAAATGAAAAATTTATGTTTAAGTGTAAGACTTTTTCTCCTTATTTTAAAAATAATTTATGCTCCCTGTGTTGTTCATTAATGAATATTAGTGTCATTCTTTTGAGTACATATTGCTATTATTTTTACTTTATGAAGCAAGTTTTTTATTACAAGCCAGCCCTCTTTTCGCGAATTTTGGCATCCAGTTGATCAAGAAGTTTGGAGTAATATTCGCCTGTAATTCAACTGCTTTTTCAAGGTAATTAATCAACAGGATCTCTTTCATATCCCAAAATACGCTGGCCATGCCCTTTCCGGCAGATGCGGTATTCACTTTCTTTGCTTTTGAACCACAGGCTTCCCCCTTCCCGCACACTACTTCGACTGTTTCGTTTCTGGCGTGTAGTAGTGGACCCATGTCTCCTCCCCATGGTGACAAATCGCCACACAGCCACCCTTCCGGTATAGTGGTTAGTGATTCTGACTGCGGTGCCGTAGGGCCTCGGTTCGAATCCCAGAGAAGACATGGATGTTTGTTTGGTAATCCTTCTTTCCTTTATGATGTATGCTTCACGCTTACTATTACGTAGCCCCCATGTGATACTTTGTGGTGTATGGGGTTATAAATGTTCTCAATAGAAAAAAATAGCCACACAAAATTGGTCGGATCCCTTTTGAATTGGTCCAAACATTGCTGCAAAAATCGTCTGTGCATTTACCTTTGATCATTATTTAGTAAATGTGGCCCTCATCTAGCGCAGAATTTTCGCATCCCTAATTCTTTGTGTAAGAGGTTTTGCACCCTTTCTTGCAATATCCCCACAACAACAATTATTTCAACAACCTATCATCCAGCATATCATGCACTTTTTTGATGGTTTCCGGTGTGGTTATAGTATTAGGACGTCCTTCATGTGGGTAATCTTCGAAGGACGTGGGACCACATTTATTATAAAATCAGCTGCCCACTTTTTAACGGTTGCCATAAAAGGAGTAGATCCCCGTAAACTTTTGTCACCTTCGGATGAATTTTCTTAGGGTTAATCCCCATCCAAAGAGAATTATATTATCACACCATATTCAAGTTGATCCATTTTAACGAAAAACAAGCAAGTCGTCTACTGCAAAAATTCGATTGCACAAACTACTTGAGAGAACAAGTTTAAATTGTCATACGAATTAATTGCACGAGCACCCATTCAGGAAGCATAAATTTCTTCCCCATTGGAATGCCATCTGTGTCAGGCTGAGAACTTTTCACCTTACCCTTGTAGTATGCTTAAGTAGTAAAATGTAGGTGAGAGAAACTCATTGTATTGTGAATCGAGCATATAATTATGAAAGAAACAAATAACTTTTTACTAAAGTCTGCATCTTAGAAAGTGGTGTTCATTCGCTTATAGATAATTTTAAATAAGATACCCCTGTTATAGATTTAATTAGTTGACATTGTGCTATTTCATACAATAGTGATTATTTAAAAATAAGTTTATATGCATGCGTGAATTAAATACATGTTTGCAAGTATGTATTTTATGCATCACATTTAATTTTCGATAATCAAATTCTGTGGTAGATTTTCAAATCCACAAATAATTTTCGGAACCAATCAGCTTTCATACATAAAAAAAACCTTTATTTAAAATTCTCTTAAAAAATAATTTTCTTAATAAAATTTTTTTTATGTATCATGTTTTTACAACCATTTTCATGCATTGTCATCCACTTCTGAGCTATAGTCCAAATTTTAAGTCTCTAGCTCATCGGAAAGTTAGTTTAAAATCAATTGCAAAATTCCCCCCGGAAAGACATACAAGAAAGCGAGTTATAAAAACATGGTAAAAAAACACCTGGGGCCCTCTTTGATCCCAGAGCCACGAAATTGAATATGTAGACGTACCTCGACCCGTGCTATCGACAGGTGGTCTATGTTCGTGTAAGTTCCAGAGTTACGGGGCCCTTGTCAAAATTGAGGCCCGCCTCTTCGGGGTCCCGGGTTCGAGACTAGAATTTCTTTTTTACATTTTCATGCATTGTCATCAGCTTCTGAGCTGTGGTCCAAACTTCAAATCTCTAGCACATCGTAAACTTAGTTTAAAATCAATTACAAAATTCCACGCGGGTAGACATACAGGAAAGCGAGTTAATAAAAATACGTTGTAACATGGGGGCCCCTCTTTGACCCCAGAACCACGAAATTCTATACGTAGACGCAACTCGACCCGTGCTATCGACAGGTTGTCTTTGTTCGTGTAAATTCACGTAATTTCTGGAGTTATGGGGCCCCTGTTGAAATCGGGGCCCGCCTCTTCGGGGATCTGGGTTCAAGACTAGAACTTCTTTTCTTGCATTTTCATGCATTGTCATCCACTTCTGAGCTATGCCCCAAATTTCAAGTCCCTAGTTCATCGGGAAGTTAGTTTAAAATCAATTACACAATTCCACCCGAATAGAAAAGAAAGCGAGTTAATAAAAACATGGTAAATAATTTAAAAGTAAAAAAACTTTTTTAAAAACAAGCTTTTATTTAAAAGCGCTAAAAAGAATAAAATAAACTTTTCCTTCAAAACTTTTTTTACTATCAACTTATAACGTCATTACACAATTTATATGATATAAAAGCTTGTCGCAATATTTAAGTACTCGTATTTACTTAGTTTGAATTTTTAAAAATTAAAATCAGTCAGGTCAAGTTATTTATTTTACTTGTTTATATACACAGGTAAATCTCGCGACAAGCTTTATTTCATATAAATTGTGTAATGACGTTATAAGTTGATAGTAAAAAAAGTTTTGAAGGAAAAGTTTATTTTATTCTTTTTAGCGCTTTTAAATAAAAGCTTGTTTTTAAAAAAGTTTTTTTACTTTTAATTTATTTTTTACTTTTTAGTTATCGCTGGACAGGCTTCTCAGCCTGTTCAACTCATTCAACGTTGGTTCGCCATCCCTGGTTTAGCTGAATCAGTTCTCGCAAAAAGGGTATTAGACGAAAAACACAATCTTTTTAAATCCGTAATTTTTAAGCAATATTTTCAATCTTCGTGCAGATCTTGGGTAATATTGTTCTACATACGAAAAAAAGGTTTCGTGAGATTATCTTCATAAATGACGAAGTTATTCAATGTTTAATTAAAATTTTGACTATTTTTTGAAAAATCTTAAAGAATATATTATTTATTTGAAATATTTTGAAGGTAAGGGATATATTTCTCTAACATCTTCGAAGAAAAATCTAGTTATTTATTAAAAAACTTCAAAAGGCATTATTTGTATTAATCAATAAAATGGTTAAAATTCAAAACGCATGTTGTAATCAAAAAAGCAAGTTTTATCAACTAATGATAATTTTTTGTTGGACATTGAATATCTTCTACGTAAGAATCTATTTTTTTAATTGCTCAAGTCATCTTTAGAAACTTGATTTTGAAAAAATAATTAACCATCGCATTATTTTTATACCGTCAGACCTCCAT
This sequence comes from Trichonephila clavata, assembly GCA_019973975.1. NCBI lineage: Eukaryota > Metazoa > Arthropoda > Arachnida > Araneae > Nephilidae > Trichonephila > Trichonephila clavata. The sequence continues at coordinate 128,051 of BMAO01017705.1, forward strand.
GTATAACGAACCTCTATTTTGAGAATTTCTCTATTTTAAGAACTTTTTTCTGGAACCAAGCACATATTACTCTCTTTTCTTCGTAAAATAACACCAAATTTAACGAAATTTTTCTTCGAAGATTCGATTTTTTCTCTCGATATTTTTAAAACATTTCAAGTCATTTTGCAAATTATTCTCTGTTGGCACATTTTATGGATATCAATAACCTTGAACTAGTTTTACAATGTGCCTAACTCATCTAAAGAAACAAAATTGCCGTAATTTTTCAAACAAAAAAAAATTCAAATAAAATTAACAGATTCTATCTGTAATTAAATTTAAGGACACATGTCGTAGTGTGTGTTTAGATTACTAGTGATAAAATGAGGTATATTTAAATATTACTTGCAGGCTTAAAATTAGGAAATTCATTTAAAAAATTCATTCATTTTAATATAAAATTATTTTTTTAACTGAAAATACATTGCATTTCTGGATATTATTTTTCTCTTATTGTTTTCCTAGTGGATTCATTTTTGATGGGTAAGATATATAAAAAATGATCTTTCTGATTCTGTAATTATTTTTTGTCTGAGTTTCATAGATTAAAGTTAGATAAATTTTTTAAAGAATTTCCACAATACTCCATCTCAGTTTAACTTGGCAGCGTTGAGAAAGGTATTTAATGTACCAATTTACTTGAAAACAGCTTTACATGTTTTGTTTCGGATTTAAATCCAAGTAAATAGATAGAAATTTGTAAAAAAAAAAAAAATTGCATACATTGTAGAAATTAGATTATTTTTACGTTGTAGAAATGTAATTATTTTTTAGACAAAGTTAATTAATACAGTCAATAGCGCAACGTTATGAAATTCCAGTTTGGCTGAAAACCGATTTTTGACGCCAACTTTTGTCATTGTTGTAATAATAACATAATTACAACAATGCAGATATATCGAAGTTGGTGCCCAAAACTAGTTTAACGTTTTTAATTAATATATTTTTAATTAATTGCAATATCGGAATATAAATGGCCAAAACATGCATTGTCATCCAATCTAAACGTGTATACAAAATTTCAGCTCAATGTGGTGAAGATATCAGCTTCAAAATTGAGTTGCAAAATTCCACCCGAACAAATTACATACATACATATAGTGTAAGTTAAATAAAAGCTTGTAATAAAATGGTACTTGCGAATAATACTGTTGACCATTTTCGCCTAGTAAAAAGATGTCACTACTTCAAAGAAAGTCGTAAATGCTGTTATTGTTATTATTGTTTTGGAATGCACGGGAACAGTCTTCTCCAATTGGCTGTATATCACAATATTTGGCAACGTTTTTTAATTTGAAAACGACAGTATAATACACAAGTATCAAAAAATTATGTTCTCACCAAATGTTAAGTTTCCATAAAATGTTCAACGGTATAGTTAAGCCTACACAAGCTGGGGATTTATATGACTGAATATAGATGATACCAGCTTTATATACTGGTGGAAATAATTGAAGGATGAAGTGTTTTTTATTTGAATTTAAAAAAATGAACAAAGCAAATAAAACCAAATCTGGCCAATATATCTTCCGATATAAGACCAATAGAGGGAGAAAACAAAAAGGAGCGCAATTTCCACCCTAAATAAGGAAACTGGTCACTTGTCCAGCACAGAAGCTGACCGAAACCTGTCAGTCAGAGAGAAAAACATGTTGAATAGGGTGTATGATCGAATCTAAAAACTACACAACTCTCGCATTGGTGTTTCATACTGTTTACCATAATCATTATGAAGTCATGCGGCAGCCGCTTTCACGATTGCACCAAGGCCCTCTTGAGCTTATCTATGGTCGTTGGAGCTTGCATTCGAGATGCAATTGAGTGCTCAAGAACGTCCCATACGTCTTCGATGGGATTAAGGTTAGGGGACATCACAGGCCACTCCAATTGTTGAATATTCTCCGATTGGAGGTATTCGTCCACCAACCAAATCCTTTTTGGCGTGTGCTGTCGTCTTTAAAGATTAAATTTAGACCATATGCTCTGAGAAAAAGTCCGAGGAAGAGTGCAAGGATCTTGTCCCTGTACCGCTGACCTGTAACTCTATCGAACAAATGGAAGTCGGTATGCCCGTCTGTCATGATACCTGTCCAGACCATCATACCACCTTGACCATAATGGTCCTTTTCGATAATGCTAGAGGGCTGATATCGACTCACGCGTTCACTCCAGTGTCTCAAGTCACTGTCCAATGATTCTCAACCTTTTTCTTTTGTTGCGGTACACTTTTAACAATTTTAAAATTTGACGCCCTACTAATAATAAAATAAGTTTAAAAGAATTTTACTTATTTATAATGTAAAATAGTTTATGATAATAATTTTCAATGTTAAGTAAAATTTTTACAACAAAATGTTTAATGAGTTATTAATTACAAGAATGCATTCATGCGAAAATTTGAGCATGATGATTTTTGATAATTTCGTTTATATTTGGTTGTAAAAATGATAATGCCAGTCCCGTTCCCTTATCTACATTTAAAAGTTTTGACCTTTTTTCATTTTTATATTTGTTTACCTGTGCCGCGGGCGTGTATACAAGTCCTGCTGAGTTGATGCCTTTAGTGCCCCGGAACTAAAGGAAGGCGGTGTATACTCGTCCTTCCGAAGGAGGACTTTCTGTATTGTGCTGCTCTGTTTAAAACTAGTTCCACGGGTTTGGAATACAATAACAGGACATTGGCAGTACTTCTAAAGAATTTAATTATTTCGGAGAAGAGGTGGGGAAGGAATTTGAAAGGGCATGTTCCAGGAACAATGAAATTCATAGCTATATAGTGCTTCTATGTGTAATATTTTTTACGATTGCACAAATGCGATACTGGTTTAGGTGTTCAACTGTGTTTCAGGATGCATCACAGAACAGATAAGTTATTTATTTTTTATAATATTGTAACTCTAGATATATATTTTATTTTCATTTTATCCTTTTCTTTCTTTTTTAAAGTTAAAGTAAGTAATTTTTAGGTGGAAAAACAAGTCTTTTCTTCCCCCCCCAATAAACCGCACAACAACGTGAGCCTTTGGGAAAAAATGATGGCACTTATGGGTGTGTGTGTGTATAATTTCATAACTTTTTTTCGGCAGTTAGGGGGTTAATGCTGAAAATCCGAATTCACACAAACAAGATGTAGAAAATTATAACAATATTTTTCAAGCTTTTTTTGGTGATAATGGGAAGATCCACAAGCCCTTTTGGCAGATCGAAATTTATAACCAGAAAATCTGGTTATGTCCAGCTTATCCGGGCCCCTTGGCGCCCAAAAGATAAACCGGCTCTGTCTTTCGAACGTTTTGAAATTAAATCTCTCCTTTTACAGAATGAAATTAGTCTCATTCATTCCTCTTCATTCAAAGTTAATTCATATACAGATGTATCTGTTATCACAAATGTGGATTACGAACCCAATCAAATTTTGTTATATCTAAATTTGCGAAGTAATGAATAACTCTCTGCGTTGTCAAATATGGTCAATAACAATTTTGTGAATTGTTTATTACGATGAAGCAGCCGAATAATTTGGTTCCGGATTTTTTTTTCAAAGAGAATTATTAATAATTTTAAAAATTGGCAGCATATTTCAAGAATTTGGCGGTACAGAAAAGTGCCACGGCACCAGATGAGAATCACTGGTTTGAACACGTCCTTACGCAACAAGCTTCATCGAGCAAGTGAGGTATATCCACACAAACACAATCACAGCACCACTGCCTTAGGACCTCACAGGTCACTACGGGGCAGATGTGTGCACGAAGAGTTTAGCTATCATTTGATACTTTATTTGCGATTCGGCGTTTGTTATTTTTTTAAAAGAAAAACCGTACCTTCCTTTAATTGTTTACATCAGTGCTTCAGTTTCAAAACCGCAAGAAAATAGTAACACAAGAATATTTGGGAAAAATAAGTCGGAATCTCTCTATAGGTAATCAATTATTTAATAAGAGTGTTCCATAAACTATAAACATAAAAGGAAGAACGTGTCTGTATGGTGTAACAAAAAGTGAAAAGGTCAGCATGCCTGAAATTTTGTACACTGGAACTATGGGTGATGATAGTGGGTATATGGAAAATATTTTTTTTCGAAATTCCTTTTTTTAAAGCGATTTTCCTAGTGCTATTTATAAGATGTCACGTCTATATTAGAATGCGACAAATTATAATTCACTTTTTAAGATTGTTACAAATTTTCGTTATATTTATCCATTCATTTATTCTTTGAGGTAAAATTACGATTGCTTTTAGAATAAATCATTGTAAAAAAGTATTATTTGAGCAGTTGCATTTTAGTTTTGGCAACACAACTTTGAGTTTCCAGTTCTAGCAGTCCATTGTTTTGTCAGTGGCGTACATAATCCCTTTCTGAGGGGGCGGTACATATTAAAAGCACACACACACGGAAGTGTTAAGGCGTAATTTTGATACCAAATAGTAAAAATCTGTTGGACTGGGGGGGGGGGGGTGAAGCCAGTGGGTAAGCCACTAATTTTTATTATAGTTTGATAATGCTGAACATATTTTATCTTTTAAAAAAAATAATTAATTAAATATATTTAACTTATCTGTTTCAGTTTTCAAGCTCTTCATTTAAGGCTGTTTTCACCAAATGTGTACGAGAGTTTGAACTAAACTTGAAGCACATTTTCGGACAGAAAAATGTCTATTTTCATGAAAATTCGAAACATTGCAACTCCTACACTTGTTTATAATATAAGGTTTTTAAAATTTCAAAATATTCAATAAATAATGAATTATTTTTCTTTTAACGTGTAAAAGGATTGCTCATTTAGCATTATGGTTTAGGAGGAAAAAATGGCGAAATACATTTTATAAAAGAAAAAAATACGTCAACTCGGATAAAAATGAGTAATACGATAAAATAAGTGATTTTCTACAGGATAGTGAAGCCAGAATATAATATTAATATTTGAGTACTTTTATATCGGAACAAATATTCCGAATTCGGGATACATTCTTTAACATTAACCAAAGACAGCCTTAAGTCTTTAGTTAATGGAAGGAACCTAAATTAACTAAAGTTAATGTCCTTAACTTTAGTTAGGAACTTAATACAGTAATTTCTTTGTCCGTTTATGCCTTCGCCCTTCTAATGGTGAGTGAGTGCTTATAAACATCTTATTACGAAGCAACACGAGGGGAATTGATGATGGACCTCGAAATTTTGAGCCATGATCAAGTGACGTAGACATTTGTGAGCTGGCACCCGCTCTTTGAACTTTCTCATTACAACAACGGGAGGACAGACAAATTAAATGTTCGTCGGTTTCGTGTCAAACTCGCGGCCCTCAACGAACATTTTTGCAGCCCGGCCAATATATCGGCTCACAATAATATATAACAAAATAAAACAATTTCTCCCGAAATAGGAAAGATAGTAGTAGAGAAGAGATATCAAGGGTCCCACACACACACGGGACGTAAACATTTAATTTTTCTTATTCTTTTACACATGTTAATTATAATGAATTACTCGAAATATACCTACGTTTCTATGAATATTAATATATTTTTTTTGCGGCCCACCTGAAGCTAAACCTTGTTTGTTTGGCTCAAGTTAATTTTTGAGTTTGACACCCTTGCTCTACACAGTGGGCACTATGTATATAGGGCTCGAACCATATGGCATGTCGGCCACGTATCCGTCACCATGAATTGTTCTTGGTAGTTAAGCTTTTTATTTCAATTAATTTGCTACTCATTATTCCTCAGTTAAATTGATTGGTAAAGTTCTTGTTGTGAACCCACCACCTTTTTGACACCAACAATGCATTCTACCAACCAGGGACGTCTTAAAACATGGGCCAACTGGGTCCGTGCTCAGCCTTAATAAGATCATGATTCGAAGAATTTCAACGGCCAAATGTTATTTTCGGTTGAATTATCCGAAAAACATGGAATTTCGGACGATATGTCAACTGGCTACATGTGATGACCGGGGTCCATGTATATGTCTAGGCCTACCACAATACACCATCATTAAAGGCGGCAGTCGATCGAGCCGGTCTCTGTGCGATTGTTTGTCATATACATTTATTTCCTTCGGGTTATTGTTTGTACAAGTATTTGATAACGAATGTTATGCACTGTCTATTTGTATTGGTCATAGGTGGGGCCATCATTTATGTAGGGGCTCAGGGCCTCAAGAAGTCTTAAGACGTCCCTGCTGCCAACACGAAGATGTTCCAAAGCGAAATCGGATGGTAAATAATAAATTATTAACATTAGATTTTTTTTTTTATTAAAGTCGCAATCTAAAGTTACACCAGGACCCTTGGAGACAGACCCCGTAATTTTGAACTTCTGTCAAATGGCGATGACACTAGAATCCATGAACCAGCACTCCACTCTCCAAATTTCCACACCAAGCCAATGTGAAGACTTCGAGCCTCGATCGACATGGTTTTAGTTTAAAAAATCATTTTAAAGCTCAAACCTAATTAACAAGAATAACAAAAAGCTATGTTAAAAAGTATTTACTATTCAGAAAAGAATACAGTAAGAAAATAAAACCTAAGTTGAAATGCTATAGTATTATTCCTACAGTAAAACGTTTTTAAAACTCTTTATTTGAATTTACAGAAGCTATAAGAAAAACAGATAAAACATAACTCACGCAATATTAAAATATTTTATTGCATTTTGCAGATATTTTAGTCTTGTTTAGTCAAAAACAGCATTAAAAAATGAAACTTATATAAATATTTCCCCTTCGCTGGATATTGTCAAATCTTCTTCCAAAGATATTCCATTTTCTAACTGACTGCAAAGTGAGTCAGTATCTGTTTTGAATTTCGGACGTTTTTTTCTGTTCATACTTTTCTTACTTTTTCGAACAAGAGAACGATTTGTCAGCTCGATGCAATCCGTTTCGATATTTTCCATCAATTTATTTTTCAAATCATTAAAAAGTCTATTTAAATTACTTCGTCTTCCCAACAGTTCGAATATGAATAGATCAGGAAATGGTCGAGTTGAAAGATCCTTGGTCAAGTTGTACAGCATACAGCCAGCAAAAGCTTCGTTAAGTTTAGGATTTTCAAATGGAAAATTCAATAGGCAATTTAAATAAGAAGTGTACAAGATGCAAGTTTGTAACTGACTAAAACTGTGAACAATATGAAGCAGTAAAGGATTGCCATTATTGAAAGTGGGTTTTTGCAAATATTTTTTCATATTTTGGGCGGCAAGTTCAGCCTCTTCAATCGAGATAGTGTCGATTATAGAAGAAAACAGTAATTGCTCGGAGCATTCAGATTTGGAAGATGTATGATTGTTTTGTGTTGCTATTTTCAATATAACATGAAAATATACAATATTTAATAACAAAGCATATAAAAAATCATCTCTGGGAGCACAAGCGGAATTTTTCAACCAGTAAACAATACAACCGAACAGCAATTGTAAACTATGAGGTATACATGATATGAAATCCATATCTACTTCAAGCACATCTAATAGTAATTTTTGTAAATGTTTCTTTTCAAAACAAAACAAATCATCAAGTTTCGGTATGGATTTTCCATTTTTTAAAAGAAAAATAGGAGCAACACTTTCTTGCGTCAGACTACCATATCGACGATCATATTCACATACATTTTGCAAGCATACTTCTTTATGAGTTTCGTCATCATCTGTAGAATGCTGTAACAAAATTCCATAGATCACTTGCCTGATGTAACGTGAACAAACATAACTACTCGGCAAAGAAGTATTTTCTACCTGGGCTTTTAAAAATACCAGGTGAAGATTAATGATGTTTAGGAAAAAGGATGGTAGATTTCCCAAATGAAACGCTATCATAAATGGAATGGGTAATGATCGGCCACAAAGCGATTTTAATTTTGGATTTTGCACTAAGATTCTTTTGAATTCATCTAACTTGTTTTCAATAATGAACATTAAATTACAATTTTGAGTTTTATAATTATTCATAGATTTATTTATTACAAATTCAATATGTTCTCTTTGCTCTTTTTTAAGACGGCCCAGAATGCGTTTCAAACCTTCATTTATATCGGAATGTTCTAACCAGTTTAGCAACCGAACAATTTTATGCTGCCTGTGGTTAACACGAAGACCTCTACAATTTCTTCTACCAATATTGATACTTGCAAAGAAAGATTCAAATTCTGTGCTATTTACATAATCATTGCCAACTAAGGTTCCAAATAATGGTAATATATTTCGATCAAGTCCAGGGAAATATGACATGAATTTATCAATATGATAAATGACACAATCAAGATATTTGCATTTAGTTCCATCAATATCTGTCTCTAAAACAGATGTTCCAACTGAATCTAGACGAATGAATCCTTTATGAACATCAAATATATAAAAATCACTATCATTACTAAGAACTGGGCATTCGTAATAATTTGCTAAAGCTACCAACTGTTCATCAGCTTCAAGTTCACATTGGGCAAAAGGAATACCCATTTCAGAAAGAACATTTCGGAAAATGTCTGGAGCACAAATTGGTATTACGCTCCCGGAACATTTTCCATACTTGGCAATATGCTGTGTAACAGTTAACCTTGTTTCGGATCTCAACAGTTTTGTTTCGAATTTTCTGTTTGTTCCATCATATCCACCATCAAAAATAACTATTGGTTTAATATTGCATTCCAAATAAGACGAAAAATACTTCTTTATTGCAGCAGCATACCTATGAAAATACAAATAAAATTTTATTAAAACATTTGATAAATATGGAATAGTTATAATGAATAGATCGCTTTTATTCTCATATGTATCACAAAAAATCAGTAAATGCATTTGTTTCAAATCAAAAAGGAAAAAGTATAAATATTTTCATATTAATCGTTTGTAAGAACTAATTAGGAAAGAGCTTTGAAAACTTTCTTTTACCGAAATTTTCACTCGAGCAAATATTTCTGCATTTCGGGGAACACAGAAATATATAAAATAGAAAAATATGAATTAAAACACTAAGTGATAAGTAATCATGAAGAAATTTATCATTTTCAAAAGAAAATCTTTATTATACATATGAATATAATTTTTTATTATTTATAAATTATGTTTTCTTAGTAAACAACTAGATGTGCAATTTTTTCTCCCTTTTACTTAAAGGTTTAAAATTTGAATTAATCTCTGACATTGCAGGAACACTTATTCTCTTTAACGTTTTGCAGCGTTAAATACTGCTCAAAATATTACTCCAAATAAATATGCTGCATAAATTTTTTGAATAATGCCTAATGATACTTCAAAAAATGTTGGAAATTTCGTCCTAGTCCTATTCCAAAATTCACTTTAAGGTTCTCTGGAAGTTTCAAACTGTATCACTCGATAACTTATAAAATTAGTTTTGGGGTTTTAATAGTGATTTATAGATAAGAATAATTTAAAATGGGGATGTGCTTCAGGAGCCCAATTTGAAATAAAGTATGCTTTAAAATTAAGGCTTCGGTAAAATCATTTTCAACTATAAAAACATTTATAACAGTAAGTTTCGATAGAATTCTTGTGACCCTCCAAACAAAGTAGAAGTCCATTCATTAAAAAGCTTTGGGGGAGGGGGGGGGTTCAATGTATGTTCTCATAATTTTATGTAATAATCTCTGGAACTTGTGATTGGTGTAAAATAATTTTTTTTTTAAAGTATATTTTCTACTTAATTCTATAAACAGATATCTGTGAAGCAAATATTTCAAAAGTTATGTTAATTAGCACCAACTATGTTAATTAATTAATTCCATTTGAGCAATTAACAGTGATATCAACATTGTCCGTTTACAATGAGAGTTATGGAAATATTAAGGAGCCATTCATTTATCAGTTGTACACAGAATATTAGAATTATTTAATGATTCTGTTCAGAAAAGACATGATGCACATCTCTCACTATTTGTATATAACAACTCATATCAACATTTTTATTCCAGTTCTAAATTTTGAAAACTTTCTCAGTCACTTCGCATTTGCAGGAAATTTTGCACTACCTCTCACATTATTTTTAAAAATAAATTCTTAACACTCATAAATTTACTTTAAAAATTTTTTTGGTAAAAGAGTAAAATAGGGGGCCCCTTGGCGAAGTCAATTTTTTGGAGACCAGAATCTGTAGCCAAACTACCTATATGCAGCGATAGGTGTTCCAAGAGTAATGAAGTGATGCCCCGAAATAATAAAGATTCATTCTGGCATCTAGATAAACATTGCTAAATCCTAGGGGCCCTTCTATTCTAAACTTTAGCCAAAATTTTAAATAATACTATGGTTTTCCATTTTGCTGAGAGCATTTTTGGGGATCAGATCCTTGGTTATTTTATAAAAAAATTTCATCAACAAACGCGTAATATTAAATAATTTTATTCAAACCAGAATAAACTAAACTAAACTCAGTGGCGCAACAAGCCATGAGGGCCAAGGCCTACTGTGCCCATCTCAGTATACGTGAGATGGGCGCTGAGGTGCATAAGTAGATGTCCGATCAGGTGGTCAGTCTGAAGCGAAACCCCGATTGTTTAGTCCCCAAGCAAGCTTGGTACTCATTTATCGACCCACTGAAGGGATGAAAGGCTGAGTCCACCTTGCTCAGCCCGATGATAGAACCCCGGACCTGTGGTGTGGAAGCGCGATACGCTACCACTCGGCCTCCACAAACCAGAACAAAGAGAACAAATACGGAATTTTAAAAAAGTAATCATGAGACAAGTGTTTGAGTTATGGTGTTCCTACTCTAGAGAACAGAGAGTATCGTATTTACTCGAATCTAAGCAGCCATCGATTCTAAGCCGCATCCCAAATTTTCTACATGTAAGTGAGAAAAAAATAAAGAAACAGTGGCGCACACAAGGGGGGTGTCGTAGGGGTCCGGACCCCCCCCCCAAGCCCTTGAGTTTTTTTTGATTGATGATAATCCTAAATATACATAACGTAAAATATAATTAAGTACTATAATTAACAATTTATTTTATTACTTAATGCTAATTATTAATTCAATAATTTATTTTTTACTGTTTTTTGTCAACAAAATCAGAAGAATCAATTGGTGTTGTCTTGAGATATGATACGAGAATGGTGGACTTTCGAACATGGACACCCCCCTTGGAAAATTTTTGTGTGCGCTGCTGTAAAGAAATGTATAAAAGGTTCAACAATATCCGATACTTACGAACAACATTCAATACATACATGAACCTATAATTGCTCTATCCGCCAGTATCATGTTTTGAGTAGTTTTCCTTGCCATCCAATCAATTGTTATGCAACATTTTTTTAAAAAGAACGTATTACAGAAGAATGTAAAAGAATTATATATTAGAGACTGTTGAACATTTACAAGAAAAAAATTATATCATTTTGTTTACGGCATCGACTTTAATTTGTTTCATCCGTGTCAAATTTTCAGTGGCCACTGATCTGTTTCCCTTTATTTCTGCTGATAAAGTTACCTCCTCTTTCATACGTGTGTCATAATGAACTCGTCTTGATGCTATTATTGATATCTTTGATGTTTAAGTAATTAAAAGAAAATGTATACAAAAAAATTTCTTTAATGCCAGCAGACAACAATGTTTAGGATAGACTGAATACTGGAGATAAATTGTGGAATTGGATAAGTCATCGCAGCAAGTGGTCAGAATGGACGGTTACACTTTTCCTCTTGGAAGGAGCTCAATTTCCTCCATCCAAAAAAAAAAAATGTTTTACCTTCGATTCTAAGACGCACCCAATTTTCAGTAGCATCAACACTAAAAAATTATGAGGTTTAGATTCGAGTAAATACGGTATATCGCTTCATCAGAACTATTGGAAGAAAAAGCAAAATTGTAAAATTAACTTAAAAGATAATAAAATCAAGCATTGGAAAAATTCATACACAATATTAAACGGTCTTCAAACTGAAACCCTGAAATGCACAAAAACCAGATTCACTTTGTCGTAGCCTATCACTACCTCTAAGATTATCAACTCCCCTTCGGTTATCACCTGAATTTAGATGTGTTGAATTCATAATAAATTACTACTTATTTAATAAATCAATCTTATTTATTGACTTTTCTTAATTAAGAGATTACACAAATACTATTCAACTTTAAGAACAATAAAACACAGTGGAGTATGAGAAGGATTTAATAATCATGAACGATGGAATCTTAACTGAATCTACGACGGTCGACGCATACACAATTATAGCTACACACTTATACTTAATTTGGGAAATCAAACTAACCTGATACCTTTTGTTATGGCAGGTTCGTCTAGCTGCTTCTTCAATATCTGGATTCCTTTAATGGGCGGCTTCAATCTCAACTATCTCTCAGTTCTTTCCCGAACTGATTTTATCTATACTTTACAATAAACTTTTCTCACGGCGACTATGTTTCCACTAGAAAAAGTACTCTCTCAATTCATTTCATAACTCGCTAAACCCGAACTTATATAAAATATCTCATTTGCATAAGTCACACTTTTGGCTCCCGGTGGAGATTGGTTGAAATAAATAAAACATTTAAAGAGAATATTTGAGAAGGTTAGTGAAACGCGTAAGCACCCGTCACAACTTGAAAATAAATAAAAAGCGAAAAAGAGAATTTTTTAATGACATAGTTATAGAAATAACACACACACGCACAGAGAGAGAGAGAGAAGTGCTAACGTCCTGAGGGAAACATGAAATTCCCACAGGGATTAAGTTATTCACTCGGTAAAAGACCGTGCAACGCCAGGCTAAGCGGAGAGGAAAGAAACAAAGAAGTCAAAGTAATTTCGAAAAAGAATATTGAAAATGCTGATTTTGTGAAGAGAAGGGAAAATGTTAAACGAGAAAGCCATGATACGCACTCACATCGTACGTGTACACACCCACACAAAAGTGCTGGCGTCAGAAAGGAAGGAGGAAATTAACATGGGGATTAAGTTATACACTTGGTAAATGACCGTGCAACGCCGGACCATAGAGCTAGTCTTATAAGAAAAACTGAGTGAATAAAATAGTCAGAACTGACTTAAGATATAGATTTGAAACTTGGATAATGACAAAACTGGAGGAAAACACAACCAGAATTTTTCAAAGGAAGATTCTAAGGAGTATATTTGGTGGTATAAATGAAAATGATAATTGAAGAAAAAGATTCAATTTTGAGAACTATACAGAATATACAAACAACCTGACATTATTAAAAACATTAAGATAAATAGAATGAACCGGATGGCTCATGTGACTTGAATTATGATGACAACACAATAAAAATGGTATTGCTTTTTAGATCTACTGGAACAAAAAGGTGGGGAAGACCGCGGTTGAGATGGCCTGATTTGGTGGAATCTGATTATTTCGCAATTAATGAAAAGAACTGGAGGTCAAAGATCAATCAGAAGTCATAATGGAGAAATCTTCGGAGGAAGGCACTGGCTCATACCAAGGCTATCTTGAAGACATCTTATTTAGAAAGCCTTGCTCATACTGGGCAAGCACAGAAATTTAAAAACAGTCACTAGTCCTTCTACACAGTAAGTGGCATTAGGACTCAAATCCATGATTCAGCCTCAGCAAAACTCAAGCTATGAGTTCATGACTATGACCATTTGGCTTCAAGAAGAAGAACAATAACAGAGAAATTCACAGAAGGATGTATGAGATATGTCATTCATGTCTTCCCATTCAAAACCTCATGGGAAAAAGTCACCATGGAGTTGTGAATTCAGTAATTTTTCAAAGAAAAAAGGAAAATCCAACAGAGATAGATGTTAAGGGGATTTGGCAAGAATTATACAACCAGAAATGCTCTACAAACAAATGAATCTTTAAATTAAAGGGATATCTTAAATAAGCAAACTCTTGCACTACACAAATATTTTGTTCACTAAAAATGTTTATTATATATATGTTTTATAATAATTTTTTTTAAAATTATAAATAATAATTATAATACAAATTTTTCAAAAACAATTTTTGATTAATTAACTTTAATTTGAATACTGCTGCAATTTAATATGTAAATGGTAGACAAAAGAACAAGGATTGTTATAAATATTTAATAGAAAAAAGAATTTAATAAATATTTAGCACAGAGATACTACTTTTTCCCTCCTAAATGAATCTATAATTCAACTACTTCCGAGTTGACTGAGTTTCCATTTACCTGATAAATTGATCTATATATTCATAAACTTTATTACTAATATTTCATTTAAATGAAAATATTGCTAATTCAATTATTTAATTAGTGTTATCTAACACTGCATTTGCAACAACTTATTTTTTATTTAGAGATCATTACATTAGTGTGAAATTGCCTCATGTGCTTTTTTAAATATAATATTTTAGCTGCACACTAAAATGTCGAACACAAGTTTTAACTATGGTCAAGTGATGAAAATGAAATCTGAAATGGTAGGTATTTCATATTCCTAGCTTTGAAGCTAGAGGCTCTTACCAGATTTTATGAGAAAATACTCATTTTCTTAAAGAGCAGTTTAAACATCAAGCCTAAAATTTGCAATCCTTTTGGAAAAAAAATTTTTTTGATACTTTTTTTGAAACTAGCTTTATTGATTAATGGATTTTATGAAGTTTCAAAAAATTCTGACAACATCTTCCATTACCAAGGAAATACAAGCTTGCAAGCACAGTTATCAGTTTCTGAATGCCATAAGAAGCATAACTTCCCCCGCCCAATAATTAGATACAAAATGACTTAGATAACTTCCTCTATTACAGTGCAGGTTTATCCATTGGGGGCATGGGGCTGGAGCTCAGGGGCCCGGGTAAGCTGGATTCAAAGCCTCCTCCTTGGATCCACCAGCGCTAAAGGGGCCTGCAGATCTTCTGTGCCCAGTACCAAAATGAGCCTAAACTGGCACTGCTCTCTATTAATTTTATATATATAATTGGAATGAGGCCCAGTGGTAGCATATCGTGCTTCCACACCATGGGTCTGGGTTCTATTCTCGGGCTGGGAAAAGTCGACTCAGACTTTCATCCCTTCATGGGTCGATAAATGAGTACCAAGCTTGCTTGGGGACTAAACACAGGGGGTTTTGCTTCAGACTGACCACCTCATCAGGACATCTGCTCAGGCACCCCAGTGCCCAATGGTCACACATACTGAGATGGGCACAGTAGGCCTTGGCCCTTAAGGGCTGTTGTGCCACTGAGTTCAGTTTGCAATTGGAATCTATAAAATACTATTTTTTAAATACTATCAATTATTTTAAACAATAAAAAAAACTTATCTAACTTTCCAAGGATTTATAAATTTTTTAGAGTAAATTTATATTTCAGTTAAAGAAAATGAAAATTTTCTATCTCTTAAAAATTACTTTGATCTATTACATTCAAATAGACACAAAAAATTCAATAGGAAAATAGCTAAATGATACATGAGAGAAGATGCTATAAAACATGATAAATATAAACACTAAAATACGTAAAAAGAGATAAACAATTGTAAAAATATAAAGATATTAAAGATTATAGATTTACAAAATAAGCAAAAATTTTTGAAAGTATGATCAATTACTGAAATAGTACATGACTACAATAAAATGAAGAAAAAAATAAATAAAAAGAAATAAATCCCTTTTTTAATTTTTAGAATCTATTTACTCAACTCTTGTTCAGTGTATTTGCCATTTAGCACAAAAGCTTTTATATTATTAAAGCAGCCATATTGAGGAAATTTTTTAAAAGTTGTTTATATAAGCATAAAGACATACAAAATAAGTCACTTTGCAACTCCTTTCTGATCCAAAGTCTCTCTTTAAGGAAAACCAAATTTTATTAGTGCTGTCAGAATGTCTTAAAATTTAAAAATACTAGACATTGAAGACATGATGTATAAAAAAATTCTAGAAAGATAAGTAAAAAAGAAATTTCAATTTCAATAATTAGAAATTTTAAATCAGTTTAATAAAAAGAAAGTCAAAATTTACAAATACTGGACTGAAAAGATCATTTGGTGAAAGAATATCAGTATCAAACAATATTAAGATAAAGAAGATAGATGTTCAGAACAAGACACAGAGGAAGAATTTTAAACTTTTGATGCAAAACTTTTTTTTCCAATGGTGCTTCTTTTCAAGAATTTTCCTCCAGACCTCTTTCATTATTTTAGGCATGGTCTTCAAATTAATTACTCTTAATTGCTCCTTTTTTGGCAGTCCACCCACCTGAGGCAGAGTCAACCTTTAGTTCTTGTAATAAATGGGCTTGACCAAAAAGATTTTCAGCATTGAACATTCTTCGTTCATTTGAGCATGACCAGTCCATTTAATTTTTTGGATTGTTATACATTTCACAATGTCTGGTTCCCTGAAGACACAGGAGTTTCAAATTTGAGCATCTGTACTAAAGCCATCAACTTAAGTTACTCCAAAAATGGCTCTTATAATGCGATGATCAGACACCAAGAGTATTATCTTCATTTTGTGTCACTGTCCAAGTTTCTGATGAGTATGTGAGTATGGATCTAATTAGACATTTATAAATTGGTAGTGTAGTTGATGCAAAACAGTGCTTCTAATATTAGACAAGTCATCAGTTTTTTAGTGGTGCTTTTTTTCGAAAGATTACCATTGACATTCAGAAAAAAGTGGCAAGAATCAGATAATGACTGCAACAGTCATTTTATCCAAGTTATTAAGAATATATATATATAATAAATTCATAATTAAATTAGTTAATATTTGTAAGTTAAGTCTGTTTTATTGCCTTTAATTAATTTCTTAAGGAAAAAAGTTATAAAAATAAGATGAATGAAATTACTTTTGTATTATCAAATATTTTTTATGATTAACGCATGAAAAATAAGTAAAAATTTGGAAAAATTTTCATAGGGAAAATATTAGAATTATAATTGATTTCAGAACTTTTCAGTTTGTGGGATGAAAATCTCACCTAACAAATTCTTTTGATTACAACATAAAATATTCATATATGAAAGCTACTTACCATTAGTCATTAGTAATTGTATTGAATTATAACTAAAAATTACATGAAGAATTAATTATATGAAATAGTAAGTGATATTGTGTATATAGAACTGATAGTAACATTTAGCAATTTATTGCCAGTGCCTAAAAAGTATAGTTTACCTTATTTTTTTTAAAATGATTTTTGGAACACTGGGAGAAAATACCTGTGATGCAAGGATGAATTGCAAAAACTTTGATTCTGAATAACATTGAATGTTCAGTTTGCAAAAATGACATGTATTTGACTGAGATAAAGGATTTAATTGATGAATATACTGCAAATAAGGAATGAATAAGCCTTGCATTAGAAGGTCAGTGAGGAAGAACAGCTGGCTCGAATAAAACAAATTAGGTCTGATCTAGATTTTACTGTTAACAAATAAGTTTTTCAAAAAACCAATTATGATTTCATTCCTTTCGAGGGTACAATATGCAACAATACCAAAATTCAAAATGACTAACCAAGTTAGCAATCTTGATTTTGCATAAGTAATATGTGCTGAAATGGCAACCATGTACTTCATTTCATATAATGTCACTAATACATTTGCAATAATATGTTAATTTTTGTTTGAGATCTTGGAGAGAATTATCATGAAGGGGGACACAGGACCCTTGATTACAAATAAAACTCAACCATATAATGTGAAACTCAATTCTATAAAAAACTTTCTGATTGCAATGACACAGGATGAGTAAAAACAGCCATGTGAATGATAGGTATTGAATTTTCCTTAGTGATCTTAAATGCTTATTTTTCATCAGATTTAAATTCTGACAAAAAGTAAGCTTTTGTTTTATAGGAAAGATATTCTTCTCATAATATTAAAATCTCTCATAAAGTCCAATAATTCTTTCAAAAGCACTGAAATTTGAATTTCGAATATTATTCTGGTTGGAATTTGTTACTATGCTATCTGCGAACGACTCCATTCAAACACTTCAAAAATTTGAAAGCGATTGTCTGAAAAATTTGCAAACTTCACCAAGGGTCACCAGAATCTTGCGCAAAATCGCTCAAAAAAGCCGCCAAATTGAAAAGTCTTTCTATCGAATTTAAAACTTTTCTCCAGGGTTTTTTTTAATTAGAAAGTTCTTTATATTATCAACTGAATGGTACATATGAATCTGCACTGATAATTAAACATTTTTTTGCCGATTTACTCACGAATTTTTGTAGAATCGAAGAAAAAAAAATCCATGCACCTAAATTCGAAAGCTGTAAAGATAACATTAAAAACATAACATAAAATTATAAATATTTTAACACTTACTTATAATAATCACCACCATACATGCAGTCAATATTGCGTGAAAGATGCAACGTATAGATTAAATTATTACCATCAATTATTACTGAAGTATCATGCAACTTATAACTCTTTGATAACTTTGGGTTATTACTGAAAAACGTGCTTAATCCTCGAATCCCCATAACAATAAAAAATGTGTTCTGTAAATGTTTTATTTACTCTAATTTAGTACTTAGTTAACTAATTGATTCGTTTACAACATTAAAATTGTTCAGGAAATGATCCTATATACAGGAATATATTTTTCAAATGCAAAAACAAAAACATTGCAAAGTACAATAACACCAGTTATCTCAGAAGTCGTTAAAGAGAGGATGATTTTGCTAGAGGAGAGAGGAAAGCATCAGGAGAGGATGACTTTCTGCAGTGTCACAGAGCCAAGGCACTTTTTGGAGGAGTGGATCGAGACAGCGCTATATGCACTCAGATAGTTTTTTTAATACAATGCTAGTGTTATCTGTCATGTAATATGGAAACTAAAATAATTGACTATTTTTGTATTGCTGTATTATTCGAATGATTTTTTCTGAAGTTCTTATTTCATTTTATTTACATTTTAGAAAATTTTTACTTTACATTTCTTGTTATTATTTGCTTTCTTTTATTAATTGTTTTATTATCTTTCTTGTTATTTTAATTAGTTAATTTGTTTTTTAATTTTCTGTAATCAAATTTTTTTTACTTATTGTTTTCTTAAATGGAGACTGAAATGAATGTACATAAAAGAGACTTAATCTGCTTATTTTGCATAAAACAAAAACTTATAATGTCCGTAATTTTTTAATATGTTATTTTCCAATGTATGTTCTACATTAAAATACTATTCTAATTAAACATGACTAAAAATAATTTTTTTAAATTCGACATATAATTTTGCAAACTATTGATAGCATTTGTTACGACAAGATTACTCTCAGCTTAATCATTTAACTATTGGCATAAATATGCAATTAAAATATTATATCCTGGTGATTATATTTGATTTCAATATATTGTAATGTGTGTGTTGAAAAAAATAGTATTAATACAATATTAATACATGTACGTTATATTATATTGAGAAAGTTATTCTTAAAAGGTACTTTTAAAAAACTACTTGATAAGTTGACATATTACTTAATTCTTTTGAAAAAAGAATAGAATTTAAATCTAGTTGAATTAAATTACATGTTATATAAGAATTTAGGTTATTTTTCTAATATTTTATGTTTTAATTTTTCTTCGCGCAAAGCTAAAGTGTAGATATTTTAATGAAAGTTACAAAATCCAATATATTTGGCTTTTTCAATCATATTTATTTTATAATACAATAAATTATTTTTCATTAACTAAATTAATTGCAGATTAAATTGAGGTTTGAAAAATAATCATGAGATATATTCACAAAAATAAATAATATTTTGGGCAACAGATGGCGCTTGCATTGCATTAAAAAAAACTATTTCGTACATATAGCGCTGTCTCGATCCACTCCTCTTTTTCGCCAATATCAGCGCTTGTTTTGATTACTATATGTCAAACGTTTCATTTTTTGGAACACCATCCGGATATGAGAAATAGTTTTTGTGGATTCTTTGCACCAATCTTGATTAATTTTTCCTCGTAACTCTCTCTCTCAATGTATTTCAAAATATTTCTTTTTATTTTTTTCTATAATTTTAATAACCAATGGTCAAGAATAAAGTCATCAAATCCACTAAAACTATTAAACATTAGAGGTTAAAGCTCGGAAGAGCAAGACACTTTTTGTTCTTCTCTCCCCCTCCCCCTCCTTCAATGATATTTTATCCATGGATGCGAACGTACGTAGTCACACTGTAAGCCCGGTTACTGATCGAAATGTTGGATAAAAAAAATGAATATGACCATTTTTTTGAAATTATAAATTTAAATTTTTTGATTTTGTCAATTTTTTTTTTTTTTTTTTTTTTTTTTTTTTTGTGAAAAATGTAAGTTTATTGTTTAAAAAAATTTTGGGAAGCACATGGAGTTAACGAAATTATGGAGATATATCTTCTGATAACTAACTTAAAATAACAAATGGAATTCCAAAAACCAGTAATATAAAAAAAATTAAGTCAATTCCTACTTAGATCAACAAAGAAAAATTTTATTTTAGTTACTTTTTATAATTACAATTAATATAAATATATATATAAGTACATATGACAGAATCACAATATTAAATGGCAAAATAGAAAGCGTTTTTCCTGCAATTTCCCTTTCTTTATATGGTGCTGGACTATTATGTTTGTTTGTTTTGATTTATTCATTAATTAAATTTAATTATTCCAATAAAATAGTGTAGTAAAAAGAAATCACTTTCTCAGAAATTAGGCCTTCTTAGGTGGAGTTCGAACCCACGATCTTTGCATTAGAAATTAAACGCGCTATCCATTGCGCTACAGAGACACAACGAGCACTTTTCTTTTTATATACGGTATTAGGGTATTATTTTTGCTTGTTACTATTTATTAATTTTTTAATTTAATTAATGAATTAATATTTGAAGAAACTGTTTTAACATCTAATGCCATACACTACAAGTTTAAAAGAATGTATTTGAACTTGAGTGGATGAATGAAAAGTATTTTATTAACGATTGAAAATTTGTGTGAACAAGATATACTTATAAATAAATATATATAGGGAGAGTGGGAACTAAAATAGTAGGAATTGGAATAAAAGCAGCTTCCTGAAAATCGAAAAGCTCAAAATAGTTTTGCCACTCCCAGCTCCGGAAACGATAAAATGTACCTCATCAATACTCCTTTTTTACCAAAAGGAAGAAGTAGGGGGGGGGGGAAGCACATCTACATTATATGTTTCAACATAACACTTTTATTTAAATACCAGAAAACATTTTTTAAAAAAATCATATTCAAATAACAGAAAAGAGTATCCAGTAAGAGGAAAATAAAAATTTCGCAACTAATGAATATTCATACTTTATGAAATAAAGCTTGAGAATATAGCTATATTATCTCTTGTCGAATAGCACCTCAATTTACTAGAACCATTCGAAATTCATCGAAAAGATTTTTTAACACCATATTTTATATTCTCTTATTTGGCATTTTATTTGTACCAAATATTCTCAAAAACACAGAAGGATTATACAGATATTTCTAGTAAATTTTTAAAAATTTATAATTTAATCTTTTGCATTTATTTATAAAATAAAAAAGAAATATTTGAAACTTTTTTTATCATAGGAATCGATTACAAAAGTTGAAATTTCAAAATTAAAAAAAAAAAATTACCTAAATATATTAAACAGATACTTTTCTCTTTTTAAAATTTGTAGAAAGTGAACTTTAACAAGTTTTATTCAATTGCCTTGATGCAAAAAACTTCGAAAGAAGAAAAGTTTTGCTTTCGTTGCATATTTTACTTCTAAAATTCAAATGTGCCGCATTTCCAAGACTTTCCCCCCAAAAAAATTAGAGAATATATTTATTATTATATACTTTTTCTCTTAAAATAAAAGAATTATAAAAATACGAATATTAAGTGGATTATTTAGGAAAATTGGGCAAAACACGCGAAATGATAGGTTAATTAGAATAAGTAACGTAGTAAAAACACAGACTTAAGGGATAGTTAAAATACTGGCATGAATATACATATAGGGTGTCCTAAAACTCAACACCAAGCGGGCCCAGGGTGAGAATGGGGGTTCATCTCAGTGCTGGAAAAAAAAATCCTTTTTGAAAAGTGCAAAAGTAAGAATCTCCATCACATCATTAGTAACTGTGACCACAAATTCCTCAAACTTCAGTGACTTTTTTCACTAATGTCATCTTAAGCACTGTCACAAATCGAACAAAACTTTTCGTTGGTATAATTGAAATTAACGTAGTCTAATTAACCAAGTGATAGGGATTTTTTTTATTTTTCCCAGAACTGATATGGTCCTCCCCTTACACTTCATGTTCTCTTGATGTGATTCGGGTGCCCATAATTATCCACCAATTATCTTTTTCTGTTTAGGTAATCTGCTGGAAAATCTGATATATAATTTCGATAAATAATAAAAAAATTATTAAATTTAGTTTATTTTTAAGTCGAGAGGAATATTAATTAAAAAAAAAATAATACACACATAGAGGAATTTTCAAAAAGTAAAAATTTAATACCATATAATTTTACTCCATAATTTTTTCTCTTAAAAATTGTAACATGAAGGAAATAATTTTAATTTTTGTTGAAATAAATTACTTTGTTTATATTAGTAAAGCCAGGAATAAATATAATTTGGAACTTTTTTTTACGAAAATTGCGTAGACTTCAAGTTTTATTGTTGAATAATATACAAAAAAGATTCTTTTGATATTGGGATTATTAAAGGCAATATACATATAATTCATTCTATTTTATAGCAGTAAATATAAATTAATATAAAACTCAGCACATTCTGTCTAATATTTTTATTGTAAAATTATACTATATAACGATTGCTGTTAATCAAATATTTTTTTTAAAAACTAAATATTTAACTTTAACAGAAGTTCAAAATATTTGGTCACCACAATCATCTAAGTAGTTGGATTATGAGTTTGGAAAACACTTACTCTCTTGTAATTCGAGTATCAGTGTGATTAATAAAATTCTATTAAGATTGCAAAAAATCAAAATTGCATGACCTAATGGAAATACACGGGTATAAGAATTAAGAGAATTTGCATATTTTATTGAATTCCATGAAAGAACTGAACGAATGAAAACCCCTGCTTCTAGAATAAAAATGCAAACCTTGTTCGGCAAATACTTCATAGCCGTACAAGATTAAGTAGGCGGAGCCAGCAGAAAAACAGGCTTATAAGTGCGTGTAAGTTAAGACGTATTTCGTTCGCCAGCACACATCGACAAATTTCTTGGTATTATTTTGAAACAATTCAATTTCAAATTGAACAGTAAAAAATGAGCAACCACCAACGTTTAGAAGATGGAAATGAGGTGGAGAATTGTTGAAGGGCTAGAAGCAGGCCGGTGTCAAGCCCAGATTTGTAGAGAGTTCAATTTAACACCCAGCGTCGTGGTGTAAGTTATGGAAATAGTTCCGGATACTGGATCCATGGAGAGAAAGCCTGTGCAAGGTCGTCCAAGGGCCCCGACGGTTTAGAGAAGATCGCCATTTGTCGAATAGAGCAAGGCGTAGCAGAGAGGCTACAGATTTTCAGCTCTCTCGTTACTTGTATGCAGCCGTAAAGCCCGTGTATCAAGGGTGACTGTTTCAAAAACACTTCATGTGAGAGGGTTGCATGCCAGAAGACCTACTGTTTGCATCCTTCTCACTTCTACGAACAGGAGAGTCGTTTAGTATGATGCATACAGCATAAAGATTAGAGTAGGGATCAATGGGCAAACCGTTCTGTTCGCCGATGAGTCTCGTTTCAGCCTAAACACCAATTCTCGCCGTGCGTTCATATGGAAGAATCAGGAATCTTCTACCTACCCTCCAATACCAAGAAATTAACAATTATGGCGGAGGAAGTTTCAATGGACTGGGCAGGCATCATGTTGGATGGTCGCACACCTATCCATGTCTTTGAAAGAGGCTCTGTGACTGGTGTGAGGTATAGAATGAGATCTTGGAGCCCTATGTTCGCCTTTCAGGGGTGCATGTGGCCCCGAGTTCATTTTAATGGCGATAACGCGAGGCCATACAGAGCTTTTCTGGTCAACGAATTTACAGAGTGTGAGGATATTCGCCGTATGGATTGACCAGCCAGGTCTCCAGACCTCAACCTTATAGAGCATGCTGGGACGCTCTGAGGAGGGCAATTGCAACTCGCAACCCCCCTCCAGAACCATCAAAGAAATGAAAACAGCATTGCTGAACTAGTGGGACAATTGTCATACGAACTGATAAACTGCCTTATTTCAAGTATGACACCACGCTGCGAGGCCTGTATAGTTGAAAGAGGTAGTCATACCCCATATTAACCCCTTTCTTTTGTTTATTCTGCAACCGCTGTTTATACCTTCCAGCTCAAACGAATGTTACGTTCGATCATGCGTGTGTGTTGCAATTGTTGAATGGTTATTTGTATTGTATTAATGTATGTACATATCAAATTTCACTAAAATCGGTCCAGTAGTTCTAGAGATAATCGTTCAAGTCTGAAAATTCTCTTAACTTATTACACCAGTGTATTACACTCTCTTCTATTTTCACCTTACAATATACGTGTAGAGTTCAAAGTTTATTTTTTTTTAGTTTTATTTAAAGTTTTATAGAGTTAACATATATTTTAGTTTTCTAAGCGTTCTATGTTCCTAAGGAATGTATATATATAAACCATATATATTAACATGCTATTTTTGAAAAATAAATTCTTATTAACCCAATATTTAATTCATCAATTTTTTTAAAACCAAATTTTTAATTCACAACTGAAATTATTCAGTAATGCGTTAATTAAAGCCAATCAAATTATAAAAAAATAATATTTTCTTTATAATTTTTCCTCGATTCACAGTGTGGAGCGAGTTAAATAATATCATTATTCTGAAATGAAAGCATATCTTGGTTATGTAATTTGGTATGTTTTTAGTTGGTTCGTGTCTTGTCACAAGGCCAATAATCAAACAAGACCAAAGGTCATATAGACAGCATTGGTAATTGGATGCAGTTATCTGCATATAAATCTACTTCTACTCTGAAGTTACTCTCGAGGGACAGTTGCGTAACTAAGAATATTAGGGTCCCATGCAAAATCAGGTTTGGGGCCCCAAGCCTGTCTTATAAAGGATTGTGTTCTTGGTGT
This sequence comes from Trichonephila clavata, assembly GCA_019973975.1. Lineage (NCBI taxonomy): Eukaryota > Metazoa > Arthropoda > Arachnida > Araneae > Nephilidae > Trichonephila > Trichonephila clavata. The sequence goes on from BMAO01017705.1 coordinate 153,147, forward strand.
CTATCAAGCTTTGGGCCCCCTAGAGCTCCTGGGTAGGGCGTTACGCCACTGCTTGGGATGCTACCTCCCTCTTGTTGGGGAACCAGAAACCACCGATTTCAAAGTCGGACACTGACTTTTTCCTCCCTGCCTTTTGTGGTGGTCTTTACCTGCGTTTGACTATCTCAAAACGCCCTTATTTTTCGTCTTGTAGCGGTATCATCTACATAAGCCAATAACAACCTCCGCACCAGGTGATCATTTTGGTGTAGTGGTTAAGTTATTCGGTTTCAGACCCAAAGGTCCGAGTTCTATCCCAGTGGATAAATGCTCCATTTCATTGGTGACCCTGGCTGAACTCAGAAAAAGGCAACCTTCTGAACTGTCGTGGCGCCATCTATCCACCGAAATGCAACCAAAAAAAACCGTCGCGTACGCACAAAGCCGTCGTGACGCAGCAGCACAAAGCTTGATTTAACAAATACATCGTTCGTTAGCCTATCCACCAACTCACTGGTGGGGAAGTGTGTAGCGGTATCATCTACGTAAGCCAGTAACAACCTCCACACCAGGTGATCATTTTGGTGTAGTGGTT
>BMAO01017705.1:334170-482703 GCA_019973975.1 Trichonephila clavata
AACCTCTTTCTGAAATGCTTCCATAATCTTTTTAATTACATAAAATACATCTCCATTAGTCTGCAATTTTACAAACCAAGAATTTGTTGCCTGGTCATAAATATCTGTCAGGAATTTTTAATTCATTTTGAAATGGAAATAGGTTGTGAGGATATAAACTGGGGAGAGTATCATTTTAAAATTCTATAATGTGCTAAATATGTGTCATGCTGTATTTTCAACAAACTATCTGCTTGACAGTTAAATTTTCATTTTAAAATAATTGGACATTCATGTACTGTGAAAAGATTAACAATATATATTTTTTATCAGTATTGGCATGCAGAAGTAGATGATGTGACTTATACTATTAGTAGGCTGAATTACAATAATTATCATCAAAATATTTATTGAAAGCAGGCTTTTTATCAGTCGATGCAATTTTAAAATTTTCCATTATTTGTTTACATCTTATTGAACTTATTCCTTCCAAAAGAGCTACTAGAGAAATTTCCCTTCGCATTTCAAATTGGAAAACAAGATCATTTAACCATTTCTTCCAAGTGCATTGAAGGTGCCAATTGCAAAGCCAAACACTATTCCAAATATGTTTTAAAAGCATGTGAAACTGTTTGGTCATCATTGGCCGTAATGCAATTAATTTTTAACTGGGCACCCTTTCTCCCTGAATGTTGAAACACAATACATATTTCCTGTATTTAATTTATTAGTAATAACATGAGCAACAGAGTAAAGCATTCCTTATTAGTCAAGTACAATTAAACTTCTATTAACCGAATACATATTCTAATACTGAAGATTTTTCAATACCCATTTCAAGATTAGCTTTAATGAACTCTATACAAGTTTTATAAACCAGTTGAAATGCTTGATTATGCTTTGAAAAATATATTATACTGATCCCTTAATAGTCTTTATAAAGAGTGATTCTACCAAGATATTCCATTAATAATTGGAATACAGAATCTTTTTGATATTTCTATACAACTAGTTTTTCTTTTATATGTCTAGGAAGCTTCACATGTTACCAAATGTGTTAAATATCTAAATCTACAATTTCACTCATGATATGGAAAAGGTTAAGGGAAAGTTAAATCTAAACATATTATGTAGATCTTTACATGTGATTCGTATAAAATTTTTTGCAATAGATAATACATTCCAATAATGATTTTTTCTTACTTTAATTAAATAAATGTATTTTCTTATATAGCGTTATTACCTTTGGTTGGATCCTAGCAGGGCACCCTTCTTTTACAAGAACACCTCCAGAAAATTTGTATTTTCTATTATTATTCTCACAATAATTTAAAAAATTTAGCCAAACAATTTACCTCATATATTTACGCTAATTTTTCATAACAATCAATAGAACTTTCGATTTAACGACAAGAAAAAGTTTTACACTCACGAGATCCGCCAAGTGGGCAATCAGACAGCAGGAACTAAAAAAATAATGAATCTACTACAATGGTAAATACCTGGAAATTTTAAAACGTATTATTAAAACATTATAAATAATCAAAGCATAAAATTTTTACATTCACGTGATCGGAGAATCGAGCTTTTACACGGCAGAAGCTAGAAAGTCGATGAACGGAAAATGTTAATTACATCAAATCAAAGCACAAAATAAAATAAAAATACAATATAAAAAGAGTAAAATAATAATAATTCAAAATTATGAATCAAAGTTTTTAGTTGTTCACATAAGTTAGAAATTCCATAAATCAGCAAATATGTTAAAATGATGGAAAACTTAACAGGAAATTAATACAATATAAGACATTATAATTCAAAGTTATAAAATACCTAATCAATAAATCTCCCCGCTAGAGTTTTATATACGAATTGTTTGTAGGATAGAGACAGATAAAAGGAACAAACAAGACCGGACGTGTATTGCGCAGTTTCGTTGGCAGCACCTATTCCTATAATCTACAAACAAGGATGGGTTACTTTGATATTTTTGGCCTCTTTTTGAAAATTGCCAAGTTCATCGTTGGCTTAATTGAACCTACTAAAATCATTCTTGCTATAGCGCTCGTGCTGAAATGTTCGTATATGAAATTCTAGCTGCGAGATTTATTGATTAGGTATTTTATAATTTTGAATTATAATGTTTAATTGTTAAATTTTTTTGCATTGTATTAATTTCCTGTTAAGTTTTCCATCATTTTAACATATTTGCTGATTTATGGAATTTCTAACTTATGTGAACAACAAGAAACTTTGATTCATAATTTTGAATTATTATTATTTTACTCTTTTTATATTGTATTTTTTTTTATTTTGTGCTTTGATTTGATGTAATTAACATTTTCCGTTCATCGAATTTCTAGCTTCTGCCGTGGGAAAGCTCGATTCTCCGATCACGTGAATGTAAAAATTTTATGCTTTGATTATTTATAATGTTTTAATAATCCGTTTTAAAATTTCCAGGTGTTTACCATTGTAGTAGATTCATTATTTTTTTAGTTCCTGCTGTGTGATTGCCCACTTGGCCGATCTCGTGAGTGTAAAACTTTTTCTTGTCGTTAAATCGAAAGTTCTATTGATTGTTATGAAAAATTAGCGTAAATATATGATGTAAATTGTTTGGCTAAATTTTTAAATGATTGTGAGAATAATAATAGAAAATACAAATTTTCTGGAGGTATTCTTGTAAAAGAACGGTGCCCTGCTAGGATCCAACCAAAGGTAATTACACTATTCTTAATAAGAAAATACATTTATTTAATTAAAGTAAGAAAAAAATCATTATTGGAATGTATTATCTATCGCAAAAAATTTTATACGAATCACATGTAAAGATCTACACAATATGTTTAGATTTAACTTTCCCTTAACCTTTTCCATAACATGAGTGAAATTGTAGATTTAGATATTTAACACATTTGCTAACGTGTGAAGCTTCCTAGACATATAAAAGAAAACTAGTTGTAGAAATATCAAAGATTTTATATTCCAATTATTAATGGAATATCTTGGTAGAATCACTCTTTATAAAGACTATTAAGGGATCAGTGTAATATATTTTTCAAAGCATAATCAAGCATTTCAACTGGTTTATAAAACTTGTATAGAGTTCATTAAAGCTAATCTTGAAATGGGTATTGAAAAATCTTCAGTATTAGAATATGTATTCGGTTAATAGAAGTTTAATTGTACTTGACTAATAAGGAATGCTTTACTCTGTTGCTCATGTTATTACTAATAAATTAAATACAGGAAATATGCAATGTGTTTCAACATTCAGGGAGAAAGGGTGCCCAGTTAAAAATTAATTGCATTACGGCCAATGATGACCAAACAGTTTCACATGCTTTTAAAACATATTTTGGAATAGTGTTTGGCTTTGCAATTGGCACCTTCAATGCACTTGGAAGAAATGGTTAAATGATCTTGTTTTCCAATTTTGAAATGCGAAGGGAAATTTCTCTAGTAGCTCTTTTGGAAGGAATAAGTTCAATCAGTTGTAAACAAATAATGAAAAATTTTAAAATTGCATCGACTGATAAAAAGCCGGCTTTCAATAATATTTTGATAATTATTGTAATTCAGCCTACTAATAGTATAAGTGACATCATCTACTTCTGCATGCCAATACTGATAAAAATACATATTGTTAATCTTTTCACAATACATGAATGTCCAATTTTTTAAAAATAAAAATTTAACTGTCAAGCAGATAGTTTGTTGGAAATACAACACAACACATATTTAGCACATTATAGAATTTTAAATGATACTCTCCCCAGTTTATATCCTCACAACCTATTTCCATTTCAAAATGAATTAAAGATACCTGACAGATATTTATGACCAGGCGACAAATTCTTGGTTTGTAAAATTGCAGACTAATGGAGATGTATTTTATGTAGTTAAAAAGATTATGGAAGCATTTCAGAAAGAGGTTGTGATCAATGCCATTACAGATGTGTAAAATTATCATGTTCAGCTTGGTATACATGTGAATGTTCAGATAATCATGCACCATGTAAACATATTAAGTTCATTCTTAAATTGTTTGAGAGATTCCATGTTGTTGAAATGTTTAATATACTTCTTTCCATATCTCAGATAGAAAGTGTGGTGTGGGGTCTTCAGCCGAAGAAATATGTAATGCCATAAGAAAAACCAGGAGACTGAACTTCTACTTGTAGTATTAAATTGTTTATTGCAAGGTAAAATAGTTCAGGAGCAATTATCTCAACATGCAATTCAGTAAAAGAAAGGTAAAAAGTAATTACTAAAGAATTATTTACCTGATCCTCATGTAGCATTAATCAGCCTTTAAACTAGCAGTAAATATTTAAGCCAACTATTAGGGATATAAAAATAAAAAAGTAAAACTCTGGGATGTTCTTTTTTTTAGTTGTCAAGAAAGAAAATATTCAAGCTCAGTCTAGTCAGCATTACTCAATTCAAAAACTATTTGCAAAAAAACTTAACTGTATCTTTAACACCTGATATACGCTTGTAGTGGAGTTGTTTTATGTTTTCCAAGACATTTAGCTATGTTTTTAAGGGATAAAGTTGTTGTATATTTTTATATCATATGAGGAGGTAAGTAATTATAAAAATAACTAATTTTGGCTTTATGACAGTATATTAGAAGCATATAATTTAAAAATCATGCAGTATAGAGATGCCATTGCAGTTGAATGTTAACACACAAATTTTGGAAAGTGATGGGAATATGGTAATTTTTTATATCATTCATTCTTAATAAAATTTTAGGCAAAAAAATTGATTTATACTTTTGGAACATACGAATTTAGAAAATACATGTATACTTTTGGCAGGTAAGTGTTTAATATAAAATATATAGAATCAGGTGATGTTAATGCTTGCTATCAATACAAGCAAAAGTATATACTAAAGTAAGTAATATGTTTTAACTTACGTGTAAATAATTCTTAATAATAATATATTTATCATTTTGATAATATTTGTGCTGTTTGGTTATACAGGAATAGACCTTGAAAATCTGCCTTGCCTATTTAGAAACAGGTATTTCATCCATATGTTACATTTCATGGGCGATGAGGAAAGTGGTAGTAAAAGTAATGATATAATGTGATTGTCTTTTTTATGGTATAGATGTACTAATAAGGATTTATTTATTTTTTTGTCCAGTAATGGACCAGTTTTTGATATACTATTTGTTTTATAAATACAGTAGAAGTCCGATAATCCGGCACGTTCGGGACCGGCTCGGTGCCGGACTACCGAAAATTCCGGTCAATCGGGCGGTAATTATAAGAACAATTAGGTTAATAATTAAACTACAAATTCAGTATGCAAATACATACAACAAAGTTTATTTTACATTTCATGTAATGTATGTACACGTACTGTAAAACATATTTCACTTAGATTTAAAAAAGTCACTAATGTCTTTTTGTTTTCTTGACTTTTGGCGTTAAGTATAAAATTTATTTTTAATGATATGGAAATCAATAATTTCTGAAGCACTGTAGCTAGTACTAGCCTCAGCAAAAGAGATAAACTTATTTAGTGATTTTGCAGCTTCTGCCCAGCTGATTTTTTCCTTTCCTTCCGTTTCGGCATCTGAGTCACTTTCTTCAAGATTTTGAGTAGGCTGAGGGTTTGCTACAATGTTGATAATGTCCTCATCGGTTAGTTCTTGTTCAACAGTCTCATTCTCGTCGATTAGAAGCCACTCCTCTACCTCATCTTCAGGCAGATTTTTCAAGGGATTGTCAGCACTTCTAATGACAGCCAAAACTTTGGTCAGAGCGTCTTGATGGTTTTCTTCCTCATCAGTCTGTAGAGTTAGGTCAGATGCAGGGTTTGCAGCTGGCCAAAGTTTTCTCCAGCATTTTTGGAGTGTTGTATTTTTTACCTGGTTCCAAGACAGTGCAATAGCATAGACATCTTACTGTAAACTTTTTTTGAAAATCAGTCACGTCACAGTCGGCATTTAACAGGCCTTGAATAAAAGACCTTCTATAAAAGCATTTAAAATTTTGAATAACTCCTTGGTCCATGGGTTGAATCAAAGATGTTACGTAAGGTGGGAGCAAGTAGCAACAATATTTCCAGAAACTAACTCATCTACTGGTGGGTGGGCTTTGCAATTGTCCAAAGGAAAGATGGCTTTAGTATCTTCTAGTAGACCAAGGCTTTTGAAGGATTCTTTGACCTCAGGCAAAAAGTGGTGAAAAACCCAGTCTTTAAAGAGGGCGGCAGTCATCCACGCATTTGATTGAGCATCGAATTGGACAGGCAAGTGTGTAACATTCTTGAAAGCCCTGTGTTTTGCAGATTTACCTATCACAAAAGGGGTCACTCGGTGGTTTCCAGACGCATTACCACATAGCAAAACGGTTAATCTGTCTTTGTTTTTTTTAAAAAACCATTGGCTGCTTTTTCTCCTCCCCCAGCTAGTGTAGATGTTGGTAAACATCGCCACAATAGCCCTGTTTCATCAGCATTGTAAATCTGTTGAGGTGTTAAAACATTATCAGCCACGATTTTCTCAGACTCGTCTTTGTATTTTTCTGCAGAGTTTTGGCTTACTGAAAGTGTTTCTCCAGTTACATCAAGTCTTCGAATTCCATGCCGAAACTTAAAGTTTCTGAGCCAACCATCAGAATAATTACCATTCACTTTCAGCAACTCCTAAATCTTGGCCGAATTTCCTTGCCTTTTCAACAATCATTGGCCCTGTTACCGGCTTTCCTTCAGAACGTACTGCACTAAACCATTTAAACAATACACTATCTACCTGTTCTAGTTTTGGTTTTTTTTAATGTTTGTCTAGGAGCCAATTTTTCAGTTGTTACCGATTGAGAAGCAAACTTCATTAGTTCATCTTTTTGTTTATTAATGTCATAAATAGTTGATGAGCCAATATTAAACTCATTCATTAAAACATTTCTATTCTCGCCTTTTTCTAGCCGTTTGATGATTTCTAGTTTCTGATTGAGAGTCAGTGTTACGTGTTTTCGTTTCTCGCCCTTTGAACTCGAAGGCTTAGGTTTTGAAAACATGATCACTGTACAGTTAGAACGAAAATCACTTTTTTTATAAAGAGTTTCAAAAGTTACGTTTACTGCGATGTGAAAGGACACAAAACAACAACGCACAAAAAAATGCCGAAGACGCTTCGTGATTGATTAACGGAACTGCACTTCACCTGAATTTGTTGTGACAGCTGAGACTAGCCGGCCACTAATTGTTTCCGAACAATACCGAGCGCTTCCGGATGATCTCGAACTACCCCGAAAACTTCCGAATAGCTCTCGAGCGTTTTTATTTGCTTTAAAGACACACTTTTGGAGAAAACCAAAATTTTTACAATTTTCCGGAGCGATACCGGACTATCGGGCATTCCGGACTGTTGGATGCCGGACTAATGGACTTCTACTGTACTTTAAATAGTTATAGTTTTTCAGGTTGCTTTATATGTGTTCTGTGTATCCACCAGATGAATGAAGTAAATATTCTTACATCTCTGAAAGTCTTGAATGACTTTTTGATCTTAAAAAGTGCTAGATGGGATTTTCAGCTGTGGTGACATATACATTATAATTGCATCACAGTTGTGAAAGTCTTTCTAAAGCATTAAAGATTGTGTAATGTAATTAATTAAGTAAGTAATATTTATATGATAGGAAATGCAATACAAGTTAATATTTTATTTAGTTTTAAAAGCAATCAATTGTCTACTTTTTTTAAGACAGTCAACAATATTAGTTACACAACACTTTTTAATACAGTAGGTATAATCCAAAACCATTTGAAAAATACAATGGTTTGTGCAGTAAAGTAGCTTAAAGAGTGGTGCATTCCATCTTATGTCAAAGCGGTACAAGTAATAAATTTTTCTTAAATCAAAAAATCTTGTATAGTTGATTTTTCATAATTTTTACAAGTTCCATAAGTAAATAATCATTAGCTGCATAATTATTTATATTAAAATTTTAACATTTACATGCAACATAAATACATTTAAGAAAAAAACGTTTAACAGTACATGTTTTGTAAAGAAAATTAGGAAACTGTATTTATTTTTTTAAAAAAAGGTATAAAGTATTCATTCAGTTTTGAAATCCTAGAAATATTATGTAAGTCAATTATTTCTTTGCTACTTTCCATAATAAATGATTCTGTTGTAGCTAAGTTCATCAAAATCGTTTCCTTCAACCACATAAGTTATACTGGAATCCTAAGAAGGTTTTCAGATAAAAATATAACTTAGTTCTTGGTTTTGCTAGTTATTTTTATAATGCTTGATACTCAGCTTAACAAATATTAATTTTTTTAAATACTATTAATACTTCAATATTTTCGCGATTTATACTTTTGTATTATTATTTAAAAATAATTTTCCAGATGTACTAACTTTTGAAAACTTTCAGAAATATATAAAACTTGCAGCTAATTGATGAATTGAGCCATCACATAACAAATAGCGATCTTGCATCGATAGATTAAATCAGTCGCATTAAAATAGAAAGATAGCTTTTTATTGGATCTCGTAAAAAAGTTTGTTAATATGTCTCTGTCTCAATTGCTACTATTACTTATTCAAACTTGCATAAATACTTTTATTTTTCTTTGGTGATCTTTTTGACAATCACATCGTTCTGATTTTTTTAAAAAAATGCATTAAAATAATTTTATATTATTATACTAATATTTTATTTTAGTAAAATGGGGAAATTCCGTAGAACTATTAATCTTGGAAGGGTTTTATTTGAAATTTAAGAAGATATTGCTGCAAAATAAAAGATTCACAATAATATAGTTTAGTATTCTAATGATATATTTCAATTATTGTGAGATGAATGAAAGAAATGCATTTATTAATTTCAGTAATGAAAGATATGAAAACGAAATACAAAACAGGGTCGGATGTGTGTAACAAGACCAAATTTGCTTGATAGTAAATTGAGAGAAACTCAGGAACGATCACAACAATCTCATATTAGAAAGAGTTGTACATTTTTTTATAAATTTTGACGGGATTTAATAAAAATTTTGGAAAAGTTGGGCATGTTTTTCAAAGATTTGTCTGATGATTATAAAAAAGAATTCAAACACCTTATTTATTAAAATTTTTCCGATAAATATCTCCGAAATTTCGGTTTTTTTTAAATATCTAACTATTGGATTCAGTTTATTAATCAGCAATAAAATAAAGAAATGTTAAAAAAGTTTGCTTAGTATAAAAAATGCATAAAATAACAATTGAATACTATGAAATTAGTAAAATTAGAAACCTGTGTTGCTCCATGACCCAATCGATCAATTTAAAACATTGTCAGCATATATATATACCTGATAAGGTTTGGGCTAAAAAACAAATTAAAAACTTCCTTACTGATATCACTATGCACCCTAAGCTTAACATTTATAAAAACAAAATATAGACCTTTATAAATCGTTTCTAGGTTTAAAAAGAAGGGGGGAAAACATTGTTTTAGCGAAATGATTTTATGTTCATTGCAACAATATGCGTATAATATTAATTAGATAATTCCAAATGAGTTAAAATGGCTAATAATTCTATTAGGGATGTTTAAATCACCTAAACCTTAAAGTAAGACGCTTTTCAAGATTTGGCTGTGAAATAAGCAATTATGTGCTGCCGAACCCTAATTTAGGGGTGCGCAAGATTCCAGAGATAAAAAGCGGAGACAGAGAGTCTGACTGCCGTTTCCTCTGAAAAGGGGCTAATTTACTTTTGACATTTATTGCAGACATCTGGTCAAAGTGGTTCAATAGTATCCGCTTAGAGGTGTGGTCTTCCTAGAAAACAATTTGAAGATGTAGTTTTGTTCTATTGACACAATGCAGAGCATTGAGAAAAAAATTTGCGAGTAAAATCAAAGCTATCTTGAAAGATTACCGCGTCATTTTTCTTAAATCATCATCTAGTTCGAATGACAAAGATCTATATTTATATTGAGATCAGCAATATTTTCTTCGTCAATTGATTTATCTGCAAAGCAGTTGAAATGATTAAGATAAAAAATTTCCTACACATCATAAGGACTTAAGTGTATTGTGGGAAAGTCAGATATATATAAACGAAGCAAAGTTTTTATAAGAATGTAAATACGCATTAAAAATAGATATATCATAAAATAATTTGAATCAAATAAAAGCCGAAATTAACTATGCAATTATAAAGAAATACATAGGAATTTTTTTAGTGAAGAAATTTCTACGTAAAGTTCAAAAAGTAATTTTCTTGTTTTTTCACGCGTTCACATAAAATTGAATAACAGAGATATTTTATAAAGCTTTGCAATAAAATTCCATGTGTAAGAATATTGACAATTGTTAAGTACAGTTAGATCATTTTTACAAGTGGTAAAAGTACAGCAAAATTGCATTTCATAATACCATTAATATATTTTTATAATCCTAAGAAAAACTTTTTTTTAATATGTAATTAATTATTTAACGTATGTTGTAATTTTGAAACACTAGCAAGTAGTAAATCATTTGAAAAATGTTTCGGATGGTACCGAGTAATGAGATATATGCACATTATTATTTATAAAGTTCTAAAAAACATGACTACTTTTTGCTAAAATAGTTAGCTATCCAAAATGCTAAATATTATAAAGTACAGGCAATTGCTCAGGAAAATCAATCATACACAATAATATAAAATTTTTCATGAAAATAATTTAGCTATTAATATATATATATATATATATATATATATTTAGTTGTTTTTAAAAAAAACACCTATATTTCTGAATACGGGGAAAATTGTTTAACACGAAACTGATTATTTTGGAATTGAAATATTTTTTCGTGTTAAAGGATATTGTAAAAAAAAAACATATTTCAACAAAATTAAGTTTATTAGAGTACATTTTATTTACATAGATATGAATATTCATGCATTTAATAAAAATCAATGAAACAAATACATTCACAAGAACTTAACGAAATTTATTACAAAATTCTCAAATTTTTTGAAAAACAAAACATTTATTGAGTTTTTGGAAAATTATCTGATGAAAGAAATTTAATAGTTAACAGTGGCGTTACGTAGAATATTAGGATCCTCCTGCAAAATCAGGCTTTGGGCCCCAAGCCATATCTTACGTTATCCAGAATATAAACGTTTTTGACGAATGTCAACAAAATGACTTGAAAATAATAAATTAACTTCAATTTTTTTAATTAATGGTCGTTACAGTAAACGTCATCCTATTGATGCGAGCTGCTAATTTATTTTTCTCTACTTTTCACAATACATCAAATTTAATGAGTTAATTTCATTTATTTAATACTTAAATTCATCAAATTATATTTAATATTTTTTTAAGATATGTCAGTTGTACTCAATGGCGTAAAGCACACCCCCACATCGCAGGGAGGCCCAGGATTCAAGGGGTCCATAGCCTGAATAATGTCAAATAAGTAATCCTTTGTAAGATCCGGCTTGGGGCTTAAAACCAGACGTTATAGGGGGCCCCTAATATTTTCCGTTAGACAATTGGTGGTACTTAAAAAACTTTTGAAATGACTGCCTACTTGTAAGCCCATTACAATCAAATTTATATGATCTGAGACGGCTGGTCTAGCAATTTTGCCGTGCCGGACAAAATAAAAAATGCCGCCCCTCTCACCAAAGTAAAAAAAAAAACTTATTAAAAGATAAAAATTGGTCATAAATGCACACCTATAAAACTTGAATATTCCTTGCGAAGAAAAAGAGAGCTAACAGTTCATATATATGTATATATATATATATATATATATATATATATATATTAAAAAACTAAAACATAAGAAATTACCACTGTTTTTTTCCCCTGACTTTTAATTCTGAAAACCTTCTGATCAATTTGTTCAACTATTTCATGTTCGATAGCCAATGTAGCTAAGCCATTTAATCTATCTTTAAAATTTGTGAACTGTAAGAAATTTTTTATTAATTTTAATTTTTAGAAACTAATATCTACACTTGTGCCAAACTTATTAGCAAAGAAAGTAAAATAAATGCAATAGCAAGATTTGGAGCAAATTCTTAAACAGAAATAAATTTTAAAACTTCAACTACGCTTTTTTTTTAAGCTGACATTTTCACATCTGCTCAATCAAGCGCGTTTACATCCAATGATTCTCCGTCGGTCAACATCATTTCTAAATTTTTACAGTTTTTAATTAATTAAAGTTTTAAGGGTATCTCTTAAATCATATATATTGTACAAAAATTGAAAACAATTACTGTCAGTACTCATTAAATTAAGTCTGCATTCCAAGGCAATAACTGCTTCGTCCAATGTACAAAAATAAAACTCTATTTTGAATTTTAATTTAGAATATTCCATCGGATCATCTTGTGCTTCATAATTAAAATTTACATTTGTCCGTTGAACTCTGTGAAGTGGCTGTGTCACCTCAAAGTTAGCAGAGATATCAATCTCGACGGCCAATTCTTTTGCATCACAGTGCATTTTATCAAAAGTCACACCTTTAAAAAAATCTTTACAATTTCTTGAGAGTTCCATAGTAGATGGTAGATCGTAATATTTTGCTTGCAATAGCTTGCTTATTGGATTTTAATGCAATTAAAGATTTTGTACCAAATAATGATGTTCATAGGAACTTGCATTGTTAAGAAGAATTTAATAATCCAGAGGCCTCATCTCTTATAGAGTTGTCAATTTCAGCATTATTATAAAAACTAAGCATCATGAAAACTTCCCAATTGAAAACTTAAGGGTTTAATTGCCTCTAATCAGCTTTCCCAGCTATTTACACTAAGTGGCTTTAAAGTTTTATGCCCTTTATACATTTTAATAATATAACCCAACGCAAAGTTGATGGGGAAAATTTTTTTTCTGAACTATATTAAAAAAAGTACAGGTTTCTAAGGATGCTTTTGCCATGTCATTAATGACCAAATTTAAAGAGTTGCTACTACATGGCACATAGATTGATCGCGGATTTAACGTTTTAATTTTAAATTGAGCCCCTGATTTCTCGCCTTTCATATTCACTCCATTATTGTAGGCCTGCCCCAGCATATCTAGTAAATTTAGCCCTAATTTTTTTTTCTCAACTATTAAATTTGAAAGTTCTCTTCCAGTTAATCTTTCAACTGGGAGGAAACAAAAAAAAAAAAAAAAAAACTTTGTTAGAGTTAGATTTCTCAATACATGTATACCTGATATACCATAAATGTCATTTGTTCGATCTTGCAGGGATCAAGGGCGCAATCTAAAATTATCGAATAATATTTAGCTTGTTTAATTTTATGAACAATGTGTAATTTAATATTCTCATATAAAAGAGAAATTATCTCATTCTGAATATTTTTCCCTATATAGTGTACTTTAACTTCCTTTTCCAAATTTTCCATAACAAAAAAAAAAAAAAAAAGAAAGGTATTTTTAAAATTTGGTCCAAATGCCACCCCGGACATGGGTCCGGTTTGTCCGATCCTGTCTGAGAAGTTCTAAGTTTTTGTATGTATTCTAAGGGGGGGGGGAATTTCTAGTGTGCTCTTCTTAAAAAAATTCGCATTTATATTTATATACGAAATGTTCACTTAAACTTTTTGCTAGATATAATTTAACAGAAATACTTTTATAAATTTTGTATAACATATTTTTTACGGTTCAGTTTTATTAACTTAAATGTTTGAATTTTACTGTTGCATTGACAAAGTATTTTATACGTGCTTCAGCATTCGATTTTTAAGAAATTTAAAAGAATTTATATACGAATTTGTATCTTTAATTTCTAAATAAAATATAAACTTTGTACTTTTAAAATCCTTTAATTACATGTTTCGAAAATAAGATATAAATGTTTGTCATGCATAACATTGTTTCCAGCTTCTTGATCTTACAAATTTCTAAGTGCATGTGAATACTTGGTACATATGATGTTAATTGTATTGCGATTTACGATTACTTGTAACAAAATGAAGTTCTTATAGCCTACCTAGCGAATTTTTGAAATTGCATATGAAGTTTTATTTTTCATTTTTTTCAGCAAAGTACAAACTTTAAAGCATCAAAAAAATTTTTGTTATGGAATTATTCAATTTTTTTCTTTAGCAAAAAGTATGAACACAAAAAGAATAAAAACTGATTGGCTTTCTTCCTTTCTCATTAGATAACTTTTGAAGGATGTTTACAGTACAGTCCTACATACTTTTATAAAATTGAAAACGGAAGAATGCTTATGTATTCTGAAAAAAAACCTGAAATTTTAAATTTATCTTCTATTCAAGTATTTCTTAAAATTAAAGACAAATTTAAACAATGAGAGAAAATCCTTCCTTTCCTTTGTGTATATGGTGTGACGAATTTTATTTATTGAAAATTTATGTTATTTTTCAATTTTTTTCGTTTTTCCAAGAGTTACTTGAAAATTAGCTTCAGGTTCCATGAAAAATGCATCTTTAACTTACACAGGAAGCTATTTCTTCTTGATAATTTTTTTAATAACAGTATTATTCATAATAAGCTATTTTCCTGTTTGAGTATTTCGCCACCACTCGTATCTGTAGTAAATAGATTTATGTAATTTTGTCCCACTCCTCTGTTCTTTTAAAAATAATTATAATAATATTGTATCATTTTCAGGCTTATTTTTTGTATCGTTTTCTGTCTATCCCATGTTAAATCGAACCTGGTTAATCTCTCTCTCTCTCACTAAATTTTACTCAGGAAAACTCATAAACATACAAGTAAGTAATATGCAGCTTTATTTTCCTCTGTCCTGTGTGAGTGAATTTTAACGTCACCCTGTTCAGTTACACCAGGGATTTCAGCGACGAACCTCGTAATTTTGGACCATGGTCAAGTGACGAAGACGACGCCCGAGCTGGTATCCCCTCTCCTAACTACCACACCACACCAACGGGAGGACATGTGAGCTGTCGACAGATTCGACATCCATCGCTCCCCTACACGGCGGGTCTACAGTGGTACTGGACTCGAACTCATGACATGCCAGCCACGAGTCTGTTACCTTGACCACTAGGCTAATAGTGCCACTTCCTATGTTCTGCAGAGCATAATAAAGGGCTGATTTTAAAGTAGCTTTGTATATTTAAAATACTAATATATTTTTACTTGATAAAGCCCAATCAAAATAGGACCCTCGGTTTTTTTTGTTGTTATTGCACTAGGGCCTTTGGTTACCTAGTTACGCCCCTTATATATAACTCTAGATTAAATAAAAAAAATAATAGTGTATTTCCAATCCGAACAGTCTGGAGAGTAAAATGTCAACTCAGGTGTCATCGTCCTCAATTCACCGTGATTTAAAATTGCGAAGTTCGTCACCTCTATACCCCTCACATTGTATCGCCCAACGAAATTCAATCAGAAATTAACGAAAAATTTATTTGTTTACTTTTATTATAGAAGTTTCTGTTCACATCTATATTTTTTATTTCAGAGAGCGCAATTACTGTTGGATATTGATTAGGTTTGCTTTCAAACGTTTCTAGCATACTGTATTAATTTTTAAAAATACGTTTCAAAAATATATTTAACAATGTATAAAGGTACTATCCCTCCTTACGTGTTTTTAAAAATTATATATTTTTTGGAAAAAAATAAAAAATTTTAAAAAAAATGAGTTAAATCAATGATTTTCAAACATTCATTTTTTAAGTTAGCAACCTAAAAAGGAATCAGCAAAAAAGTAAACGAAAAATATTCATATTTCTTAGAAAATTTAAAACTAGTATATGTGTTCTACTTCTATGGTCATTTTGCTCTGACCTTTTTTATCTCGCTATAATCTTAAAAAAAGTTTTCACACACCATCAAATAGTTATAAAAATAGACTTCTAAAACAGAAGCATGACTTTAATATTTTTCTTACAATTATATTTTCATTAAATTTTTCCCAAATTCCGTGGAAAAACTTAATAAAAGTGTAATAATGATAATGTTTGATGTGCAGCATAGTGAGATACATAATAGCAATTATTTTCCAGTATTTATTAAAATGTCTGTTTTTATGTTACTAACTACTTTACAAAAACTCACAAAAAATTATTAAACCAGTTACATTTAAAATATTTTGCGTTCTAATCAAGATAAAGCATTAAAAATATCTAGCCAAAATAATAAATCAGGAAAAAAGAAACAAGAAAAAATGTTCCCAGGTTTTCCTAATAAGCAGATTGTCCTGTTCCTCTTCAAAGTGTCGTAAAATAGCCCCCCCCCCGGTGAATCATGAGATGGTTCAATTACAAAGGAAAGTATTGCATTCACCATCTAAGATAGGAGATAAAAGCCCTGACAGGCTAGGCGCTCCAATAGAAAACTTCACTATAAAGGAAAGTATTTAGGGAGTGGAGACAAAAACTAACATTCCTTCCCTTTTCTTCCTCTAGGAGGGTCCATTTATTTATCATACTGTAGCACCCCACTTTCCTCTCTTTCATAGCAATTCTCCAAATAAAATATCAGAAAAAATAATTTGAATAGAGGCATGATAGAAAAATCAAAAGTATGAAAAAACATTCACTTTGAAATAATGGTGAATAGTGAAAGAAAAAAAAAAGAACAACAAATTAAATTTACATTCAACCATTATTTTAATTATATTCTTTTTGTTTTTAATAGAAAGGACTGAGAATTATTGGAGTAATTCAATATCATTCATTTTCAGTTTTCATGTCCTTAATTTAATGTTACTGAGTTACACACAGCAAAGATTTTGCCACTTTCTTCTAGTAAACTAAGGTAGTGATTTTTCCCTTTTGTGAACATAATTTGTCCAGGCATAGAATGTTCAATAATACATTAAATTTGAAATAGTATATAGCTGTGGAAATTATCTAAAATCTGAACTTTTAAATAACTTCAGCAATAAGTTTTAAATTTTTTTAATTAATCCTGAATTGTACACAATTTATTAAAATGCTTTTAAAATTTCAGAAATATAATCCCTGGGTTAGAGTTGAAAAGATAGCAGTGTTTTGAAAAAGAAATTTAAAAACTAAATTCACACACATATCTGTTTAAATAAAATAAAAGAAACTGAATACAAAGAAGTATAACATTTCATTCAACACTGAAATTCTAAAAATCACAGCTTCCTGTTGTGAATGTGTGGTGGTGTGGAATTTAGGAGAATGAAATGCTATCTGATTAAAAAGTATACAAAGATAGCATGTCAAGTTATTGAGATTTTATACATATACTAGCTGTTACCCGACCGCTTCGCTGGGTATTTCATGATGTTTTATAAATTTTTACTGCTTATATATATATGTATAAATTATTGATATCTAAGTCCTAGCATTAAGAATTCGATTGTATTGAAAAATATACTTAGACCTGTAACTGTCACCTCTTGATAAATAAAAAGGGCATAACTCATCTAATTTGTATTTTCTAAAAATCTCTAAAATTGAAGTATAGAATGATGTTTGCTCTTTCGTAACCCAAAAACCAAGTGGATTCCCGCAAAACCAATTTTCGCGGGGGATCTTTACTCCGTAAATTGAACATGCAAGCCAAATTTCAAGTCTAAATCAAACAGAAATAAACAAAAGTTTTACTATCAATATCCCCGTAATCCCGTTGAGAGCCGTTTTCCAAAATAACCTCTCTTAGCGGATTTCAATTCAACAAAAGAAAAATGCAAACCAAATTTCATTATTATAGTCCTTGTAGCTCGAAAAAAGGATTTTTTTTGTGTCAATACGTCCCAGTAACCCCTGCACCCCTCCGCAGAACGTGATTTACTTAAAATACATTGTTAGTGCATCCCTATTCAACAAAAGAAACATGCTTAAAAAACTTCAAGTATATGGGTCTAACAATTAAAAACAGAAATATTTTGCTGTAGTTCCTCTTGACCCCTCGCAACCATCCTTAGGGGTCAATTTTCGTTTTACTCTTTGTTAGAGGAATTATATTCCATGAAAGCCTACCACATGTCTACCAATTTTCAAGCAGGATGATCAAATAGTTTAAAAATGGAAATATTTATCGATTACGCCTCTTAATCTCCCTAAATTAAACTTAGTAGTTGATATTCGCAAAACCCATTTTGTAGCGGTTCTCTACGAAAGGAATCTGCTTATCAAATTTCAAGACTGTACGTATAATAGTTTAAAAATGGGGATAGTTATCTATAACGCCACTTGAGCCCCCGCAACGCCACTTCGGTGCCTGTTTTCACAAAACCCATTTTGTAGGGGAATTGCACTATATGAAAGGAATCTGCTTAGCAAAATTTGTGCGTCCAATAAATTAAAAATGCAAAAAAATTATCAATAACGCCCCTAGAACCCCCGCAACGCCACCTAGGGGTCTATTTTCACAAAACAGATTTTGTAGTGTATCTCTATCCTATGAGAGGAATCTGCTCACCAATTTTCAAGACTGTGCGCGTCTAATAGTTTAAAAATAGAAATAATTACTTATATCTGCCCTTAACCCCCCGCAACACCCCTTGGGGTCAATTTTCCCCAAACCCGTTTTGCAATGGATATGTACTCCATGAAAGAAATATTCCTACCAATTTTCAAGCAGGTAGATCAAGTAGTTTAAAAACGAAAATATTTATCTATTACGCCACTTAATCCCCCGCAACGCCACTTAGAGGTCTGTTTTCCCAAAACTTTCTTATAGCTGATCTCTACTCTATGAAAGAAATCTATTTATGAAATATAAAGACTGTGCGTCTAATAGTTTAAAAATGGAAATAACTATCTATAACGCCCCTTAAGTCCCGCAACGCCACTTGGGAGCAATTTTCACGTAAACCATTTTGTAGCGTATCTCTACCCTATGAGAGGAATCTGCTTACTAAGTTTCAAGACTGTACGTCTAATAGTTAAAAAATCGGAATTTATAACGCCCCTTAAACCCCCCCCCCCCGCAACACCCCTTGGGGGTAAATTTTTTAAAAACCCATTTTGTAGTGGATATTTACTCCATGAAAGAAACTTACCTACCAATTTTCAAGCAGGTAGGTGAAGTAGTTTAAAAACGGATATATTTATCTATTACGCCCCTTAATCCCCCGCAACGCCAATTAGAAGTCTGTTTTCACAAAACCCGTTTTGTAACTGATCATTATTCTACGAAAGGAATCTATTTATCAAATTTAAAGACAGTGCGTCAAATAGTTTAAAAATGAAAATAATTATCTATAACACCCCCTAAGCTCCTGCAACGCCACTTGGGGGACGATTTTCACCCAACTCATTGTGTAGCGGATCTCTACTGTATGAAAGGAGTCTGCTAACACAATTTCAAAATTGTACATTGAGTAGTTTAAACATGGAAACAATTATTTATAACCCCCCTTAACCCCCGTAACGCCCCTTATGTTTCTTATTTCGGGAAATCCGTTCTTAGCTGATGTCTACTCTATGAAAGGAACATGTCTACCAAATTTCAAGTATGTAGGTTGAATAGTTCCAGAGATATCGTGATTAGTCAGTCAGTCAGTGAGTGAGTCGCTTTTCTCCTTTATATATATAGATTTAAGTCAGGGCAGTTTTGTTACAAAAGCTGCTGAATTGTTCATGGTGCTAAATACTGGCTAAGTTGCAGCCTTAGTGCCAGGAAGAAAAATGGGGAACTCTGACACTTTTAAACAATTATAACTTCAGGTTCTTATTAAAATATGCAGTTATATTTTCATCTACCTCTGAAATTAGCACATCTTATTGGACTAAGTGAAGGCATTTCTGGACAGTGTAGCATTGATAATTAAAAAAATATATGCTATAAATTTGGGACTAAAACCGAGAAGTGAAAAATTGAAGCAAGCACTGAACATGCGGAACAGTAACAGGAAATTTGGGATAATGTACAATTAAGTTCAAAGGAAATTATTAAAGGAATTAAACATGAGAAAGAAAAAATGTATTAATCTTTCTTTTTAACAACCCCCAAATTAAAAAAAAAAAAAAAAAAAGGAGGAAGAAAAACTTATACATTTTTTCTTCATTGAAGTAAAATTTTCAGGAAAAATCAATCTCATTTTTTAAAACAAATATTTAATTTCTATATCTCAATACATCAAATTCAAATTTTTATTTCAAGAAATTATAATTCAATGAAAGAAAACAGCCACTGTCATGTTATAATATATTCTTATCATTAGAAATCTTATTTTTTTAAAAAAAGAATTCTGTATGAATTTTTTTTTTTTTCAAAACCTATAACAAAACCTTGTTTTCACTGGAATATGTGTTCCAAGCAAAATATACATTAAGGTATTTTTAAAATTTAGCATTATTTTCCTGCCATTAATAATTAATTTTGAAGTACTGAAAACTTATTTTAAAATTATCTCTACTCAATATAGCTAAAAACAAATAATAATACTGTTTCATGAAATTTACTTAAAAAATTTTTTTTTTAAGAAAAGTACATCAATACTACTGATGATTAAAATGATTATAATACTATACTTTTTAAAATTTTTTTAAAAATATTTTCAGTTTTATACTACAGAATTTTAAGTTTAATCACGTTTTATAAGCATAGCTGAAATATGAATCTTATTGTGAACAATGGTTATAATGAATTTTGAGCAAAGTAAGAACAGAACTGAAAAATAAATTATCCCCTTTATGTATTAGCTAAATCACAATATAAACATAATTTTGGATTGTTTTTTAACTGAAAAATTATATGGAATTCAAGTCAATTTTTGTTTAGCATAAGCTGGAAATAATTTTAATTCTAAACAGTATTTAAAAGGCAATGCATGTAATTCCTACCATTTTATAACAGTCAATATGATATAGATAAATATAAAACACAATTTTCTTCTTTTATCATTAATATATATATGTATAATTATTATATTATATATATATATATATCTCAATATATATTTTTCTAGTTATGTTTCTTAGAATTTGTTTTCTATCATTTAGCTTTGTGGGTAGTATAATTTTGTCTTATTATTTTTTTTTCATTTTATTATACTATATATAATATAAGAATTGCTCTAAATGAAAACATGATTTAATTTCAGCTGCAAAAGTTAAAAGGATTTTGTAACAATAATCCTCAAGTGTCTGTTTAGAAAAAATTTGCTAAACCTGATTCAAATGTTATAAGGATTAATAAAAATTCACTAAAAATTACAAATAATCAAAAATATATTAATAAACTAAAATATTTCACTCATCTATTTTAAGTCTACAATATGATTACAGTTCTACATTTGTTTTTCCAGTTTCATTTAATATTTTTAAAAATTTAATCTTAATTTTTATTTTATAAACATACCATATTTCTAATGAACTTGTCTACAACAAATAAACGATGAAAACATATTTATATCTTAAAATTCAAACAAAAATTGAAAAAACATTGAAATTGTTCAGTAGTAAAGTTATAAACAATAAACGCACAATATTTATAATGGGTTATTAGATTCACACATACTGAAACACACACTCAACACAGCATATCCAAAAAATACAATACATTGCACTTTTTAATGGTAATTATGTTGAAAGTAGCCAATAATTCATAGAGAGCCAAATATAGCAACCCAAAAACAGAGGAATTTGAAATCCAAGGCTGTAAAAAGTAGGAATATGTGCTGCCAAAGAAATTGCGTATTACTTCTCCGGCCTGATTTGTTCCCTTTATCTATCAGACTTGTGAAAGTGAGTTATTATGTATACATACTTATATTCAATCAAAATAATGAAGCCAAGGAACTGAATTTTTATTAAATTTATTAGAATAATATAATTTGATACTTTTACTTATTTTAAAAAAAAATATGACATTTTTTTGTATTTTTTTTTTATATTTAAATAATAGTTATATAACACATGCCGATTAAGAAAAAAAAAGTCTTTAGTGAAGTGAAATCAGATCTGTGAATGAAAAGGGTTAGAAGAATAATAAAAATAATAAAACAAATAGCTTTGGGGTATGATACATTTTCTTAGTTAATATTTAATGTTCGTAATTTAGTTCTTTTTTTTTTTTGTGGAAAATTTAAGAAAGTTATTAAAAACTGATTTGTGAGGATGAATAAAAAGGAAAAATCTGAAGTAGCTTCTCCGGAAAAAAAGTCGAAACGCATCAAGAGCCTTCATTCAAGACCCCATATTTTATCAATTGTACCGGTCAGTGCTTAAACAATTTTATTACAAAAAATTTATGCTAACTTTTAAAACTACATATGTTTTTTGTGTGTGAAATTTACTTTAACTTTTTGCTGCTGAAATTATCCTCTGACCTTTGTGATTAAACTGTTGTCTAAATGGAAAAGAAAAAAATAGTTGCATACAGGACTTTTTCGGATCTAATTTGATATGTTCGATTTGATTTTAAAATGATTTTGAAATTGTGGGAAATAAGTCTTTTAAGGTTTAATTTAAGGGGGGGGGGCCCTTGGCAATGCCAATTACTTTTGGCGACCAAAACCAATCGCCAAGCTACTTCGCTTAGCGATAGGTGTCTGGAAGTTAGAATGAATTCGTTATCTCATCATAATATTTATATAAAAATCGCCAAATTAAAAAAATCGCCCTATGCTACACTTGAGCCGTCTTTTAAAGGCCAGTCTAGTGTTACCTAAACCTATCAAAATTTGATTAGTATTTGGCTGAAAAATCCGGTAAAGTCCTAGCACAGCACACTGGTGTATTTGGCGACAAAAGTTTTTTGCCAAATGGCGCCAATTAAAAAATTGCGTTTTTCAAAATGGCGCCAGAGACGAAAAACATCGAATAAATGTGGTTTCTAAAACGGGCAACATTGGAAACTTAAAAAAAAATAATTAAATGCAAGTTTCGAGCATTCATTAAAATATTCCATCAATCCTTCATTCACACAAATAACAATTTCTTTCTTTCCTTTTGTTCAGAAAAAAATCCATCCATTGTGTTTTCACGAAGAAAACATGGTTTCTAAAACAGCTTCAACAAGAAAAATTGAAAAATCTTCGCTTCTAAAACGTTGCAGTGGGAAAAGAAATCCAATATGAATGCCTTAGGCTGATGAACTAACGATCTCCATTTCTCTCAAAAACTAATTTTCATATTTCGGACATCCATACCTAACGAAATATTTTCAGTTGTTCTCTCATTCACAAAGCAAGTATTTCTTTCTTGCATCTTTCATTCTAAAGAAAAAATATTAATTCATCGAGCTTCAAAAAAGAAAACGTGGTATCCGTAATGGCTTCAAGATGAAAACAGAAAAATATTTGCTTCTAGGATGCAATAGTGAGAAAAAGTATTGTCCAAATTGAATTTATCAACGCATCTTCCTTTCTCTCCAACAAATATTCTTTCAGCAGTTGTTTCATTTAAAGAAAAAAGAGAAAAAACCCACTAATTCCTTCAATTTCAGCTTTCTGGAAAAATCTTACACGTCTTCAAGTTTTCCATCAGAAAAAAAATTACTGCTGTCCAAAAAATCCATAGGGTTACTATTTCCAAAATTTTGCAGGGTTACCATATGGGGTCAATTCACGACTAGTCGGCGCCAAGTTAGAATCATGTGACGAGTATACAAACAGGTCATGTTTAAGAAATCTGCATTGCACAAATGTATCAAACTGGAAAGAAGTTCACTTCCAGTTGTTTGCCCCTTCTTGGAAAACATTGCAAGAAGTTCTTCTGTAACAAAAAAAATTTTATCAATTCCACGAACAAACGCAAGCAATTGGCTAGTCAATTGGCTAGCAATAGATTTGTCTTAAAAATTAGCTTTATTGAGAACAATATACAAATGCCTTTTTATCCCCTTTAACATATTCCCCTTCCCTATCAATATACATAATTACATATCAGTTTTCCACCTTTCAAAATAGTGCCGTGACTCATTAGATGTCATTATCTTTAATAAGTTTGCCATTTTTGCCTTCACCCCATCTACAGATTGAAAATGTGTTTCCTTCAATGCATTTTTCACTTAAAAAACATATAGAAGTTGTATGGAGCAAGATCTTATGAGTACAGTGGATGCTCGAGCACCATAATGGGGTGTCTACAGAAAACTGTTTTACAGAGAGTGCAATGTGCTCCAGGGTGTTGTCTTGATTAAGTTTTTTAGTACCAGTTTTGTGCAAGCTTTCACACTTGCAAATTCTTGACCAAAATCTTTCTTAATGTTCGTTATATCTGACATTATCTGAACACTCAAACATTAGTCTTCTTGCATGATTTCATTAATTTTTTTAAAAGTTTTCATCAGTTCTTGATGACACAGGTCGACCAGAATGTTTATCATCTTAAAAAGCCTCCCAGCCTTCCGAAAATAGCCTATGCCATTAAAAAATTTGACCATATGAAATGAAGTTATCTCCAAACACTTTGTTTAACAATATAAAACATTACGTTGGTGGTTTTTTTATTTCATGAGGAATTTCAAATAATGTATGCTCAGCTCGATATTTAAGATTATCATGGTACTTCAACATGACAATGTCTTACTCAAACAAGAAAAAAGAAAATAAATTAAAAATAAAAAAAACTTTTTTAAGCACAAGCTTTTATTTAAATGCTCCAAAAAGAATAAAATAAACTTTTCCTTCAAAACTTATTTTACTGTCAACTTATAACGTCATTATACAATTTATATGATATAAAAGCTTGTCGCGAGATTTACCTGTGTAGATAAACAAGTAAAATAAATAACTTGACCTCAATGATTTTAATTTTTAAAAATTTAAACTAAGTGAATGCGAGTACTTAAATCTCGCGACAAGCTTTTATATCATATAAATTGTATAATGACGTTATAAGTTGACAGTAAAATAAGTTTTGAAGGAAAAGTTTATTTTATTCTTTTTGGAGCATTTAAATAAAAGCTTGTGCTTAAAAAAGTTTTTTTATTTTTAATTTATTTTTTACTTTTTAGTTATCGCTGGACAGGTTTCTCAGCCTGTTCAACTCATTCAACGCTGGTTCACCCCATCCCTGATTTAGCTGAATCAATTCTCGCAAAAAGGGTATTAGACGAAAAACACAATTTTTTTTAAATCCGTACTTCGTGCAGATCTTGGGTAATATTGTTCTACACGCGAAAAAAAGGTTTCGTGAAATTATCTTAATAAATGACGAAGTTATTAAATGTTTAATTAAAATTGTGATTATTTTTTGAAAAATCTTAAAGAATATATTATTTATTTGAAATATTTTGAAGGTAAGGGATATATTTCTCTAACATATTAGAAGAAAAAGCTAGTTATTTATTAAAAAAATTCAAAAAAGCATTTAAATATTTGTATTAATCAATAAAATGCTTAAAATTCAAAACGCATGTTGTAATCAAAAATGAAAGTTTTCTCAACTAATGATAATATTTTGCTGGACATTGGATATCTTCTACGTAAGAATCTATTTTTTTAATTGCTCAGGTCATCTTTAGAAACTTGATTTTGAAAAAATAATTAACCATCGTATTATTTTTATGCAGTCAAACCTCCATGTAACGAACCTCTATTTTGGGAATTTCTCTATTTTAAGAACTTTTTCCTGGACCCAAGCACATATTACTCTTTTCTTCGTAAAATAACTCCAAATAGCGAAGTGCATTTCCTATTTAACGAAATTTTTCTTCTCAGATTCGATTTTTTTTCTCTCCTTATTTTTAGAATCTCCTTATTTGCAAATTATTCTCTTTTGGCATATTTTATGGATATCAATAACCATGAGCTGGTTTTACAATGTACCTAACTCATCTAGAGAAATAAAATTGCCGTAATTTTTCAAATAAAATTAACAGATACTATTTGTAATTAAATTTAAGGACACATGTCGTAGTGTGTGTTTAGATTACTGGTGATAAAAAATGAGGTATATTTAAATTACTTGTAGGCTTAAAATTAGAAAATTTCTTTAAAAAATTCATTTATTTTAATATAAAATTATTTTTTAATTGAAAATACATTGCATTTCTGGATAATATTTTTCTCTTATTGTTTTCCTAGCGGATTCCTTTTTGATGGGTAAGATATATAAAAAAAATGATCCTTCCAATTCTGTAATTATTTTTTGTCTGAGTTTTATAGATTAAAGTTAGATAAATTTTTTTAAAGAATTTCTACAATACTCCATCTCAGTTTAACTTGGCAGCGTTGAGAAAGGTATACAATGTACCAATCTACTTGAAAAATAGCTCGACTTTTTTTGTTTTGAATTTAAATCCAAGAAAATAGATAAAAATTTGTAAAAAAACTGCATACGTTGCAGAAATTAGATTATTTTTACGTTGTAGAAATGTAATTATTTTTTAGACAAAGTTAATAAATACAGTGAATAGCGCAACGTTATGAAATTTTAGTTTGGCTGAAAACCGATTTTCGACGCCAACTTTTGTCGTTGTTGTAAAAATAACATTATTAACAACAATGCAGATATATCAAAGTTGGCGCCCAAAACTAATTAAATGTTTTAATTAATATCTTTTTAATTAATTGCAATATCGGAATATAAATTGTCAAAACATGCATTGTCATCCAAACTGAACGTGTATACAAAATTTCAGCTCAATGGAGTGAAGATATCAGCTTGAAAATTGAGTTGCAAGATTCCACCCGAACAAATTACATACATACATACATACATACATACATTGTAAGTTAAATAAAAGCTTGTAAAAAAAACAGATGGAGGGAGGGAATAACATGCCACCAGCGAAAGAAGGATCAATGCCATCTATATTTCATTCCTATAGACTAAATTCACGACGGTCACATGATAATATAAACACGTGTTCTACATTGTATTCAAAACAGACAATAAACTAGCTCGAACTTTTTATTCTATTTGTAAAACTTGGGTAAAATTTCAAATTGCATAGTTGGGTAAAGATGCTCAAGAGTTATAAAAAGAAATTTCTACAAAAAGATTTTAAAATTAAAGAAAAAAAGTCTTGTTTTATACATGTACTTTTAAATAAAGTGACAAATATTAAATTTAAAAAAAAAGTTTCTGTAAAAAGTGTAATTTGGCAACAACGTAGTGCATGAACTGATTTGCTGAAAATAGATAACTGCATTTATCGTGACTATGACACCACATGTGTTTTTGAACTTGATTGGCTAAAAACACGTGGTTTAAAATTATCATGTGATTATGACGTCACATGAATTTAGTCCATTCCTTCACATCAAGCCTAATGGCTAGAGCATTCATAGTCTAGGTATTTAATTGTCACACCTTGTATTTTTGCCACATTTTGATTTTTATACCTAGATACTAACAACTCTTTGTGCATACACCAGTCAATCTGCTTCTTTTTCTTGCCTCTTTCATTCAAAAATTTAGATTTTATAGTGGTTATTATATTTTACCTCCAGGGGGGAAAAATAGTTTGAGGAAATGAACACAACATTAGAACTTTAATTGTAAGTAAGTAATGTACAAAATGAAGTTTCATTTTAATGAAAATTTACAGCATTCTGTGAGTGATTGGTATTTCAAAGTGAAGCTATTTTAGGATCTGCTAAGTTCATAATCTAAGTTCTTCAACTGTCCTGAGTATTTTTAAAATTTTTGAGTATTGTCAAAAGAATAGTCAAATACTTTGGAAAGTATGACTGTGAGATGTATATAAAAATAAAATGTGTGATTATAAATTGTGGATGCTATTTTCTTTACAATTAGGGTTGGTCATTTTACCGGAAAAATGGTATTTTATTAAATATAAAAATAAATATAATCTATTTTGTAAAAACTTTTTTATAATGAAATAAAAACTGTTGTCTTTATTTCTCATTTTTATGCAGTAATTTTGTCTTTAATAGTAATATATATATATATACTAGCTGACCCGGCCCGGCGTTGCACGGGCTTTTACCTAGGGTATAACTTAATCCCCATGTGTTAATTTCCTCCATTCTTTCTGACGCCAGTACTTTTGTGTGGGTGTGAAGCGTACGATGTGAGTGCAAGGCCCCTGAGTGCGTATCAATGGTTTTCTTGTTTAACATTTTCCCTTCTCTTCACAAAATCAGCACTTCCAATATAATTTTTCGAAATTACTTTTACTTCTTTGTTTCTTTACTCTTCACTTAGCCTGGCGTTGCACGGGCTTTTACCGAGAGAATAACTTAATCCCCATGGGAATTTCCTGTTTCCCTCAGGACGATAGCACTTACCGTAATTTCGCGGACTACCTGTGTTTAAAATGCGAATTTTTGGAGCTGCGGACTATCCACCAGTGCGGATAATATGCTGGTTGTTCACGGTAAAAATCGTTGAAATTTAAAAAACACGCTGTCGTGAACTGCTGCTGATCAAATATAAAAAAGCGCGAGATTCCAAGGAAACATTCGTATGTATCGATAGTAAACCATAGAGCATAGTGCAGAACGAATGAGTAGTGGCAAGTAGAGTTCATAAAATCCAGGCTGGCACATCAAGCGATGCCGGGATATGAGCACTCACTTAGCGCAACCAGAGTCTTGTATCCCAGTATCCTTCGCACTGCTTTAGCGCAACTGCCGGGAGGGGGAAAAGTAGTTGATGCGTCAGCTCGATTTTTAGGAGCCTTTGTAGCAAGTACCTGGAGTACGAAAAAAAAAGCGTGATTCATTTACTTATAGCGTGGTTTGGCAACACCAAGTGAGTGGGGTCGAAGGTCACATTTCATTACCACTTATCACGAGGATAGCACGTTGCACAGTATTTTGTTTTTTGTCGATACTTGGGGAGTGAAAACAGTATCAATAACAACAACTGGTCAAGAAAAGACCCATTTCACAATGATGCTTGCCTGCTGTGCTGATGGTACAAAGTTGAAGCCGCTCTTAATCTTTAAGAGAAAAACAATTCCCAAGGAAAATTTTCCTCGAAGCGTCGTAATACGGTGCAATGAAAAGGGTTGGTGCAACGAGGACATTATGCTCGATTGGTTTCAAGAAGTTTGGAAGAAGAGAGAAGGTGCCTTTTTCAATTCCAAAGGAGTACTAATTATGGATTCCATGAGGGCACACATAAAAGACAATGTAAAGGCGGAAGCTAAAAAAAACCATTGATGCTGAACTTAGCGTTATTCCAGGAGGTTTAACAAAAATCCTGCAACCTCTGGATATTAGCGTGAACAGAAGTTTCAAGTCCCACGTACGTGCTTGCTGGGAGAACTGGATGTTGGAAGGTTTACATACTTGTACAAAAGGATTAAATATGAAACGCGCTTCATACACTGAAGTTGCCGAATGTGTCGATAAATCCTGGAAAAGTGTTAAAGTGTCCACCATCCGATCGGGATTTATAAAAGCCGGGATTGTTTGTGAAAGCGAGGAAATCACTGACAGTGAAGATAGTGATGCTGAAAATGAACTTTCAGACACTCTTCCTGAAAATATATTAGAACTGTTTAATTCTGATACCAATGAATCGGACTTTAAAGGTTTTCATTAATGTAGTAGGGAATGTGTGATTAATTAATATATGATTAATTAGTAAGCACTGTTTTTTTATTTGTATTTAGTGTTTTATTTCTGAAGGTATATTAGTAAGGAAGTACTTTTTTAAAATTTATACTTAGTTCTTTGTTTCTAAAATACATTAATATTGCCGTATTAAAATAACGTAATTTCAGACGTATAGTCCGCGGACTATCTGACGATTTTTGAAATTTTTTTATATAAAATCGTGTTTGCGGACTATACGATGGTGTGGACTATACGTGCGAAATTACGGTATGTGTGTATGCGCAATGTGAGTGATTTTTCTTTAACTATGTCATTAAAACTCCCTTTTTCGAAATCTGTTCTTGCGTTGGTGTGGTAATTAGGAGAGATGAGTGAAAGCTCAGGTGTCGCCCTCTTCACTTGACCATGGTTGAAAATTTCGAGGTCCGTCGCCAAAAACTCTCGAATAGGGGAACAGTGCGAATTTATAAATCACTCACTCACTTTTCAATTCTTTCGTTGCAATTTTTTAGTTCCGGAAACGAAAATGTAGCCTTTTTAAAAATATTTGTATGTTGAAAAAAGACAGAAAAGTAGAAATTTTTCAAATTACAAAATTTCACTATTTTAAATCTTGAAGTAAAATTGTGAGGATTTTTTGAAATGTTCCGACACTCGGTAAAGAAATTTGTGCAGTTATCTTTATAAAAGAAGAAATTATTAATTATTAAGTATTTTGAGTATTTTATTAGTTTGTTCAAAAAAGTGGTGAAATTGTCGAATCGGCCACTGGTCCGCCAAATTTTAAAAAGCTGCTAATTTGGTGCATTTTTGCGTGTTGTGTTTTGGGAATAGCAACCCTATAACAACACGATCTGACTTCTTCCTCACTGATACAAAAGCCAAAATGTTACCAGAGTTGGCGCACTTATCAATTTGGCGAGAAAACTCTTGGCGGGATAAGTGGCCGATTTGGCAATTCAACCAAAAAAGTTTTCGGTTTTTTTATTTTTTAAATCACTGATACTAAAAGTTTTAAAAATAATTTTTATTTAAACGCAACGATATTGATTCATTTCACAGTATGAAATTCAAAAAGAAAATAATACTATGTGATCAAAATATATTTAAGAATATATTTCCTTATATATATATATATATTTTTTCTTATATTCTGTTCTTCAATAAATCAATTTTTAAGAATAAAAAAAAAACTATCGGTTGTGATGCGTTATATGAATGAGCGTGATGTGTTATGAGGGAATTCCTCTTTTTACTACGCAGCAAAAGACTCAAAACTACCTCAACCTTTCCCGTCTTCCAAACAGAAAGCTAACGCAAAGTGACACAATTCAGATATAACGTCGAGAGTACCGAATGAGCATCCCTTACGGGAATCTGGCAAAGTTTTTTCCAGATTCTTCACATTTCCGGCAATAAAAAAAATTATGGTGTGATTAATTGAAATAAAAACCATCCCATGTTTTAAGTTGGACGAAATGACACACAGTATGCAAAATTATATTATGATCGGTTGAGTAGTTTCGGAGTCCATTGTGGACAAACACTGTGTGACATGTATATTTTATATATAAAGATATATATATACACTCAAGAGCCAAAACATTATAACCAACTGTCAATAACGAGTTGGCCCACCTTTGGCGCGCAACACAGCTTCAACCTGCCTTGGCATGGATGCCACAAGTCCTTGGTAGATGACCAGAGACAGATTGTACCAGATGTTTAAGTAACGGTCACGCAACTCAGATATATTTAGAATTGGTGGTCTTTGAACACTGGAGCTGCCGTCCCATGACATCCCAAATGTGTTCTATCAGATTGAGATGCAGTGAGTTAGGCGGCCAGGACATTAACTGGAATTCAGCATCATGTTCCTGGAACCACTCCAGCACAATTTTAGCCTTGTGACACAGCGCATTGTCCTGTTGCAACATTCTATTTCCACCTGGAAAATCAGAGGCCATGTAAGGGTGCAACTGGTCCACAATGATGTTCAGATACCCTGTAGCATTCATGGTCTGCTCTACCACAACCACGGGTCCCAGAGATGCCCAAGAGAATGACCCCAAAGCATAATACCGCCACCACCAGCCTGTGTATGACCTACTGTACATTGAGGGAGCAACTGTTCGCCTGGAAGACGGCGTATCTTGACACGGCCATCAGCGTGATGAATGACAAACCGTAATGTAATATCTAGAATTAGTGGGTAATATTTCGACAATTTAATCAGATCTAATAAATACTTTTTAATTTATTCTAAAATAAAGCTTAGGGAATCAAATTCAGGATAAAATTATAAGTAAGGGGTGGCGAACCTTTATGGAAAAAATGGCATGTTTATACCGACATGTCATTTTTTGCAAAGAAATGTTCATTGAAGTATAAACGTGCTATCAAAGAATTTTGACTCGTGATTGTTGGAAAATAATAAAACTTAATACTAACAACTCAAAACTCTATTTACTACAAAGAATTATATTTTGTGCACTTCAGTAGTTACTGTTTTAGTTATATGTGTAATCAAATTAAAGTAACATTAGTGTGGGACTTCTGTTGTAGCAGATTAGGTAACAAATAACTTATATTAGGATTGCAAAATGTTACTTTTAGAAGAATGCATGCTGAATTGGAGCCATCTTCCAAACGATTTCTAAGCAAGTTTTTAAGGTATTCGACTACCCTAAAATTGTGAATTTTACCAAAAATTGACAAATTTGTTTTATGATTTTATTTTATAGACCATCTTATTAGCTTAAAAAAATCAAGTTTATTATTTTCCCTTCTCTAGAACAAAAACTACCAAGTGTTTTAGTAAAAAGAGATGCCATTACTACTCTTAGCAAAATGTCATACTTTAAAATGCGTTTGACTCGAAATGTGTTTTTTTGAAAATGCTCAAATAGGGACAGCGATTGCTAAAAAAGTTTTGAAAATAGTTAACTAAATTTTTTTGTGTTTTGTATTATATTAGAAGTGTTTTAACCAATCAGATTTATCAATCATTGTTTTATTACAAAATTTACAGTCCCTTATGTTAATATAATCACTGTTTTTTTAAGCAATTTCATATAATAACTAAGATAAAGTGCTCTAGTTTTTGTAAAAATTAAAAACTCTTATCCTGAAAGTCATACTAAAAATGAATAACATAGCAACACATCAGAACTTAAAATTTGTTCATAAACTTTTAATACAGAATGAACCCCATTTATGTAATTTTTTGTAAATTTGTACTAAATTTTTTCCCATTTTAGCAATAATTTCTTTTTCTCTTCATAATTTTAGAATAGTTTTCTTAAAATGTACTTAACAAATCTAAAATCCTCAAAAAAAATCCTCATATCCCCATTTTTTTAAAAAAAGTTGTCGCAAGTAGTCGTATTCCTTAATGTTTTTCATTTCTGAAAATAATAATTCGCAAACATAAGCAAATGAAGATATGGTTGAAACCGCATGATTCATCTTCTTCAAAAAGTTAATGTGTCTGGAATCACACACACAATTTTCATGTTTCCAAAATTTCATTATTAACATTTTTACTTATATTGCTTGTTAATCTTTCTCTTTCAATCAATTCCAAATTTTACCTTGTTTTAATAAATTTTTGAATTCATATTGAACTAGACTGGAAATCAATCTCTCAGTTGTATTTCAAATTTTGTCAATTTTCAACCAATCAAATTAGGACAAGTTCAATTTGACAAATGAAGTCACATCAGAACTTGAATTTATGAAACTTGAGCATTTAGAGAAAATATGAGAAAAGCTCGCTGAAAATTGCATTTGTTTGTCATTCGTGTTTGCTCATTCTACTTTATAGTAAATTTTGTTATTTTGAAGTAAAATGCAAAAACTTTTTTGTGATCGGTGGTGTGCCCAAAATATTGTGTTGCGTGCCGCTGGTTCACCATCCCCGCCCTAAGTAATGAGCGATGTTTTTCTTTTGAGATGCTTGAATTTTGTGGAGATGTTCAGCAATTATTGGATCAAATTTTGCTATGGTTTGAACCAACTTCAAAGAATTTCCATTTTCACAAGGAAACAACTCTTTCGAAGAACCTCTAAATACAAGGCATTGCCGGGCTAAAAATTGAATTAAATAAATAAGCCGTTCAATAAACGATTACCAGTAAACTTTTTCTGCATCATAAAGTTTTTGTCGAGTTGCATCAACTATGCATTTGAACTGCATTTTGAACTATGTTTAAGATGAAATGCACTGCTTTCATATGTTTTCAAAATGTGGGTTAAATGTGCCCAATCATTACATCCATCCTTAATAAGCTGTGAATGCTTCCCACTGAATAGTTTACATGGGAAGAGCAAAAAACTGTTTCATAAATTTAAATATACTAAATTTCTAAATACCTTTTCTCCATTTGGTAATGTTCTATTATAGAACGATTCCGAAAACTTTCTGCCAGAATTATCTCTCGGAAAATGTTTGGTTATCAAGAGGAGAGGGCCTTTTTTAATTAAATTATCTCTGATTTTTATAGAAGTTGCATCAGGTCAGGTAGCTGGTTCATTTAATTCAAAGTCAAAATCTTCATTTTTAGATACTATGTTGTTACCAGGCAAATTTTCTATATCAACATTGGTACAATCGTGACTTCTTCTTGATCATATTCTGATGAATTTACATTTTGAGAATTCCAAACCAGATGTTGATGGTCCCAGTGGCAGATTAAGCGGGTGTCGGACCTGGCGGCCGCTAGGGACCCCAAGGCCAGTGACAAACCAACCACGCCACCTTGCAACAAGAAATGAAAAGAAAACAAAGATACAATAAAAACCCCACTAGAAATTTATCGAGATGTAAAAAAAATTCTAATGTAGAAAAACTTTTGAAAATATTTTTAACAATACCGATATCGAATGCATCAGGTGAATGATCTTTTTTAGTTTTAAAACGTGTTAAAAATAATTTAAGAGGTACGATGGGAGAAAAGAGAAAGTGAACAACATGGCCATATTATATACAGAATAAAATGTTTTGGACAAAATAGATATGGTGATAATAATTGATGAATTTGCCAAGGAGAAATCAAACTGTAATAGCAAAACTGTAAGCTCTTAAGTAAGGTTTTTAATTTTTTTTCGTCAGTTATGATTTTTCTTTAGCCGATGAGTTTTTTTGCAGTACATTTTATTTTGAGAATTTAAAGTAATTGACTCTTTTCACTACTTTAGTTTTTCGACTCTTAAGCCCATGGGCCTCAAACCTTTTACCGCCAGGGGCCTCGAACTACCTTAATCCGCTTCTGGATGGTCCTGATTCAATTGCTTGTCTGTCTAATTCTAATGGGGCTTTTCTGAGATATTTATTAAGAGATCCCACCAATGGGAGAGGAAGCGATTAGCTTCCTCTCGTTGCAATTTCCTTCCTTTTTGTGCTCCAGACAACTTTTTTCTTTTTTTGAAAACATGCTCCTAAAAAAAACATTTATAGCACTAAAAAAATTTAATTTTCATTCGATATGCAAAATGCATCATATGATTTTCTCTCATTATACTATTTGTAAATTGAAAGCTTATTTATATCATTTGCTACCAAATAAAGATCCATATAAAGGAAATAATTTAAATAAAAATTTAAAAACAATTATTTTTCGTAAAATTTATTTTTGGGAATTAAGTGTGAAATTGTTTTTTTTCTCTCTGCTGATTAAAAATATAAGTAAATTAAACCATTAATAATACAAATTACTAAAAAGCATTTTTATAAGCAATTGAAATATTGAAAACATCTCAGGTACATAATAATTGTAAACTTTTAATGAAAAAAGAGCTATAATCATTAGTAATTTTTTCAGAACACCTTTTATTAACACATTTCATGTGGTAGCGCGAGCCCCGCATGGAACGTGTGTTTTTGTTATTCGTATCGACAATCAAATTTTGTTTTACTCAAACGGAAGCAAAAGTTAAATAAAGTTAAATATAAAATTAAAATAAAGATGAAATTCATTTTATTGCTTAGAAAATATAAAACATATAAAATTGCAAGTGTATAATTAACAACATTTATTTAAGTAACATTCAATTTAAAAACTATAAGTATTATAAATTTTGGTGCCCCATGGCCCAGGCACCCTTTTGTGTGGTGAACAATTTTGCCACCCCCATGCGGTGGCCCTGCTGTTCCCTTTCTTATATTCTGCATTATTTGTATTATCTAAAAAAGCATACAAATTTAATAGCATTTAGATTACTGTTTCAATAATGTATTGAATATTATTTTAAGTAAGTTAAAAAACATTAGAGTTACAATTTGTAAAAAATAAATTAGTTACATCCCTGTAAATAAAACATATTTATTTTTGCCGGGACTACTTTTACCGGATTTTTCCATGCTTTTTCCACCTTCAACAATTATGTGCCAACACTATATATTCCTGTATCACATACCTTTTCAAGATACTGAGCATAGCAAAACAGAACCTGCTACTACTGAAGGAAAAAAAATAAGAAGGCACTAAGAAAATTGTGAATGATCTATTATATCACACAGCAGTCCTGAATTTGCTATCAATAATCACAACTGCTGAGATACATAAAATGTATGTGGATTTCTATGAATTAGTATTCATTCTTGGTAATTATTTACTTCAGGTTCTGTTATAGATCATAGAATATATTAATGCCCACTAAAAGGACTTCGAAAAGGGAATGGGAGTCTTCAAGCAATAATTTTAAATGAAACTTGCAGATGTTTTTGGAAATATAATTGAGTTTCATTAATTACTTTCAAAAGAACAAAATTGTATTTACCATGAAAAGAAATGTGGAAGGTAGCAGAAAACAAAGATATCAATGTCCATTCTGTCGGCTTGGTGGCTTGGAGATATCGTGCCTGCCTCATAAACTGAAGGTTGCAGGTTTGTTTCTGGCTGGTGATATTTTTCTGGACATGAAAATCATAGGCATACATATCATATAACTATATGGCCTGTAAAAGATCCTGGTACTCTCAGCAAAATTAAATCACAGCAATATTTAGCATTTGATGAAATCTTGAATTCAAAATTAATTCAAGCATCAAAAATTTGGTAACGAGAGCTGCCGCTAGAAGGGGCCATCACTGAAAGGGCTCTCACACTTGGGGGACTTGCCATGTCTGCAATGGGCTGTATGCCAACATGCAGTCCATTTTAGAGGGGATGTCTGTTGGCATTCTTGAATAAATAGCTGACTGGATGGCATAGTTGGTTTGGCACTGGTCTTGTTCATCTGTGGGCTTGACCCCAGCCAAAATTAGGGATTTTCATGATGTAAGAAGACAATAGTGTCCATGCCGTGTGATTATGCAGCAGGTTAAAGATCCCTTGAATGCCTTTGTGATTTAAGTGCTTTTGTCAAAATTAAATTCCCAGAATCATTTCATTTTGTCAGAGCTCAGGGGTCTCTCTTTGGGGTGGAAGCTGGGCCTAAAAAAAAATTGTGGCAATTGGTATCCACTTGTATGGTGCCACACTAAAAAGTGATACTAGCTGCTGTGGAACGTACTAAGTCTGCAATGGTAATTGCCAATCTGCAGTCCCATTTGATGGAACAATTCTTCAATAAATATAAAAATAGAGTTTTAATGTAGTAGCATATTTTACTTCAATTCAAGGAGAAAAATTTTACTGCCTTTTTTTATTAATGCATTTAGTAATATTACTGGCTTTATTTATGTTTGAAACAGCATTTTTTGCTTCATATAATTCTTAATCAGCTATTAAGTGATACTAGTCTGAGCCTTCAACAGGCTAATGAAGATTTTCTGAGGTTTAAAAATGAACATGTTGTTGTAAAAATCTCAGAAAACCCAACTTAAGTTGTCAGCCCAAAACCTGTGCTGTAAAACTGGCAATTTGTAAAAAATATAATGTTTGACTGTGCGTGTATAAGATGCATTCTAAGAAGGAATTTCATTATGGACCGTTGTTCCTTTTTTTAGGATAGACTGTACTAATAAATCTAATAAGAATTGATTTTGTGTGTACACATAGTTAAGAGCCTGAGTGGGCATTACATCGATCACGATCAACCGGTGGACCGCCAAAGCATTTAAGGGTGACCACCTAAAAATTTTACTATTAGAAATTATGTACGGAAAATTCAAGATTGGTTGATAGTACGTAGACTAAGCTTTCTACTGACTATAGCAACAAAAACTAATTTTAGATAAAAATGTTTTAGTTTTTTAATGTATTTTGAATAGTTTCATTATAAATGTATCATTTTATAAAATTATATTTTGGGCTATTATTATTAAGTTTGTATCTTGCGTTTTGCTTTAAATGCGGTTTTAAAAATGCTCTTTTTTTAATTTTACCTCTGTATAGGTCACATA
This sequence comes from Trichonephila clavata, assembly GCA_019973975.1. Taxonomy (NCBI): domain Eukaryota; kingdom Metazoa; phylum Arthropoda; class Arachnida; order Araneae; family Nephilidae; genus Trichonephila; species Trichonephila clavata. Next base: position 371,888 of record BMAO01017705.1, read on the forward strand.
TTACATACTTATTAAGTTATAATAACCTTTTCCTTGCTTCACCACACCTATGACTTTGGGCAGTAGTGTACACAAGAATTTTTAAAGGGAAGGGGGTTGAGGGTTGAAGGTCTGCCATTCACGTATCATACCCCAAAATACGCAGCCAAGCATATTTTTTAAAATTTTGTCTGTTGTCAGGAATAAAAAACAGCAAAAAAAAAAATAAATTGCTGAATAAATAATTAACATTAAAAAAATTACTATTATCAAATACTTAATTGCATTTTACATAATATACATGGGACTATAACGAATCGGAAAAAATGAAGAGTTATGAGGGAGGGTCCAGAACAGTGGACTCCTTCCCCACCCTTGTGTGTGCCACTGACACTGGGTGGACCGCAACTCCTTGAAAAAACTAAAAGTAGCCCTCACCCTGGAAAAGTCTGCCCCCTTCTGATTTAGAGACACATGTTTAAGATTTTAAAAGAAATATTAATTTTTTCAATGCTTGTAAGATATGGCTCAAGACAAAAAATAATGTATTTAGAAAGATGTATCCAAATATGAGGAGAATCAATAAACAGGATGCATATCTAATAGATTAAGAAACAATTAAAATTACAGCGAATGTGTGTTTTAATTGGGAATTATTGATATATAAGTGCCTTCTCCATTTGTTTGCTTTTTCTAACCTGTTATTTGGCATTATATGGTCTGGCATTAATTTATAGAATTAATGAATGTCTTCATTGGTTTATCATAACATACTACTTGTCTTTAACAGTATATCCTTGAATTAAAATTGGTATTTAACAAAGTATCAAGTTCTCAAAGCACAAAATTATCTTTTAAAAGTTTTCATTTAAAGATAATCTTTCTTTTCTTACTATAAATACATAACATACATATTAATGAGAATAAAGTGCTTGAAGAAATGACAGTTTGCATTAATTTTTCTGTACTTATCAAGTTATAAGGAATGAATTATTTTTATGGCAAAAAACTTAAAATGTTCTTGAAGTGTGTGGACTGAAGACATTTTTACAATTATGGAGAGAACATATCTTAAATACTTAGTTTTAAAGATTCTCTTAAGAAATTATTTTTCTTTCTGTGGACTTTTAAGTTGACTGTTTTCTCAAAACTTAATCTTCTTCCTCAAAATATGAAAGCAATTTTTAAATCACAATCTGGTTGAAAAAACATACATTAACTCAAGTTCTAAATGTGGTTTTATTATAAGGAATTTTTTTGTAACAAATTCTTAATGTGGTGTAATGTCCTTTAATTATTTAATATAAAAGTATGCACAAAAGTTCTTCCTCAAAATGTTGAAGAATTTACTCATGTTTAAAAATAGCATGCTTCATCATCTTTTCATAAGAAGTTTAGATTCATGACAAAATCATGACAGTGCATTCCATTTTCTTTAAATTAATGCTACTATATTGATTCTGGACAAGTTTTGAATTCACCGTGAGTTTTCTTTGAGTCACCTTTGCTTTTAAGTATAATAACAATTATTAAACAACTGAAATATTTTTATTTTTAAAACATGGAAATTTAAATTTAATTAGCAAATAAATTGAAATGTATTTAGAATTAAATACAATTAAATTAATTTAATTTATTTCATGAAAAAATGTTTTTAAACTTTGTTTTTTGATTTTTTTTATACCTTGAACAAATGAAACACATTTCTATAAAATATTTAGATATTACAATAATAAATTTTCATAAGTATTATTTTTGGTGTATTGTGAGTTTCTTTGTGAAATGTACCTCTTTTTCTTAGGTTAATGTAGACTGCTTTCAGTTGGAAGAACATGAAAAGACAGAAAATTGCTATGGAAAGTTTTTAGAAACATGTGACAAAATGCAAGATTATTTTCAAAATATGTGTAATGCAAAGCGAGGAAAAGAAAATGAAGTGAGTTTATTACATATTTTAGAATATTGTTTGTAGTATTATGATACATTTTTTCACATTTCAACAAATTACTTAGTCCAACTATTGCATTTATTCTATCTATATCATCTGGACTAATTGGGGCTGAAGTACATTTAGACCAAAAGTGGCCAACCTTTTTGAGAAGAGTGCCGCTATCTGCTAAGTAAAAAACCCATACGTACCAACATTTCCAAAGAATAAAAAGTATGATAAGGTGAAAAAAATGCTTCTTAATAAGCTGATTCTGGGATTTGTGCACAAGTAGCTCATTTTTTATGCGTCTCAAGTAGTGGAAATTTAAAAATAATTTAAATAAGGCGAAAGTACAAATCATATCTCCATTATACGAATACCTTTATTTTGTGAACTTTTTTCTTGGAACCAAGAAAAGAAAAATATTGAAAGAGGAATCTCTATTTTTTAGCTTTTTATTTAAAAAGAATTTGATTTTTTTCATTTAAAACAAAGATGAGTTCTTATCGGTCATAGGGATCATAAGGCAAAAAACAGTGACACGCAAAAAAACATGGTACATTCTGGTTTCTCTCTCTCATAAATAGGAAGCATTATCTTCATGATATTACCAACATGTTAGTAGCAATTAGTTTGAATTCAGTGTCATTTTCTTTCTTAAGCAATATTTTCTACATTGAACAAAATATTGAATATGCTGATGAAAAAAGAATTATTATTAGGAAGGATGAATATTTATCTTCAATGACAGAAAATGGCATAGATATGTAAAACATGTAACATTTATATGTAAAAAATGTGTACAATGTGCATGTGTATATATACAATCAGCATGAAGAACAGACTGTCAGAAGGAAAATTACTTTGATGAGCATTTAATCGCATCCATAGTTTCTGTGTTCATCCATACTTTTTCTAACAGATGGGTTTTTTTGTGGACAAATGGACATGACGGAAAAAAAAAATTCTGGGGAGAAGTGAAGGTGTAGTTTCAATGATTATAAAAAAAAAAAAACCCTTTGATATTTGTGTCATGAATAGGTAATCTTGATCTAAGATTCTGTTTACAAAAAGCCTCGCAAATTATTGTTTGGCTTAAAAAGAGACTTTTGAATCTTTGTATCACATAATTACTGTACCTACAATGATACGCAAGAAAAGGATAGTACAGAAAAAATAAAACTGTGACACTGAAACAGGAATTATAATATTAATTTAAGTTAAAAGGTTATTAAAATAGAAAAAGTAAGCCCTAATTTTGATAAAATTGCCATAAACAGTTTTTAACAACAAAAAAAGACAACAGAAAATCTTAAATATTTGAAATTGAAATAAAACAAATAAATATAAAAGTAACCTTACATATAGTATAGAAATTATAATATTAATTCAAACCGAAAAGCTACTTTAAATAGATAAATTAAGATTTGATTTTGATGAAACTATCATAAGCAGCTCAGAACAAAAAAAAAAGCATGACAAAAAATATTATACGTAAATAGAAATTCTAACTTAAAATCACAATATTGACAATCTGTTAATCTCGGTTTACATTGAGTGTCATTTTCTAAAGTTACACTTTTCTACATTTTTGTTACAATGGAAAAACATGGAATCTGCCAATAAAGGAAAAGGGTACTTATGTATTGGCGTCACCGCAGCAAAATTTGCACCACAATATCAAAATAACAGATTCTTATGTGTCTTATAAGGGAAAAAAAATCAAATTTTGGTGAAAAAAGAGCTACTTTGACTGCGGTGACTAATACTCAAGTATCAGGAAAAGCAGTACCCTTTTTCAACGGAAGGAAATGTAGGTACTTGGATTTTATTGACCAATGCAAAATAACTCACCAAGTTGACAACGCTGATTTCACATGTGTTGTGTGCGCTAAATTGGCAACCATGTGTTTTGTTTCATGTAATGTCTCTAATAAGTTGCAATAATATGTAAGAACTGAAATATCATAGGAAGATTTTTTGGTACTTATGTATTATTGCAACAATTGCCAACTCTATTAATAACTCATCAAGTTGGCAAGTGCGATTTCCTATGTGTTGTCCGTGCTGAATTGGCAACCATGTGCTTCATTTCATATAATGCCATCAATAGGTTGCGATAATACATAAATACTTATTTTTTTGACCAAATGGTCATGCGAAGTAGTAGGCGAGAAGTAGAGGCTGGAAGTAGGCGAGAAGTACCACTGAAATGTACTGATATTCGGGTGATGACTTAGTCTTACGTTATACATAGCCTAAGTACAACCGTAGATTGATAGTACCACGAATGTTAGTTTAACAAAAAGAAAACATGTCAGAAAATATCATACATAAATAAAAATTTGTATTCTTATGTATTAGCATCACCACAGCCAAATTGGCACTAAGCAAATCATGCTATATTCACCAAAATCTGACTAATTTTTTTTTCATTAAAAAACACGTAAGAATCTTTGTTGTTGCTGCCTGGGACCCAAACGTTTAAAACTGTATTCTGATAGGAAGGTGCATCGGTCTTCCAGCTAAACCTGTTATATATTTTTTCAGTTACTAAATTAATTTAATATATATTGCTTTGCTTATATTTTGTATGGTTGTTCCGAACCATTTCTGGGTTTAGATTTAATTCTGTCATTTCTTTTGAACTTAAATTTTTTGATTTATTTTGTGTGTAGTCAATTGTATTCATATTGTAACACTTAATTTGGTTTAAGGCTGTGCCAAATTTATTATTCTATTTTCATTTTGACCTTTATATGTTTGCATTTGGTTCTTCTGTAATGTTTCTTGCTTTAGATTTAATATAGTCATTTCTTTCCCAGCTTAAGAATTTCTGATGACTTAAATGTTGCTTTCAAAAATTTCGATTCTTCATTATGAGAAGAAACAAACACATAAGCATCAAAGTGTCCTCCACTCCAAGTTTTTGCCACTGAACCTCATGTTTTTAACAGTTTGAAAATGCTTCCCAAATCCAGCAAAAAGATATCCATTATGAAAAATCTGGAAACGGCAAGAGAATTCAAACAGCTTGTAACTCAGAAGCAGAGCAGTAAGTCATAGGGTTCAACATGGCAGTTTTATACTCTTCGCCAGTTGGGTAGTTGTTCAGTTCATGATCAAGTGTAAATACCTTAAATCTATTCCAGTTGCTGAAAATAAATGAACAGCCTGTTGAACAACAAAACTGGATTGCACACAAATAAGAAAATGAACTGAAGAGGCGGGAGCCATCACCGTCATTTGAGACAACTTAGCAAGGGAATGTATCATACCTAAAGTTCAACAGCTCGTACACTTGGGTCATTGTTTAGAACAACATATTAACAATCAACATTTTTTTTTAACAATTGAAAATAACAATTATCTTCAAAGGTAGTTCATAAAATAAACGTGGCACTTAACCTAAAATAGTAATTACAACATTTAAACAAACATCTAAACAATCAACATAAACAACTGAAACCCATAAAAATGCATATTAAACCAATTCAATTTTGAATTACTGTAAAAAAATTATAACAGGAAAACTCTGACCACAAACAAAAATCAGAAATTCAGAAAAATAAATGATAAAGTTAAATCTAAAACCAGAAACAATACAGAAGAATCAAGTGAATACATATAAAGGTCCAAATGAAAAAAGAATAATAAATGTGACGCTGCCTTAAGCCAAAGCAGAAATTACAATTGACTACACACAAAATATATCAAAAATTTTTAAACTGAAAAAGAAATGACAAAGTTATGAATCTAAACCCAGAAATGGTTCGAAATAATCATTCAAAATATAAGCAAAACAAAAGTGTATATTAAAGAAATTTAATTTAGTTGTTGAAAAAATACATAATAGGCTTAGTTGGGAGATCGATAAAATGTGCTTTACTATAAAATGTGCTAAAATTCCCCCCAAAACTGCTTGCAACATTAATTTTCGCAAAGTTAAGTCTTGACATGGCTCTTGACATCATATCTCCATTTAGCTAAAAAATCACAAAAAAAATTTAATTTGAAAAGAATCTTAAGTGAATTTTGAAAAAGAACTCTTCGAGGTTATTAGCATAATGACCTATAGCTTCTTCATGCCAAGTTTCACACTTTTGGGTTGCTTAATTTGGCCGGAACAGCTGAAACACACAAACTCTTCTCTGATTAGTACAGATTTAGCTTGAAAATCGCTTAAAAATTAGATTTAAAAAAAAATCTAAAGCAAATTTCGAAAAAAAAAACTTTTTGAGGTTCATAGCATAACGATCTATAGCTTCTACATGCCAAGTTTCATACTTCTAGGTTGTTTGATTTCGCCGAAGCAGCTGAAACACACAAACTTTTTCTTTTATTAGTATAGATTGATTATGCATCATTTGAAGATATTTATTGACATAAAAAGGAGCAACAAAAAATATAACCATTCCTTCAACATAAATAAAAAATTAAAACTGGACGCTGTATCTTTTAAGAATATTTATTAAAATAAGAAGTGGCAGTGGTAGCCAAGTGGTCAAGGTATCAGATCATGGCAGGAATGTCATGAGTTCGAGCTGAGTACCACTGAAGACCCGCCATGTAGGGGAGCAATGCAAGTTAAATCTGTCAAGAACTCAAACGTCCTCCTGTTGGTGTGGTGTGGTAGTTAGGAGAGGGGGTGCCAGCTCGGGTGTCATCCTCGACACTTGACCATGGTTCAAAGTTACAAGGTCCATCGCCAAAAGCCCTCATGTTACTGAATAGCTCAGCGTTAATATTCACTCGCTCACTAAAATAAGAAGTAAACATAAAATGACTATTCTGTAATATAAATAAAAAATTTAATTTGTGCTTGTATTATTTATATTATATTATTTTTAAGTATATTTATAAAAATATGAAATAAACAACATAAAAATGTGTTCATGCAAGAGTTAATAAACAATTAAAATTTTAATATGAATCTTGGTCCTGCAAAGCTCTACTTAATACTGCAGTATCAGGGGTATAATTTATGATTTTCAATTTAACACATGATTTTAAATGTTCAGCTGTTATACAATTGCTTTGTGGACTCAAGATATATTTCATCTGAGAAAAAAATGTTTGCACGTTTGTATGTAGAACAAAAAAAATATTTATACTTCATTATGTTACTCATTCTTTGAAAGTTGTTTTTGTTTAACCACTTGTGCTGGAAAGACGTGCAATGCACATTGTAATGCTTTTGTCACAGAATCGCCCACAACGTGGTATGTAGGTCATCATGCGATTGTTACAGAAACAGAAATGACCGTTCTGGTACATGCATCATTGAATTTTTTGCCAGTGCAAGTGGTTAATATTAACTCCAACTTTGCTTGAACAAGTTTTATATTATATGATTGTGCATAATTGTATCGGAACATAGTGAAACATGTCCTTTTACTGTTATTTTACAGTCTTCATGAACAATGTGTCATGTCTTCAGAGTTTATTTTTAGATTAATTCATGGCATCTATACTTGTGCTTATTCACTGTAATCGAATGTAAATATTAAGTAAAACTTTTGTTTGTGTATTTTGGCAACAGCTAGTATTGTATTTTTTGTGGAATAAAAATGTTTGATTTTTAGAATGTCTGGATATTTTATCGTTCTTAGAATCCAGAATTATTTTTAATATTATGATTTTTTAAAAGTTATTTTGCCTTATTCAACTGCAGAACCAGATACGCTGCTAGCATAATAGAGTTATTTATTTGCAAAAAGGATAACGTAATAGTTTTTTTGGCGCCCCTGAAGTAGGCCTGTAGTTGGTTGTAAATATAGGCTAATATTGAAGCTCTTAAGAAATCAAGAAAAAATGAGAGCCACTTTTACAAAAGCTTGTAATAGAGTTGAAGAACTGATAGCCCTAGAAGATGTTGATATTTGCGAACTGAAAGCAGAGCTGAATGTTTTCAAAGGGAAAGTTGATCGTTTAGAAAACACCCATTCGAATATCTTAAAACTTCTTCCCGAGAAGGACTATGATGCAGAATTTGAAATTGTTGAAGATTTTCGGGATAAAGCTATACGAATTGAAACGAAAGCAAGAAGAATAATCAATGGTCAACAAAATGTGAGTAATGTTTCAAATTCAACTAATGATGTCTCTGTTGCAATGAATTCTGTTCGAAATGTTGTCATTGATAAAAATAAGTTCAAGTTACCTAAATTAGAATTACGAAAATTCGATGGTGATATTAAGGAATGGCTTTATTTTTGGAGCCAATTTGCAAAAATACATGTTGATTCTAGTATTGAAGATTCAGATAAATTTCAATATTTATTACAATCTACCGTTGAAGGGTCTCGTGCTAGAGAAGTAATTGATAGTTTTCCGCCAACCTGCGATAACTATTTAAAAGCAATTGACTGTTTGAAAACTTGTTTTGGTCGCCATGATTTACAAGTAGAAGTATATATTAAAGAATTGTTAAAATTAGTTCTGAGAAATGCAAATTCAAATTTTAACTCTAATAATTTGTGTAATTTATATGATAATTTAGAACATCAAATTCGTGCACTTGAAACACTTGGTGTTACAACTGACAAATGCGCATGTCTACTTTTTCCGTTAGTAGAGTCTTGCATGCCAGAGGATTTGCTTAGAGCTTTTCAGTGAGGTTTGAATTTTGATTCTGGCGATTATTCCCAAAAGAGACTAGAGGCTTTATTAAAATTTTTGAAAACTGAAGTTGAATCGGAAGAGCAGATTAATTTAGCTATGACCGGTTTCGATTTGACGGATGCAACATCATATAAAAAAGAAAGCAAATTAAAGAAAAACAAAATATTTACATCAGCTAGTTTGTTGACCTCTTCAGTTGGTGCAGAGAAACCTTGCGTTTTCTGTAGTAGAAAGCATGAACCGACTAATTGCTTTAAAGCTCAAAAAATGTCTTATAATGAAAAATTAAAGGTTTTAAAAAATAAAGGTTATTGTGTTTCAAATGTTTAAAAGCTATACATAGGGTAGGAAAATGTCGATGTTTTGTGAAATGCTTGATCTGCAATAAGATGCATTATGCAGTTATGTGCACCGAGTCAAATAAAAATGTAAATAAACCTACATCAAATAATTTGGAAAAAGAGGTTAAAGAGCAGGATAAATCCCTAAATTTGGCGAGTATTTCGAATGCGCCACATGTTTTGCTGCAGACATTGAAAGTTAAAATAAAAGGTAAAAATTGTAGTTTAATCGTGAGAGCCATGTATGATTTGGGGTCTCCAAAATCTTATATTAGAAAAGAAATGGTATCTGCTTTAGGATTAGAACCTTTACGCCAGCAACATTTGTCGCATGCACTTTTTGGAGGAGAAAGGATCAGAGAAGTTTCATAATGTATATAAAATTGAACTAGGAAGCTTAGATGGAAGTTTTAATTGTAATTTTGACGTAGTTGATCAAGATATTATTTGCAATGATGTTCCTTCTGTTTCGTACTGGCCGTGGATTAAAGAATTGCAATCTATGAACATACAAATGTTTGACATAGAAAATAATTCGGGGCCAATTGACATTCTTGTTGGAGCAGATGTTGCAGGTAGACTATTTACTGGAAAGAGAAGAGTTCTATCGAGTGGATTAGTAGCCATGGAAACCTATCTAGGATGGACTCTTATGAGGAAAACTAACTTACTTTCTGAAAAAGAAGATACAGCTATGATGGTAATTTCGATGTTTGTACGAGAAGCTACTATTTCCGATCTTTTTAGTTTATAGGTTTTAAGAATAAGTGACCCAGTTGAAATGAAAAACAAAAGGGAAAGAGAAAATCTTACTAAATTACATTTTGAAGAAACTGTTCGAATAAATACAGAAGGAAGATACGAAGTTTCACTGCCCTGGAAAGAAAATCATTTACCTATACCCAGTAATAAAGAGATTGCTATGAAACGATTAGAATCATCGAATAAAAAATTGCATCAAGAAGCCTTGTTTACAGCTTATGATGACGTGTTCAAGGAATGGGAATTATTAGGTATAGTTGAAAATGATCCAGTTGACTCTTCATCTCACCTGCATGGACACTATTTGCCACACAGACCTGTTGTAAAACAACATGGAACAACTAAGGTGCGCCCAGTTTTTGATGTCTCTGCCAGACAAGTTGGATCCCCATCGCTCAACCAGTGCTTAGAATCTGGACCAAGTTTATTGGAACTAATCCCTAATCTTCTTAGATTTAGAGAACATAAATATGGCATAGTGGCCGATATAGAGAAAGCTTTTTTACAAATAAGTGTGCCACCAGAAGATAGGAATTTTCTCAAATTTTTCTGGTGGAATGGAAAAGAAAATGTAGTTCCAAAAACAATGCGGCACACACATGTGGTTTTTGGTGTGAAAAGCAGCCCTTTTCTCTTGGAAGCTGTGCTTGAACATCATCTGAAAAAATACCTAAAAAATTTGAAATATAGTCAGAGAACAGTCGAACTTCTTCGAAGTTTTTATGTAGATGATTTAATTACAAGTTTAGACAATGAAGCAGAAATATTACCTTTCAATTGAGGAGAGTGATCATATCTTGGCTGAAGGAAAATTTAACTTGAGAGGATGGAAGTATACAGGAGATGATGACCCAGAACAAGTCACTTCAGTTCTAGGATTGATTTGGAATCGTAAAGAAGATGAACTGAAACTTTATTTGGATTGGATAGAAACATACAAACTTGAAATTGTATCAAAGAGAGTGATTCTTTCCGTTATACATAGGGTTTTTGATCCTATTGGATTTTTATGTCCTGTCCTTTTAATTCCAAAACTAATGTTACAGAAGATGTGGAAAGACAACATCCTGTGGGATAGAGAAGTTGAAGATAATTTGAACCTTGAATTTCTAAAATGGTTTGAAGAGTTAGCTGCTGTTTTTCTCCTGTTATAAATGGTCAACATAATCTAAGCATCCATACATTTTGTGATGCCAGCCAATTTGCATACGCAGCAGCTGTTTTCGTTCATATAGAGTATTCTGGTGTTGTTTATGTAAATATTTTGGCTGCCAAATCGAGAATTGCTCCAGTTAAAACCATCACTATTCCTCGCCTTGAGTTGCTGGCTGGAACGGTGGGAGCTCGACTATGCAGATCTATGCTCAGTGCACTCCAGTGGGACAAGCAACACTACTGGACTGATTCCACTACGGTATTAAGTTGGATTCAGCAAGAACTTTGGTCAGTTTTTGTAATTAATAAAGTTCAAGAGATAAGAGAACTGACTGATCAGACTTTGTGGAAGCATCTTCCAGGAGCACTTAATCCTGCTGACTTACCTTCAAGAGGGTGTTCTGCTCACCAACTCTTTTGCAGTAGATGGTTGGAGGGGCCCAAAGCTTCTACAAACTGAGGAAAACTGGCCAGTTACCAAACATATTTTTAACGAGCTTAAAACTTACCTTCTTTCCTTTGGGTTGAAATATTATAAAAAAATAAAAGTTATGATATATTTTTGGTATGTATCAAATGGAACATCAGGCATTTTGATATATAACAAATCATAAGTTCTATGTTTGTTTAATCTTTCTTTGAAACTTAGCCTACTAACCCAAGCAAGATAGACTAACATCCATGCAACATCAGAGTACCAAACACAGGTCTGAGGGCCGCAGATCTGCCCTTGTGCTTGAGACATTTTCTTTCTCTTTATATTTAAAATTGAGAATATGTTGCATCAAATTTTATCCATTTCTAATGAAATATTAATGAAGTAATTTGAGAAAAAAAGATAGTTTAAATTTAATTCTCTCGCCTGCTACATGTGCTTTGCCCGGGAAAATTGCAGGATGCGTAGCAAGAGGGTTAATTTTTGTTATATCATGTTGAAAACTGGACATTTCTTAGGCAGATATTGGATTTTTTCTGTGAAATTGTTTTTAAAGTAAAATTGTTTAAATAATATAAATATTTTAAAACCTTAAATAAATTATTTTTATCAAATGACCATATACAAACAAATAGAAAAGGAATAAGCAAAATTCCTTATAAATTGAGTAATATTTAAATTAAAAATGATTTTCACTTAATAAAAAAAAAGAATGTTTTCTCCATTAAATAATATATATATTTTCTTTCTAGGCTGTAGCAACTCAATTCAAGTCCCATGTGTGCATGCTGACCATGAGATTAAAAAAGCTAAATCGCATAGATAAACATCATTGGAAAAAATCTAGGGATGCTGTAAATGAAGTAGAAATTCTTATTTCCCATAGTTGAAAATTTGTGAATAGTGAAGATTTTTAGATTTCCACATTTTAATCCAAATTATATCTTAATGTTTTTGTTTAATTTAGACAATTTGTTTTAATATTCCTTATCTGCTTATTTTAAACTAATTTGTCTTAAAGATTAATTAAAATGAATTCACATAAGTTAAGTTAGTGAGAATTTGTTGTTTTACTCAAAAATTAAATTTGAATATTATGAATATATTCAAAGCAAGGTTATTTATTAGTTAAAAGAAATTATACCACACAGCATAGTTTATCATAAGCAGGTAACAGGTTTTAATGTGTAAAAATATTGTTTAGTTTTGCTTTTTTTCCTGTAAAAATTTTTCTAGAATACATCTTTTTTTTCTAAAGATTTATTAATGCATGAATTTATGATACTAACCATACTAAATTGTATAATACTTTTCATATTTATTGGAATTTTTAGATGCAACTACATTGGGATATAAGTAATTTTTAATTGTCATCAACTGAAACTTTGAACAATGATAGTTATTTAAAATTAGAAAGTAAATCCTTTATACTTATAAGAAGTGACAGGGTTATAATTTTGTGTTAAAAAGGGATTTTCAAAAAGATAAGCTAAATATTTATTTTAAACATTGATTCAAGGATTTTTGAAAAGTTGCATTATTATTAAGGTACATTACTTCAGTAGAAAAAAAGGCTTTATATATATATATTTTCATATCATACTAAACTTCTAGGTGTGTATAACTTAAAATTGAAACATTGGTTAAAGTATAAGTTATTATGCAAGAGCAGTTGAGTACAGTTTAAAATAATTAGAGAATATTAACAATCAACATTTAAAAAATTATATTTTAAACTTAATGTGAAAAGTAGCAAAGTAACTTATAAAAGCTAATCTATTGTTATTTATAGTTCTCTCTTTGTTAACTATATTGAGGTTTCATTATTTTGCTTCATTTTCTTAATTTTATGTAAATTTCCATCAGGGAACGGAAATCCTAAAAGTGAGGTGTGTATATTGTATGTCTTAAGAGTTAAGTTGTCTATTTCACAAATATATTTACTCGTGCTTGTCACTAGAAGTTTCAAGATAATTTTCCTTAATTTTCTCTCTGAAATGTTAATTTTTAAATAAAACTGCTTATATAACAGTCTATTTCTTTATAAATAGATTTACTGAAAATTGGCATGTGCCTTCTGTGTAACTGTAAGTTTCTTTAATTCTATGTATAGTAGTAATATCTAGGTAACTCATATACTTGTAAGATTTAACTGTACATATTGTTTTGTTAAAGAGGACAGGGAACATATAAAACACATTTTTAGAAGTATTGCACTCTTCTAAACAGACAAAATTTTTGGATAAATTTTACATTTCAGAATATTTTTCAAAACCTGTGCTATTGAACTAAAGGTCTTTTACTGAAAAGCTTTTAGAAAAGCATATTTTTTATTTTTTTAAGCAGGCTTTCAAAATTACAATCAGGCTCTGCATAAAAATCTAACCCAACATCATTTTTGTAAATTTTTATGTAAAACAACCTGTATTTAAATAGGACTCCCATTTTGCCCTATCACCCACCATTCTTTCTGAATGCCCCTCCCTTTTTATTTATGTTCAGTAGTTTTATGGTAACAAAATTAATTTGACAAGGAAATAAGATTATTTTTACCATAAAATGTCTTCTGAGGTAAAAACAGGTAAACAGAGGTAAATGTTCATATTATCGTGATTTTACAGAGGTAAAAGCTTGATAATATGAAGGTTTGTAGCAAAGAAAAGGAGATTTACCCTCTTAAATTTAAAAATAAAACCCTAAAAAAAATTTTTTTCCCCAGAATTTTTCCACTTATTTTCTACATATTCTACCCCCTGCTCTCTTTTCATTACGTAAAAACCCCAATAAAAGTATGTTGCAACAATTTGGGCTAAAAGCCGGTAAGGGAGACAGGTCTCAAAAAACTGACAAGAAAGTTTAGAAGCTTCATTGTAAAATGTTGCTGCTTTAAGTAACTTTATTGCTGTGTGATTCTGTGTTTCCAAGTTTACATTTTATCAAACAATCCAGATTTTTCAGCATTTTAAGAGTGAATGGCACAAACGTGTGCATACTGTTATGGCTGGAGGTTTCTTTCATGAGTGTCACTTATGGGTCAGAGGGATTTTTGCAATTAAGCCTCTAAATTTATGAAAATACTGATATATGAGCACATTGTTTAACAATGCTCTGTAGAATATATAAGCAGCATATGCTTCATATTTGTGTTTACATACTTTTTTATGCATGCTGTTTCTTGTTTAAATACATTTTTTACGTATGTTTTCTTATTATTTATTGACTTTTAATGTTACATTTGAAAATGGAATATGTTACTTAATTGTAAAGAACAATAACAATTCTAAAATTCTACGAGCTGCATCTACCAGATGCCTGGCATTGATGGAAATTGTTATATTTCCTTAATCCTCAATTCCATTGGTATTTAGATGATTATATATCCATTATATTTTTATATTTCAATATTTTAGGCATTTTTGTTTAGTGGACAACATGCATAGAAGACATGTTTACAGCACAAAGAACAATACATAACTTTGACTCTACAAGTTAAACAAAGTATAACTCTCAGATGACTTTTAGTGCCATCTATATATTTAATGTTTAATTTATGACGTATCTCCCATGAGAACGCAAAGTTCATAATTCCAAATTAATATTGTTACTTGCATTATGCTAAATTTAAATGCTTATACTTCAGAATTTCACCTATATAAATTATACATACAATATTCATGCATTAACAACTTATTCGTAATATCCATCAAATTATGTTAAATCATAGGAGGAAAATTTAAATAGCAAATAAATTTCAGTTATAATGAATTTAAAGTTAAAGCAACAAATAATAATAAATTTCTGAAAAGCTTAAAGTTGAATACAACAATTTCAAATAAATTCAATAAAATACAAATAATAATAAATTCAAAGGAAAAGCACTTAAAGTTCCAAATAGGAGTTCAAAATTTGTATCAGTAGTATTTAGTTAGGCATTTCTAAATTATGTAAAAGTTGCACAGGACGTTCTACAATGGAATTTCCCGCATTCTTACTGCATGAGCTCTAATTCTTTTATCACGACCTGTAAAGGTTTCAACTACTTTACCCACCTTCCATAGGCTTCTCGGTAATCAATCATCATGTATCGATACAATATCATTGATTTTGAATTCAGTCTCTTTCGTTGGATTCACAAAATGTACCAATTTCAAAGTTAAGCGATAGTCCTTTTTCCATTGTTTCCGAAAGTTATTAAACAGTCTTTTGTGGTAATTGAATTGTTTAATCTGAATCGAATTTATTACTGCTTCAATTTATGACTGCTTCAATAAAACAGTCACTAGTTCTTCGCTGGTTAAAGATGATTTACCTATAACCTTTCATAAATTTTTTTGTACGGAACGAATGATTCTTTCATAGAATTTGCCCCACCATGCACCTCTTTCAATGATATATTTCCTTTTTGCACCACTTGATGCTCAAAATTCCTTTACATCAGGATGATTTATTATAGTCCCCAATCATCTCAGTTCGATTTCTGCTCTCTTAAAAATTCTAGCATTGTCCGAATAGATAACGGTACACAGTCCTCTTCTGGAAATAAATCTTCAAAATGCTAGCAGAAATGTGTGTGTGTGTGCTTCCGTAGTCAAACTTGTAACTAGTTCGAGGTGAATTGCTCTAATTACAACACATCTGCAAAGTAGTATGTAAAACTTTACTTTTGAATTTTTGACTAATATTAATCCGTCATAATCCAGTCTGGTGACAGCAAATGGTGGAGATTGTTCTGTTCTGTCTCTTGGAAGAGGAGCTGTAATCTACATACCTGGATGAGAATTGAATTTTTTTGCAAATCAAGCACTTCCTAATGATAGACTTAATTATTTGCCTTTCTTTTGGTACCCAGTACTTCTCATGAACTTGAATCAAAGTATCTGCTATACCTGAGGGCAGCACCTTGTGAGCATCTTTTACTAGAAGTTCTATAAATCTGATCTTCCGTGGAATCAAAATTTAATGTTTTTCATGACTTTAATAGCTCAGTGTTGACTGCTGCGATCTCCCACTTATCCGTACAATACCCTTTTCATTCAGAAATGGATTTAGATCTTGGATTTTTGAATCTTTTGGTAAATTTTTTTCTTTCAAACAGTTATCTCAATATCAAAATTTTCTGCTTGCACCTTCTTGACCAAATTTCCTCGGCTTTAATTTCTTCTGCTGTCAAAGGAGTTTTAGTTCAATCTCTTTTCCTTATATAATTACATGTTGTTAATAAACCTTCGAATTCATGCTGTAATTTGGAATGCCTTTGATATAGAGCTGACATCATTGACATCCAAGATTGGTTCTTCATTCTGGAATTCACTCAAATAATTGATTGCTGTATATTTAACTCTTCTTTTTTCATTAGTATTCTCCTGTGATAATTTTTAATTCTTTGGTCAATTTTCTTCAGATAATGTCAGCCAATGTGATCAATGCTATAATCTTCTATTTTTCATCAATTCTTCTGCACTGCAACCTCTAGAAACTATGTCTTCAGGATTTTCTTCTTTAACAAATCTCCAGTTCTGTGGGTTTGTTAAATCCTGAATTTCATGAACACGATTGGAAACGAAAGGTTTCCACTGTTTCGCATAGCCACGTATCCAACTAAGAGCTACTGTCGAATCTGAAAACAGTATGTAATTGTTGGTTATCTGAAACACTTTCCTCACAGTTTATAGTAAACAAGCTCCTATTAAAGTTGTAAGCAACTCAAGTCTCAGTAAACTCAATTTCTTTATCGGAGCTACATGTGTCTTCGAAGAAACAAAGCTCCCATGAAAATCTGAATTTGTTTTGTAGTGAATGTATGCAATAGCACTGTAAGCTTTTTCACTTGCATCTCAAATTATTACAATTTGATATTCATTAAACTCTTCATTAGTTTTAAAATAATATCTTGGAATTGATAGATCTACCAATGAGTGAACTTCCTAACACCATTTTTTCCATTTCGTTCTCAAATTTTTTCCTAACTCTTCATCCCAATCAAATCCCCCTTCCTAAATTTCTTGTAGAATTTTTATTCTAATTATGAATGCAACTATATATCTGATTGGATCAAATAAGTTAGATGGTATGCTAAACACTTCATTTAGTTTTTTTAACATTTTTTAATGAAACAAAAAGAGATAAGAAGTCCAATTTAAATTCATTAGTTGAAGTGTTCCAAATTAAACCTAAAACTTTTATGGGTACTGCTTTGTTATGAGTTAGTTTTTCAAATTTACTTTCTTCCCAACTTTGACTTAACTCTATTGAATTTGTTTTCCATTTTTTAAGATTCATGTTTGCATCTTTTAAAATTAATTTAGCATGTTTAGACAACTCTAATGCTTCATTAACTGTATTTGTTCATGTTATTAAATCATCTACATATAAGTATTTGTTTAAAACCTTGTGTGCTAAAGGATGCGATATTTCATAATTCTTTATGTGGTGTTTTATGGTTGCTGCTAAGAGAAAGGTGAAGATTTTACACCGAAAGTAACTGTTTTGTTTCTATTAATTTTAAAATTATTTGGAGTAAAATTATCTGGCCATTGAAATCTTTGACAATCCCTATCTTCTTCAGCGAAAACCATTTGAAGGAAAGCCTTTTCCACATCGGAAACTAATCCTATTCTGAATTCTCTAAATTACAAAAGTAAAATCAATAGATTTGGATTTAGATTAGGTCCTGCCTTTAAATTATCATTTAATGAGAAACAAATTTTTTTTCTTTTGATGAAGTGCCAAATGCAATTCTCAATTTAGTTGTTTCTTTATCATTTCTGATTACAGAATGATGCAGCATATATTAAATAAGATTTTGATTTAAGATTTCAGTATTTACTGATTCTATAACTCCATCTGTCAGCTGACTGTCTAAAACACTAGTATAATTTTCAAACAAAGAATTATTTTCCTTAAATTGCAATGCTAAACCTTTTAATCTATTTTTTGCCAAATTAAAATTATTAGTAATGTTTACTTCATTTTGGAAAGGCAATTTAACCTCATACCTACCATTTTTAAATTTTATATTTTGTTCAAATTGTTTTAATATTTTTTCCTCAGATGATTCCCTTTCTATATTGTCGTCCCTTATACCTAAATTGTGGATTTCCAAAATTTTAGACTTTTGAGAATTAATATCTTCCAATGAATAACTTTCGGAATTGCAGTTTGTTTTTGGTATTGACAAAAACACAAATTTTCTACAATAGAATCCATATTTTTTCTTAAATTATTATTGCCCATTAATGTCCACCCAAATATTGTTTCAACACAAAATAGATTTTTATTTATCCTTTTAATACACCTAGTAGGAAACTACCAGTAAAGATCCACTCCTATTAAAACATTAATCTCTTTATTGCTTTGAGAAAGACATAAATCTGAATGAGTCATGTGGTTAGTTTTAATTAGATTTTCCATAGAAACATTGGGAGTCCGATGAATGTGACCTTTACTACATCAAATAACCTTTCCCTTGGTTCCCTGTTTTCAAATATATAAACTAACAAATATTCCTTTCGTATAACTGTGAGATTAAGCAGTTCAGCTAAATTTTTACAAATAAATGACCTCATACTGCCTGAATCAAATAATAAATTAGCTTCAATCAATGTATTTTGGAATTGTGAATCAACTATGCATGGTTGAAGAAATACTGACTGCTTTCCCCCTTTCATTTGATCTAAGTTCAAAATAGTAAACACAACAGTTAGACCTTCTTTTTTATTTTGGTTGTTTCATTATTAATTTCGCTTTGGGCATCTTTTGAAAACAAATTGATTTGTGATGAGATTTTTTCTTACATTTTTTACACAGTTGTATGTTAGATCTACAGTGTGAACTTAAATGTGAGCGTTTAAAACATTTTGAAGCATCTCCCTTCATTTTTTAATTTATTTTTCTGCTTCCAGAAAGGATTCACAGCAGAAAGAATTATGTTCTGACTTAAAAATAAACAACTAGATTTAATATTTGTACTTAATGTTGTAGCGGCAGGAATATTAGGATTAAATGATTTTTTGTAACTTTCTTCTTGAGAATAATTATTAGGATTGTAAATTTTGGGTTCTTGCAATAAATTAGAATTTTCGCGACATTCCACTTCTGTTTTTATAAAATTTAACTCTGAAATGTAAAATTCTGAATTAGATTTTCTTTTATGGATTATATTCTAAACTAATATCTTCTGGAATTAATTTCAATAATATAGAACACAAAAGTTGGCTATAGGTACCAGATACTAGGTTTAAAATTTCAAGAGATCTGATGTTAATTTCCAGCTCGTCATATAAGTGATATAATGTTCTTATGTTTGAAGAATTTTTAAAGAATCCCAAGTTAAGTAGTTTATTCATATGTCTATTAATTAGGAGATCTTCGTGGCCAAATCTCAATTTAAGTAAACTTATGATTTTTCATAATTCTCCTTAGTTAATGCAAACCCTTTTATAGCATTTAATGCTACTCCTCCAAGTAAACCTTTTAAATAAGTAAATTTTTGAACTTCTGTTAAACTATAGTTTTCATATATGATTGTTTGGAACTGACTCCAAAACTCAAACCATGAAATTGAATCCCCAAAAAACTTATTTAAGTAAAGCTTAGGAAGTTTTACGAATTTCGATTATCCGAACCAATTTTAGTTCCTTCATTAATAGAACTATTCAATGATTTATCAATATCATTTCCATTTAAAATCTTACTATTTTCTTTAATAAATCTAGATATTCTCGATAACCATTTAATAATACTTTCGGAATACTCCTCACTTGCTGAAACTTCTTTTTCAATTTCTTCCGATTTTATGAGAGATTCAATCTTTTTATTTAATTCAACTCTTGGTCTCATAATAAATCCTTTGCTATTTTGAAGGATTTTTGGATTTATATGAACAAACAAAATCTAAATTTTCTATTGTGGATGACCGTGGAGAGGTATTTTCTTTTAAAATTCATTTGATTCATCATAAAATTCATAATGAACAGAATATATTATTTGCCACTATCACTATTCTCAGAGTCTGTTTCAGAATCAATTTTCCATCATTTCTGCTGTTTGGAGTTCAGTCAAACATTTTTGATGCTTCAACTTTGTAACAATAAAAAAAAAAAATTGTCTACAAGATCTAATTATTTATTAAAAATTAGACTGCAAACCCAAACCAAATGCTCTTGGGAAAATAAAACTCTCATATTTACTATAAACAAGTACTTCATGCTTTTTTAACCCCTTAAGCATTAATCACGAGTCTGACTCGTGTAAACTTATTTTGACTTTGTAAATCAATCGCGAGTCCTACTCGTGTAAACTTATTTTTACTGTGTAAATCAATCACGAGTCCTACTTGTTTAATTCGATAGCTCTAACACGTAAGTGGACTGAAGAGTCTCTTACACATATTGTTCATGACACACAATCACGACACAGTTTTCTTGTGGACTTGCGTTTATTAATTTCTCATAACTTCTGTACATTTACATTGGAGTTGCAGGGCATGCGCAGTTCAGGCTGCGCAATTGGGATTGCGCAGACACAGTTTATACATACATTACTACAGACACAACAACACACTCTACTCTCTTAATTACACAGATAGCGCTTCGTATGCCGTGAACTGACATACCGCCCCACATTGCACTGGTTACACCATGCAATCACTGTATTAATAATTAACACAAAATATATCTAAATTGTTCATCACTTAAATTCCACAAAAGACACTTAAAGAAATGCACTATATCATTGAAATTAAATTTAAAAAAAAACAAAAAAACAATTCACTTGAATTGATTAAAACACACAAAAAAAATAAATTTTATCAACAGTATTTAATCATTTGGCATTGGCAAAACACAAACTTTAGATATGGCTCTTTTACAAGTACTAAATTGAGTTTTCACTTTAACTACACGAATATTGTTATCGACTCCTATATAAACTTGAATAATTCTTCCTAATAACCACTTGTATGGTGGCAAATTCTCTTCAATTAAGAGTACTAAATCTCCAACTTTTACATTATTTTTTTCGAACATCCATCTGTTCCTTTGTTGCATTTGATTAAGATAATTGCGATGCCAAAATTTCCACATTAATTGCACTATTCTAGTAATTTTTTCCCATTTCTTAAGGTAATTCTCCTTTATATTTATTAAGTTGGGCTCAATAATAGAATTCAAGGATCTATTAATCAAGAAGTGAGCAGGAGTAAGAACTTCAAACTCATTCTCATTAGCAGACAAGGGGCAAAGAGGTCGAGAATTTAACATACCCTCGATTTGAACTATTACGGTTAAAAATTCTTCATAAGTCAAATTTATTCCCCTCATAACTCTTTTTAGATGATATTTAAATGATTTAATAGCAGCCTCCCATAGACCACCAAAGTTGGGGGATCTAGGGGGTATAAACTTCCACTTAATGCCTTCTGCCGCTAAGTATCTAGCTAATTGATCATCTGGTTTGCTAACCATTTCATGAAGTTTTTTAATTTCCCTATTAGCTCCTACAAAATTTTTAGCGTTATCAGAAAATAATTTTGCACATTTCCCTCTTCGTGCAATAAATCTTTTTAAAGTCGCAATAAATGCATCGGAAGTTAAATCATTCACTACTTCTATGTGTACAGCTTTAAACACAAAACAGATAAATATACAAACATAGATTTTATGCAAACTTCCTTTGCGTTGGCTTTTGTTTTTTATGAAGAAAGGACCACAAAAGTCGACACCCGAGCAGTTAAAAGGGTAGTCAGTGGTAACCCTTTCCTTAGGCAGATTGCCCATTATTTGAGATGTAATAACAGGTTTACATTTAAAACAGATTATACATTTATGAACAATTTTTCTACAAAGATTGCGACCATTGAGAGGCCAAAATTTTTCGCGAACATAATTCAAAAGTGAAAAAGCACCAACATGAAAGTATTTGTTATGCAAATATTCAATTATCATACATGACAGTTTATGGATTTTAGGCAAAATAATTTGATGTTTTTGATTAAAAGGAAAATTTGTATTATCTAATCGACCACCCACTCTAAGCACTCCATCTGAATCCAAAAATGGATTGAGACTTTTCAACTTACTTTTTGGCAAGATAGGTTTTTGTTTTTCCATACATTTTATTTCTACTGAAAATTCTTGCCTTTGTACACTTTTTATTAAGAAGATCTCTGCTTTCTCCAATTCATCTACTGTTAGTGGGCCACTGGCTTTAACCTTCCTCCTCAGGTTGTTTACGAACCTAAAAATATAACTTAAGATACGCAAAATGGTTAAATAGTTATTACTAAGGTTACACAAATTGTTCACAAAGTCATTCACAAAAATGTTAAAAACTGGCACTTCATTCTCAAGTTTTTCAAGGACACTGTTCTTCAGTTCTGAATTGTACGCATCGTTGTTTTCACTAATGTGCACAGGTTTGTTCGGATAATCACTGCCAGATAGAAACTCTGGACCGTTCCACCACATTTCTTGGTTCAGAAGTTTGTCAGGATCTACTCCACGAGAAATCAAATCTGCAGGATTCTGGTTGGATGGCACATGTTTCCATTTCCGTACAGGGAACAAATCTTGAAGCTTAGCAATTCTATTCTGCACAAATGTTTTAAGGTCCATCGGTTCTTTTTGTAGCCAAGACAACACTATCATTGAATCAGTCCACAGATAAACTTTAACTGATTCCAGCTTCAAGGTATCAATCACTCTTTTCACAAGTTTGGACAAAAGGACAGCGGCGCACAATTCCAATCTTGGAATAGTTAGACTCTTAATTGGTGAAACTCTCGATTTGCTAGTAATTAATCTCACTAAAGTCACTCCCGAATTATTTTTTGATTTGCAATACACTGCAGCTCCATAGCAACGCTCTGACGCATCAGAAAATCCATGAATCTCTATAGATGTAGGATTCTCAATTACTACACGTCTTTGGATATTTATGTTATTTAGGCTCTCTAGCCCAATTAACAACTGGTGCCATTGATCATACACTTTCTTTGGGAGTGGATCTTTCCAGTCAATACTAAGTCTCCAAAGCCTCTGCATAAACATCTTGGCGTTGGACACCACGGGTCCCACAAGACCCAAAGGATCAAACAGTCTCGCAATAGTTGACAAAACGCTTCTCTTGGTATACGAATCACTTAGTATCACGTCAATTTTAAACGAAAAAGTGTCTCTTCCTGGGTCCCAGGACACACCTAAGGTTTTGGTCTCATTTGGTTTAGAAAAATCGTAGATTCCATTTATACTCTGCGAAAGTTCAGGATGATTTCCCCGGATTTTATGCAATTCCATGCCTACACTTTTCAAAATTTCAATTAACTGATATCGTAGCTCCTTAGCCTCTTCTAAGGTGTCCGCCCCGCATAACGCATCGTCCATGTAGAAATTGCTTCGAAGGACTGGTGCTGCTATCGGGAATTTATTTTCTTCATCATAGGACAATTGTTTCAATGTTCGTTGCGCTAAGTATGGGGCACTGGTCGTCCCGTACGTGACTGTTTGAAGCTCATATGTTTTTACTCGGTCGTGTTTATTGTCCTTCCACAATATTTGTTGCAGACAGCGTTGTTCGGAATCAATTAGGATCATTCGATACATTTTTTTAATGTCCGCAGTCAGTGCATATCTGTAAGTACGGAATCTAATCATCTGGGCATATAAGTCATCTTGGATGACTCCTCCATTGTACTGAATATCATTCAGTGATAATCCATTATCTGTAGGACTAGACGCATTGTAGACCACCCTCACCTTAGTAGTACTTTTTTCGGGTCTATAGACGCCATGATGAGGTAAGAAATAGTTCATCTTCGAATTATTTTCTTCTACCTTCACTTCTTTCATATGTCCCATTTGTTCATATTCTTGCATGAATTCTCTATACAATTTTAGATATTGTGGATCCCTTTCCAATCTAAGCCACAATGCATTTAATCGTTTGAGAGCAATGCCCCTGGAATTCCCTAAACAATTTGGATCACCCTTAAGGGGCATTTTAACTATGTACCGTCCCTCCTCGTCTCTAGAATGTGTTTTCATAAAGTGTTCCTCACATAAACTAGCCTCATTACTTTTTGTTTGCACTATCTCCACATTTTCTACTTCCCAAAATTTTTGCAACGTTTTATTTAAATCCTCGTCCTTAACTAAACCGCAATGAACTTTAGTTTCATTAAATGAATCTACATTACCACTTACAACGTAACCAAAAACCGTGTTTTGTAAAATTAGATCTGAATTTTTTATCTTAAATTTTTCCGGTCTCAATAGTTCAAAAAATATTTCTGCACCTAACAACATGTCTATTTTATCTGGAATATTAAAACGTTCATCAGCTAACTCCACTACATCTGAAAAATTAACACTAGTATTAAACGTATTACTTGGAATAAAATCTGTGATTTTTTTAACTACTAACATATTTAAATCCTTCACGAATGTATTATTTTTATTTGAAATTGTCGTTTTAACGCAACCGTTAACAATCATAGATGCATCATTTAAACATGAGATCAAAGTATTAATCTTTTCACTTTTCAGTTGTAATTTATTGGCGCACTCCTTAGTTATAAGACAAACCATACTGCCTCCATCTAACAAACACCTACATTCATGCCAATTCGAATATTTATCCTTTATTAATACGCGAGCTGTGCTCAGTAAGCATCTTTTAATTTTGTTATGACTAAATGTAGTCGCCACGATTTCTTGCTTGTTTATATTTGAATTAGGAACGAACGGAGGGGCAGAAGCATTGAAAGATATCGTTTGCGATCTCTCTTCAAGGACCGAAGGAGGCCCGATTTGGGGAGTTGGGATACTTTTTATTTCTCTTTGAAAATGAAGCAATTTATTATGCGGCTTCTTACAAACTATGCAATTTCTAGAGCGACACTGTTTTACACAACATTCTGGGGATAGACATTTAAAGCACATTTTATTGTTTTTAACAAAATCTACTCTTTCATTTATCGAAAAACCTTTAAACTGAGGGCAAAATTGCAAAGCATGTGCTTCATTTTTACACAACACACATTTTTCATTCTTTATTTCAGAAAAAAATACGCTCGAACCTCCTCTCTGACTTCGCGAGCTGTTATATCTCTGATGTTTATTGAACTCAAATCGTTTATTTTCATTTCCAGTGAAGGACCTGGAAAATGTATTAGACTCGCTTTTAAATTTACCTTTAGAAGATAAATAAATATCACATTCTCGCCCTAACTCGTGGGGTTTAAAAAATGTTTCTCCTTGTTTTACACTAATATGAGTCACTAATTCTCTGTCAAGAGTGCTCATCATTTTATCCGCAACAATTAATTCACATACTGACTTAAATTCATTAACATTTCGTAACTGACAGTAATACTCAAATGTTGCACTTAACCTAGACGCAAATTGAACATAACTCTCTGAATTTAATTTTTGAGTTTTACGAAAATTATTATAGCATTCTTGCGGTGTAGGCTGAAATTCTTTCAAAACTAAATTTTTTAGTTTTTCATAACTGCGCAATTCTTCCTCTGACACATAAATCATTAAGTTATTCGCTCTCTCTCCTAAGATATTTAAAAGAATTTCCGATTTCCATTCTTCGGGAACCCCTTTCGTTTTGAATGCTTTCTCTAATGACTGAAAAAATAAATTATATGACTCAACACGCGAGGGTACAGAGATAGTTAATGTTTTTACACTTTTTATTAACGTTTCGATACTAATATTGTTACATGTTTCGGTGGCGCTCACTGTTGAAAGTGAAGAATCATGTGTTAAATCTTTCCGAATATTAGCAAGCTCTAATTGCTTCTCTAACTGTGCTAACTTAATTTTCTCTAACTCTAAATTTGCTTCAATCGCAGATTTTTTAATTCTCGTTTCTTCAACGGCATAGTCAATAACAGTTTTAACTAATTCTGTGTCTGCATTATACACTTCACTACTTTCAATTAAAATTTTCAAATCAAGAACTTTTGCATTATCTGGCACAGTTAGTTTTAATTCCTCCGCGACAAGTTTTAACTCGTCTTTCTTCAACTTAGCAATTAAAGACATAATTAAATAATTAAAATTCTCTCAAAAATTCAAAGAACATTGCTCTCACCTCACATCACTGGCTGCCGAACTTGGCTGCTTACACAAATCACTGTTTGCCGCACTTGGCTTTTCACACAAATCACTGTTTGCCGCACTTGGCTTTTCATTTAATCTTTTTTTTTTTAATCCATAGGTTAATCCATTAGTTCTCCGGCTCGACGGACCAGTGTTTAATTCGATAGCTCTAACACGTAAGTGGACTGAAGAGTCTCTTACACATATTGTTCATGACACACAATCACGACACAGTTTTCTTGTGGACTTGCGTTTATTAATTTCTCATAACTTCTGTACATTTACATTGGAGTTGCAGGGCATGCGCAGTTCAGGCTGCGCAATTGGGATTGCGCAGACACAGTTTATACATACATTACTACAGACACAACAACACACTCTACTCTCTTAATTACACAGATAGCGCTTCGTATGCCGTGAACTGACACTACTCATCTAAACTTATTTTTAAATAATTATTTCAGGCACATAATTTATAAATAAGTAATCATTTCAAACTTTATACAATTTATTCAAACAATTAAAACTATAAGGGGTTAATTAGCCATTATAAAACATGCAATTTGGAAATATTCCTTTCCTTTTATGCTTATAAAGGAAAATCCATATGCATGTAAATAACATTTCTCTCGTTTCTAGTAGAAGGGGAAATTACATGTATCTTAAATCCTATAGACATACAATGCCATCTATTGACAAAAAAAATTGAGAGTACAAATTTTTTGATACACTGGCATGTGCATGATGGTTGGGGGTGAAAGGGAAAAGGCAGTGCCCCACATACATGATGGCTAGGAACTGGGTGCATTTCTTTCTAAAATGTGTACCTGATGGTTGGCTCAAAGGCTTTAATACAGAACTCATTGATTTAGTGTTTAATCCTATTATGTCACATGAGTGAAAGAATTATCATATCTCTTCTGGTATTTTTGCTTTGACTTTGAAAGAATAACAATAACTACCACATGAATAAAGACTGTTTATGGACTCATCAAAGATGAGCTCTGAAGCTGTCCTGGTCGACATATTTTTGTATTTTAAGGTGTTTGAAAAAAAGGTATTTAAAAAAAAAAAAATCAGATGGAGAAATCTTTTTTACTTGCTTTTCAGAAATTTTCACCTCTTTAGCCTCTTAGAAGATAGTTAATAGTTAAAATAATCTTCCCTCCCCCTGTTAAATCAAATTCAGGGTTTTGAAATTATCAAGCTATAATAAAAATAGGAAGAAGGGTGGGAAGAAAATGGTGGGGGAAAATGGAGAAAATAAGAATAAGAACAGGGCTCAAAATTTTTTTTTCATACAGTAGTTTAATTATTAAGAATTACATGAATGGAGTTGAGTGTTGTGTAAAGTTAGTTGTAACAACTTAAAGTAAATCCTTTTGGATACTTGATAAAAATGCAAATGATGCACAAAGAGTAAAAAAATCCTAAATTTGTTGGTTACATTATTATTTTATTCTATTATAAAAAATAACTTAGATGCTTTTTAATATATTTCTTAGTAGATTACTGATAAAGATGTTCATATATTTTAAAAAACTTAATTTTCTTTTCCAATCTTAGATTTTTTTTTATTTGCCCATTTCTCTTTCATTTTAAATAAAATGTAAAGGTTAAAAAATGGCAATGCAAAATTTAAATTGAATTTTAAATGCAATTTATTAATATTTTGTAATATCAGTTCTCGAGCAGACATATCCTTAAGAGTATATGAACAATATGATGACATACAAGTAACTTTTCCTGAGAGATTACATTATAATTCTTGAAAATAAATGCAAATCTGAAGCATATATAATTTATAATAAAGTATGTAATAACTCTTTTTTTTAATAACATACTGCTTCCATTAAACTGTTGAATAGAATCAAAGAGATTTGATAGTATAATGTTGGTCATTGTTTTTTTAACTCCACACTGTCAAAATGAACTTGTATGTTTTTAAGAAAAAGATACATAATTTGAAAAAAATCCCCTCAGGGGAATGAGTTTTGTAAGACTATTTTTTATAACTTCAAGTACCATCGTAACAACTTGCTTTCCTCTAGAACAGGCATGTCAAACATG
Source organism: Trichonephila clavata (assembly GCA_019973975.1). Taxonomy (NCBI): domain Eukaryota; kingdom Metazoa; phylum Arthropoda; class Arachnida; order Araneae; family Nephilidae; genus Trichonephila; species Trichonephila clavata. The sequence goes on from BMAO01017705.1 coordinate 400,295, forward strand.
CAGGCCACATGCAACCTACCAATACTTTAAATCAAACTTTAAAAGATTTTTACTTTTTTTAAAAAAAAATTTGTGGTTAACTATTTTTAAAATTTACACCATATTTACCTATTTTTGTTTTGATAGAAATTCTATTTGATTACAAGAAAGGCCTGTAGATTAAAATTTTTTTCTATATTTTATTAATATTTTTTATTTAAATTTACTATAATAAATGAGTTTTTATTAAATCCTTAACTGCATTTATGCACATTATTCACTACAGATGATCATGATTCATCTTTTATTTCTCTTCCTCTTTCTGTCTTTGAAGTATTCATCAGTGAAAGGCAAACAGTGTGACTTTATAGGCAAACAGAAATATTTTTTTTTCTAGTTTAAATAAAACACAAGATGACAAGTTAAAGTGCAGTGTTTGCTCAATTGTTTGCGAATAAAAGTTGATTTTGGTTTATATTAAATTTAAACTAAAGTTATTTAATAAAAAACATAATCAAACCTCAAAAACAATGAGTAAAAAAAATTAAAAAAAATTGAAAAGGAACATTATAATTTTCTAGAAAAAGTGAGAACTGCAATGTTTTTTGTGTCCAAAATAATAAAATATGCTTGGTATATAAAAGTTTTATTTCATTTGTAGAGGAGAAGAATCCTAAAAGGCTATATGACATAAAATGTCAATATGTTGCAAAACTTCATGACAATTCAGCTGCTTTAAAAGCTGCTTATATATTATCACATTCAATCACAAATAGATAGAAACCATGTACTGAAGGAGAATTAATTAATGAATACTTAATTAAAATGGCCGAAATGTCCAACACAAATAACAAATTTCAAAACGTATGATTAAGTCAAAATACAGAATTCTTGAAATATCTTAAGAATTTTAGAAATCCTCATAATTAAACTACAGATATTCGAAATATCGCTCAGCTGGCCTCTTTTATTTAAGGATACAATGTTAATTTAAAAATAAGTTAAGAACTTTTAGAAACCATTCCTATGCATACGACAACCACTGGAGCTGATAATTTTGTTGCATTTATAAATGTTTTGAAGAAACATAATTTAATATTGAAAAGTTGGTTTGTTTTGCTACTGATGGTGCACCTATTATGATCAGTATTACTAAAGGAGTAGTTGCAAGGTTAAAAAAACATCCAAACAGCATGGTAATAATGATTTGGAATATTTTTATTATAGTATTAATCAATAATATAATTTCCAATTTTGGAGTCACGTTTTTAAAACATGACTCCAAAATTGGAAATTATATTCAAGTGCATAGGGGGGGGGGGATTTAATCATTGTCAGTTTGCTTCATTTCTGGAAGATATAGAATGTGAATACACTGTTTTACCATATAATATAGAAGTCTGATGGCCTTTGAGTCATAAAATATAAAAATGATTCTTCTGATTGCTGGACAAAATCATAGTTTTCTTGGAAACAAAAAATGGTACTGTTCTATTTTGCCGTCTCAAATCTCGCCAAGCAGACTTAATTGGTGACAACACACATTAAACACAACAACCGCTCTATGCAAAGCCCTAATTTCCATTGTTTTTTCCCCCTCCATTTTTGATGTATTGGGTTACTTCTCTATAAAAGGCTATGACTTGATTTGAATATTTTGCGATATATGTTTATTAGCAGTAATATTCCATTTGTTGCCGGTTGTATAATTTTTGGTGATTTTATTTGATGCACTGGCAAAATGGCAGAGTATCCAAAAAACTATAAATGTGCTTAGTTAAATATAAACAATGGATAAAAGGATCTGACTTTGTCAGTTGATATTATAAGTCATCTTAATTAACTCTGTCTTAAGCTTCACTGCAAAAATCATGTTGTTAAACTATGTTTAATAATATTAAAGCTTTCAAGCAAAAATGATTACTTTTTGCATAGAAATAGAATCAATAGAAAAAGAGAAGTCAATGAATTGAAAAAGAGATCTTGCTTTGAAAACTGTCAAAATCCATTGATTATATCTCCTAACTTAAAATTTACAGGTTAAATTGTTAAAGTTAGAATTTGATGGAAGATTATCTGATTTTAAAAGTTGTGAATTATAATTTTGTCTTTTTACTTTGCTTCTGTTGTTGTTGCTTATGCCACCTGATCAACAGTAACATCAGATCAAGGTCCATGAAGTTCATCGCGGCTAAGGGCTAGAATTTTACGCCTGTCATTAGCCTAAGCTTTGAGAAACCAAGAAGGTGACAGTGCAATTTTACTCGGAACAACACGATAGATGGTGACACCATTCGGACCCACTGATTTAACGAGCACATTCTCCGTTAATACTCGGCAGGTGTTTGGTGGCATCGAACCCAGGCCTTCCGGTCTGGAGTCCAATCCTCTAACCATTAGGCTACCCATGGCCCTACTTTGCTTATATCTATTAATATTGAAATTGTTTATGGAAATTTACAAATGGAATTGAAATCCAATATGATTCTTTGCTGAATCAAATGTATGGAAGTTGGAATTCTGTATTTTTAAGCACATTAATCTGTAGATCGATTTCCTAAAATGTTATAATTTGTTACTTTTAAAATGGTTATGTTTGGAAGCACTTGTTTATAAAAGCAAAAACTTTCTTTAATGATAAGCAACAAAAATTCAGAAAGGTCAAGATCAACTCTCTCTCTGATCAACATTTATCATTGATTTTAAAAATTCCCATCGGCTCAATACATTCAACCAAATTTTGATTATTTTGCTTCGTGAAAAACAATTGCAAATATCTTCTAATAAGTAATATTAAACTGTATTTTTATTACATTTCTATTTTTGTATTTTTTTTTAGAAAAATGTAAGATATATTTATAGTTTTTAAGTTTAAGAAGTAACAAAATATAAAACGACTATATGCATTTATATTCAATACAATGTGCTTGACATTGAGTCTAATAAACACATAATATAATCATTCTAAAAATCATTTTATTAATTTTTTAAACATTTAAAACATGGGTTTCCAACTTAAGGTAAAATAGATCATGTGGCCCGAAATATCTTAAGAGTATAACATGTCTGCTCTAGAATAAAGAAATATATTTAAATGTCATTGATACTTAGAAAATCAAAATTTTTATTCAGTATACCAATTTTAAAATTTGGTCTCACCATTGAAAAACTTGTGTTTCATAATTACATATGAAAATCTCCAATATATTTTTAAAAAAAATGAAATAATCAGAAAAATATTTATTTATGGGGTACATTATAAAAAAATGGTTCATAAAACAAAATTTTCATTATGGTTTACATTAAGGAATAAAAGTGGAGAATCGCCATCACTGTATATTTGTTTTGTTGCTGTTATAAATTTCATTTTTGCTATTTCTAATATTGATTTTATTTTATAGCGAAAGCAGAAAGTAGATGCTTTACATTTACAGTACCAGAATCTTCTGTATGAAGTCACTCATCTACAAAAAGAAGTGACTAAATGCTTAGAATTTAAGTAAGCATTGCATAAAAATAACATTCCCCCCCCCCCCCCCCCCGCCGCCAGAATTCACCTTTCACAAATCATACTTATAAGTGAAGGTGTATTTTTTCTGCTTTTGCATTCTGTTAATTTTACTGTAAAGTATCCAATTTTTTTATTTGCCATTAAAATCTATTTGTATAACTGAAACAGATATTTGCACCCTATAATGGAAAGAATTTTATGTTCTTTAATTGCTACTTTAATTTTGGTTTTATAGGCTAATTGCATTTTTAATAAAATATTACAAATGTTAACTATCTAGTTTCTTATGTTTTTATTGTGTCTTTGCAATATCGTTTCAGATCCTTGGATGAAGATATTGAACTAGTTACAGTGGAAGAATTCTACAGAGATGCTCCTGAATCAATATCTAGACCGGTAAGCAATTAAAGCGTATTATTTATAATATCATTGCTGTGTTCTGATTTAATGTATGAACCTGATAGAATATTCAAAAGTTGTGCCTGTGTAACCTATAAATTAAATTAATTTTCATTGTTGTGCTAATCAGTTATAACTAAAAACTTAATAAAGAATAAAATTTCTATTGTAAATAAAATTATTATAAATTTAGATTTATATGTAAAGAAATGTAAGTTAAAGTAATTAAGGTAACTGGGACGTCTGCGAGAAGGAAAAATGAACTTTTTTTGCACCAAATTTAACTGGTTCTCACTTAAATTTAAAGCAATGGAATTAAAATTTTTTTGTTGAATTATCTGTATATTTATGTACTTGTTAATGTAAAAAAAATTTCATTTTAAATTACAAATCAATCTGTAAGAGCAATAATTAATCACTATTTTTTTTTATTTTCAAACATTTTCTTACCTTTAGGTACACTTTGCATAAAATCTACTGCATATATAGCTATAAAATTTCATGGAGATTTTGTAAACATAACAATCCATAAAATGAAATTTTAAAATATAAATTTATAAAAAAATTTTAATTTAGTGATTCAAATTTTCTTTAAATGTTAATTGAAATTGTTTTTTGCTATATCTGAAATTTCTGAATGTTTATTTGAAAACGAATTCATTCTTTTTGTTAAAAATTTGTTTATCTTGTATTATGCAAAATATCAGCACTAGAGGTAAAGTAGATTTTGAATAAAGTGTACCGGAATCACCAAAAAATGCGTTTTGAGAAAATTGCAAATAAAGATTTTTTTCATCTATGATTTGTAAAATAATATTTTTTAATACTATATAAAGTCATACCATTGTTAATTGGATTATTTTGCATCATTTCTCAGTTTTTAAATTGCAAGTGAAAAATTCTAGATTTCTTTAGAAGTCTTTTTAATTATTCTTTCCCTACTTCATAAATATGTGTTATCAATGATTCACATCTTCCATTTAAAATGCCAAAGTTTTATGTCTATAAGTTTTAGTATTTTTACTTCACTTTGAACATCATTACAGGATATTACAAAATTCCTTACACATATTTTTAATGTCAATAAAATACACACACAAAAAATGTCTTTGATGAATTTACGAAGTTAATTTGATGTCTAATTTAAATAGAACTGTTTTTAAAAATTATAGCAAAAGAATCTGTTTTTGTATTCAAACATATTAATATATATTTATTTTAATGTAAAACCAAAAGTAACAAACATATAGAGTTATTCATGGGCATTCAAATGTTAACAATAAGCAGTCAGGAAAAACGAAATGTCTATTTTACAAGCTGTGTATTTAATTTAGAATAATCCTCAAAATCTACTTTGTACTATATCCACTTGATTTATAATATAAAAACTACACTGAGTATTTATAAATGCAAAACTAGACATAATTAACATTTCAAAAACAATTTTTTTTTCCAAAATTTTGTATCAAGTCATTTAAATTTTTTGTAATTTTTGTGTAAAAAATGTACAATTTTCAATAAATTTGAACATATATTATGGAAAAATTACATTCTTCGAATAGAAAAATTAGTTTTTTACAATACATATTAAATACACTACAGATTTTGAAGAAAGTGTACCTGAATCACAGTTACATCACATTTGCTTACAACTTTAAAATTCAAATTTCTAGCGTTCTTTTGATCGAATTCTCATAAATAATACATCTATAGAAGCAGCAAAGGTCCTCTATTTTTTAGAAGTAAAAAAAAAAAAAAAAAATGCAAAATTTAAAGCACTTTCATGTTCCAGTTACCTTAAGTTTTAAAATTGATTTAATAGATCTTTATAATGAATGTAACCTCAGCCATCAAATATTCAGAACATAAAATAATTCCTGTATAAAAAATATGTGTAGGTAATTATGTTAATGATAATATGATACTTTTAATTCATAAGAAATGTAGTGGTTACTAGAATTTTCATAAAAATGTCCTGAAATAAAATATTATTTATTATACACATATGTGCTAAATCTAAAATTGTGGTGGTGGGGCTGTGGAAAAAATAAACAAAAAATTATATATTTTTTAAACACAAATATTTTTGAATGGATTCTAAACATATACAATTTTTTTTAAACCACATTTTATTAAAGTTTTTTTTCATGAATTTCCTTTTTAAATGAAGCTTATTTTATCAAAACATTGTTGGAAATAATTTATTTCTTCAATACTACACCATAATTATGTGAGACATCAGTTTTGTAGGTGATTTGAGAATGATCACAGAAAAAAAAAATTCTGATTCTGTTTTAAGTTTGACCACAAAAGGCAGGTTTTTGTCTTTGGTGTCTTTTGTTATTGACTACTAAAGCAGAATAATAAAAGTATGGCAATTTGAAGGTTCAATATAGATGTATATTTGTGTAATGTTGTAATTAGTGCATAAAAGTTTCAAATAAAATAAAATGGTAAAACTGCTTTTTTTTATTACTACATTTAGACCATATTGTTGGGGCCAGAAACCTGGGGTACATTACGTTTGAATAGATTATGGTATTCTACGCATCTATTTGAAGTCAAAGCTTTGAAACTTTGTTTCCATTGATTTTTAAAAACTGATTTCCGAAATATGAATGCACTTGAAAAATTGAATTTAAAAAGAGTAGCATTACGCAGAAGTATGATTGTTTTCAGAAACTGAATCAGTATTGATTTTTTCAAAAAAAGATACTGATTCTAGTGAATTAGTTGAAATTTTGGGACAAATAAATATGAAGGGAGATGAGTTGAACTGTGATGATTATGAAATTGAAAATGCCCTATCAGATTCTGCTGCATTTGAAAATGAGTTAAATTAATGAGAAATGAGTTAAATGAGAAATATTTTGATGAAATAAATGGTAAAAAATTTGAAATAAAAAAAAAATGAATCTGATGGGTAAATATATTTGATAAAAACATTGAAAAACAACAAACCTTTAGTCTTTAAATTGTAAGATTACCCAAATTATCATTCATGGCATTTTATAATGATTCTAGCTTTTTTTCTAGGAATAGTTTCGAAAGTGTTATTTACAAAAACCCCACTTTCTGTCAAAAATGAAAAAAAAAATATATATTTACTTGAATTCTTTAATATAATATCAAACTTTTAATGTTTCAAAATTTTCTTTAATTGAAGAAAATTATAAGCATTACTTAAAACTATTGAAGGATCATTATGGCAAGAGACAAAATGCTAATGTATGTCATATGAATAAATTATTAGTTATAGAAGTTCTAAAAAGCTCTTTTAATAATAATTTGAAAGGTTTAAGAAAACTACAGGGTGTTTTTAAATAAATATTGGAGTTTTAATGCTTTATATTATTTATTACATATAACTTATATAACTCAAACATCGAATGAAAAAGCAACTGAAACAGTTTTGTTTGCTGGCATGTGTGTGCATACATGGGAAACATATATTAATTCACTCTCCCTTCCCCGCCAACAGCGTGTTAGTAGAAAATGGGCAACTAGTGAACTGAAAGTGCTTTGTGTTCTGCAGTTTGCAAAGACAGAATCTGCTATTACTGTGTCACGAGTATTCTGTATTAAGATAAGTTGTCAACTTCCAAACGATAATAACATTCATAGACGGTATCAGTTTTGGCTGTCTTTGTAAAGGGAAGAGTACAGGACACAACAAATCTTAGTGAAGAGTGTTGCTTGAGAGAAAGACTCTTTCCTGCATAGACCAAAGAAATCAGTTCAGTGCGCTAGTCATGAATTAGTAATCCCAGTAATGGCTGTTTGGAATGTTTTACACAAGTGCGTAGAAAACTACATCCTTAATGTCTGCAATTGCTTCAAGCTCTAAAACCGACAGACTACGGTTTATGCACTAAATTCGAAAACATAATGTTGATACATGCTAAGGAAAATTGTACGGATTGTGTCGTATTCAGTGATAAATCAACGTTTCACCTGAGTGGACGTGTGAACACTCATAATGCACACATCTAGAACTTAGAAAATTCTCATAGGGTGCTAGAATTGCAATGAGACTCACCCAAATTGAATGTTTTTTGTGCCATATCTTGGGGGAAAGGGTATGGGTCTATCATTTTTGGAGAACCAACTGTAACAGGTTCTGTCTATCTTGATGCTCATCAACTATGGCTATTTCCTAAATTGGAAGAAAGTGAACCAAACAATTCCATTTGGCAGCAAGATGGTGCACTGCCTCACTAGCATCTCAGTACACGATTGATTGAACATCACTGTACCAGTGGATAGGACACAAATGGCCTTGTGATAAAGCTTGTTTTGCATGGCCTCCACGTTCACCTGATCTGTTGCCATAGGTTTTTTATCTGTTGGGGTTCATTAGGAATTGTGTCTATGTGCCTCTGCTACCAGCGGATCTTCTAGACTTAAGATATAGAATTGAAGCAACTGTTGCAAGAATTACCTCAGACACACTGCACAAAATTTGGGAAGAACTCTCCTATTGACAATGTGTGCCGTGTAACGAATGGGGCTCACATTGGGGACTCCGCACCAGCAAAAAAATAGTTTGAGGGTCCATGAGGTGTAAATGGGGGTCTGTACGACAGTATCTTTCACTAAACCAGATCATGAATTTAATTTTTAAAGGAAATTTAATCAAAGGGAAACCATACATAGCTATTTAACAGATTTATTTACTAAATTTAATGAGGTTAATTTGCAGTTACAAGTCAACAACATAAGTTTTATTAAAACAAGAACCTTGTTTCAGCGTTTCTTGCCAGAATTAAGCTAAAGGAGTATAATATTGGACGTTCCAAATTCTCAAAGTTTGTCAATTAGCCACAGACAATCAGCCAGAAAAAAAGTTTTAACCTACATTCAACATTTAAATTCCTTTTTTTTTAGATTTTGAAACTAGGTTTGAGAATGCTTTGACTATTGTAATACCACAGTAGGCAGTGAGTTCATATGGTTACACTGAAAAAAAAAATTCTTATTACAAGAATTAGACACTAGGAATTGGCACTAACAAGAACATTAAAGTAAAGTTTTGAAATAAATGTCAGCAATTATGGCTTTAAAAAAATATACCTGTTGTTTATCCCAAAATATGAAATATGAGAAAGTTTTTAATTTCTTTTTCTTGTGAGAAGGAGTTTCAGTGTGTTTGCCAATCTCCAAAGCAAAAAAAAGAAAAGACTGGGCACATCAAACAAGGAGATATTGAGGTTAAAACCTGAAAAGAGTAATGTGCTAAATGTTGAGAATTTGCTATTGAATCCCCAATTTCATCTCTCACTAAAAGCATTTGTTTGTTGCTCAGTTAGTTTATGAATTAAGAAATACATGTTAATTAATTAAATTAAAATTTAATTAAGTTTTAAACACTATACTTGACTACAGTTATAAATTTAAATCTTTTAAAGTGAGTAGCTCTATACCAACTGTAAAAGACACATTTAAGTTGATGAATATGCAAAAATTGAATATAAGTAGGGTCTATCCCAAACCAAAAAACTTGGCAAGGGGTCTATGAGGCAAAAAGTTTGGGGACCTATGCAGTAGAATAACAAAAATCTCTTTGCCTAGAAAAGTAAATCTGGCTCTATGGTTTGTGGAAATTCTGTGCGCATTTTCACATTTTGATTTAAGATAATTTGAATCAACCTCTTATAAAGCAATAAAATTGAAGCAATGGGATATGATACGGATAAGGAAACAAAATAGGATTTTGAATTAGCTAGTAAGGAATTGGATCATTTGTCTAAAAAGTTGATAAATTTTTACTTGAAAGTCTTAAGTTTTGTGGGAACAATTACAAGAATGCTACTGAGAGAAGTGAATGTTAAGATTAATCTGTAAGTTCATATTACTTGTACTATTGTTAAACAAGATAATGCAAAAACTGAAGCGACGATAGTACAGAATGTATTGTCAAAGAGGAAACAGTCTTTCACTGAATGATTGTTTAAATCAATGTCCCTCATTATTACTTCTCTCTCAGATTACTTCTGTGATCATAAAATTGCTTTCTCTGTTTGTAGAAAAGGAATTTTATAAATAAATTTTTTTTTTTTTATTAAAGTGATTACGACACCATCTACTATTTTTATACTTTAAAGACTATCATTAAGCAGGATGTGGTCCCTATTAAATAGTGCTGCATTTGGTTTAACTTGCAGCAAGTTCATTTTAAATAGTCCCTATAAACATCATGTATCGAAATATTGAGAGAATTCCTTAACCTGTGAGTTGTTGAATACATCCATTGCTATGGACAACTTATTTTATGAGTTGCACTCTGTCAAGGAAGCTTACAAATTATTGATGAAAGTTTTAATGATCATGAAAGAAAGACTGAATTTGAGGAAACTTGAAATACACTCCTCGAATCGAGAAGGAAATGGGGAAACAATAGGGCCATATTAAAAAAAAAACAGCTATCCAGATTTTAAAGTTTTTTATTTTATTTCGTACAATGATAGTGACCATCAGACATCCTTGTTATTGAAATTTGAAGTGGAAGCTCCCTGCACCAAAAGGACAGTTCTCAACTAAGTATCTCAGTTTTTTTTATTTTATTCCTTGTCATGTGCTTCAAATGCTTTTTGCAACAACTATGGATGAAAGAGCTAGGTGGGTGGAACAATTTTGAGAGAAAATGCAACAAAAATAGTTACAATGGTGCAAAGAAATTGCTCTGTTTTCTAAATTTAAAGCTTTCTGGTATTTTTCCTAAAAAGGAGCTAAGCTTTGATAGTATTCAACTTCATGTATATTTTTATCTTGGCTTCTATGGATCTGTAACATGTTTTAGGTTTTAGAATGACTTGCACAAAATTTGAACATCATGTCCAAGTCAAGAGTGGCATCCACGAAAAAAATGACTCTGCCCAGATTTGAGTTAATGGCCATGTTGATTGCATCTCGATTAGTGAAATATTTAATAAAAAGTTTAGAATGGTGTTTCTATAATCTGAATTGACCACTATTCATTGGATCAAGAGATCTTCCCATAGTTGGAAGCCATTTGTGAATAGAGTTATGGAACTTTTAGGTGAGTACTGATCCATTGGGCTGCAGATGTTGTGATGGGAAGATAAATCCAGCTAATTTGTTGACAAGAGGTTGTCATGCTGAAGAATTACTGAATTCAACAAAATAATGTTATGAACCTCCATTCCTTTAATTGTATGAAGAAAAGTGGCCATTAAGCACATTCCCTCTTTCAAATAAAAGTTCACAAATTGAAAAATCAAAATAATATCACTGTCCAAAAATGGTTAGAATAAAAAAGATCAAAAATCGAATTCTCTTTACATCGTGTTATACAGAAGAAATCAAGGCTCTGAAGACAAATGAACCCATTCCTGTTTTTAAAAATTCTTTCTTTCAGAGAATGGACTACTGGTAAAAGAAAGGCTGCAAAATGCGAATTTAGTCTGGACTCTTAAGCATCCATAAATCATCTTATGAAAAGGTGTTCTGGAGTATTGGCATCTCTGGTTAAAATAAGAGTAAGATTTTAATCCATCCTCTGCAATGAGAAGGGGCATTATATATATATATATATATATATCTGCAAGAGTCTTAGTGCCCTGCCAGGAATGCAGATAATTGCATTTCTTCCAGCTATGAGGGTTGGACAGTCATTGATTTTACAAGCTGTCTATATGTAAAGAATGATGAAGAGAAACATAACATCTTGCTTTTAACCTGTGTTACTACATGTGCCCTTCATTGCTCAACAAAGAAGTTGGGTAACAAGTATTAGAAATATAAGCATGAATGTTTTTGTCATATTGAGTAAGAGGATTGTTATGCGAAGTTGAGGGAAGTATAAATACATTGGAAATTTGTGTTTACAAGAATTATATTTAATGTATCTGAAAATTAAATTTATACCTGCAATAGATTTAATTATTGCTGTTACTATAGAAATTTAATATATATATATAAATGTATATATGTTTATATATATAGGATTTGATGTAAAATATATTGATTAATAGTAACAATCAATATATTTTACATTTTTGCATATATCTTATGCTGGTATAGTTAGATATATTCAATGTTCCTGTTATATATTTCTTGATGACATATTCTTCGATTAATTATGTTTTATTTTTCATATAGGAAATAACCAAACATGATCCACACGAGCTCAGGCTGGCTCGTCTGTTTTGGGAATCGGAACAAAGGAAAAGGTTTGTTGGGTATTTATTATTTGTTTTAGTATTTACATAATGCTTTCTGGAATCAAAAAATACCCCAAAGTTTTACATTGTTTTTTTTCAAAAAAGACTGAATTATTTTTTTAAATATTATCTTTAGCAGTTGTAACCTTATTATATGAATAAGCGACTAATTATCATTTCAACAACAATTCTACAATGGTTTTTTTTTAAAGCATTTTATTCATTGAAAGTTCTTCAGTTATATAAACTTACAATTATTCAGCTGTATGCTATTTTTCAATTCCTACTATTAGCTCACACTCTCACTCTCTCTCTATTTATATATATATATATATATATATATATATCTTGTTCAAATTTTCAATCGTTGATAAAATTCTTTCTATTCATCCAATCAAGTTCAAATAAATTTTTGTTGAACTTGTAGTGGATGACACTTGATGTTAATATAGTTTTTTCAAATATTATTTCATGGATTACCTGTTAATTAATTAAATTACTGGTTTTTGACGCCAACTTAGATTTACCGAACGTTTATTATCTGGAGCGTCAAATATCCAAACCAAAGTCCAGATATGTTTTCAAACAGTGCAATGCTCAACATTTGTTTCCTGTGACGCAAAAAGTGACGGGAAAACTCAAGGTGAGGGATATTTAGGGAATTTCAACTGTGTGATTTGGTAAACATCTGCATGAAACATTAGGTCAGTTTGTTTCTAAGTGAAGGGGTGTGTAAGTGCTCTTTTGTTGAGTTTTGTTGATGTAGAATCCTGGATGGTATGCGATGCAGAAGATTGTGGATTTTAAATGCTAAATGATGACGAGATTATGACTTCCGTGCTGTCGACGATGAAACGGGTGAAGAAGACACAGTGGTGTGTAAGTTACGGAGTTCCTATCCCCGAAAGGGATGTGCCTCCACATCAGAATTAATAATTAATATTTACAGAAAATGGTGTTGCATAAAGTAGATTAATGTAGTGATAATTATTGGATTGTTAATGGAACAATTAAAGGAGCAATGGCATACAGCCTGCTAGGAAAATAGCAGACAAATGAAGTCCGCTCACCATGGTGCGATTGGCCCAGTCGGCAGTTTTCCCTGGGTGGACAGAACCTCCCAGGGATTTGAGTGAACAGAACCTCTCAATCCTGCCATTGGGCGTGGAAACAAATGGCAAGTTCAGTGATTCGTCGAATGGCAGGAGCAAAAGGGATTCAGACAACTGACGTTGTAAGAATTCCTGTAAAAACAAAAGACTATTGGGGATAATGAAAAATAATTTTGAATAAAATATTTTATGTGGAACCAAGTTGCACAGATGCCATAAAATGGAATGGTAGTGGAAAATATGGGAATCAAGAACGGGCGTCGAGTCTGCTCACGTTGGAGAGGAAAAATAGTTTAAATAGGGAATGAAGTCATTTATGAGAAAATTAAAAAACAATAAAAAAAAGTAAGGAAAAACCCAGCAAAAATAAATAAGTCGTTTCCTGGAAAAATCCCGGAAGAACCTATAGTAATTTAGAGCCAGGGATGAAGAGACAATTAAACGAGTGCTGAAAGAGATGCCCCTGTGCTACCATCTGGTGGCCGGGAATGGAGGTAGGAGAACTAAAAGCAAAAGTGAACCAAAGAGGTCACCCTCCCGGTTCATGACTGTGCCAGATCATGCTTCAGAAAGTGCTTAAACTGTGACTCCCTGCACAGTGCTATGTAAGTACTTGGAAATGGATGGGAGTTAAACTTTAAATGAAAAGGAAAAATTAAATTAAAAGAATTAAACATTTTGAAAAAGTTCCCAGCGTATTTTTAATAAACCAAACGCTAAGCCTTTTGGCGAGGGGGAAATTTTATAAAATGCTGGTCAAGAACGGCTCTTGGCCTTTTAAGCGAAGAAGACACTGCTGAATCGTAGGCAGGTTGATTTTGAATTAGATCATTGGGAACTTGTGGAATTTTATCGAAAAATCTCTGAGATATTTTTAATAAAGGAAAGAGTTGGTTGAATATTTAGATTGCGGTAAATGACCATTTCTGACAAACCAGGGAGCATTTACTATCTGTCTCAAAAATGAGTTAGAGAGCGTGTGTAGTTTACAAATATGGCACATGCCAGCGGAACCCCGAATGGGAGATAAAGCATGACCGGCCGGATGATTGAGTTAAAGAGCAAAACCTTGTGCTGGATCACTAGTTTACTCTTTTTAGAAATTAGCTTTTTGAGCATAAAATGAACAACGTTCGCTTTTTGGCGAGCTTATTCAATGTGGTGGGTGAAAGTTAATTTAGCGTCTAAAAGTAACCTTAGGTATTTGTAAACGAAGACAACAACAATGAAAGTAGCAAATGCTGATGCGTTTTCTGCATTAGAGACAGCTATGGAGTGGTATGAACAACAATCAGAGTTCTGTTCTACTCAACTACTGCTGCTGAAGAGAATCAGAGACCTTGCATTGAAAAAACGAAGGTATACCATGGTATAGTGAAGAATAAGTGATTCTTTTCCCCAATCAAGGTAAAGTTGCAACATTTTGCACCTATTTTGCTTTTTCATTGAGCACATTTTCCGCATGTGATGATTTTCAATATTTGTCTTGTGTCCAGTATCATATAGTGCATGGATTGCATTCCGTTTTTTGGTTATCCGAACGGTGTCCGGTCCCAATTGATTTGAGTAAACGACGTTCTACTCTATCTCTATTGTTGTAACAATGGCAAAGTTAGCGTTGATAGCCAGTTTTTCAGCTTAACTAGCCGGGTAAATTATGTTCTTTTTTCAATTCCTACTATTAGTTCACTCTCTCCCTATATATATACAACCTGTGGCCAGAAAGTTCGGTGAATGAGCCTGTATATGTCGCTGCTGTACTAGTAGAATATCAATGCACCCTGCGTGGTGAAGGTCAACATCTGTTTGAACATGTTTGTAATTGGCAAGGTTCTAAGTGTGTTTATTCCCTGTTAGTTTAACACCAAGTGCGAAAGTTTTATTGTGGATTGTCAAATGTGTACAAAATGGATCAGAGAAGAAACATGTTGTTTTGTTTCAAACTTGGGAAATTGACAAAAGAAACTCACTAAATACTCAAAAGAAGTTTATAAAGATGAACCCATCACATCAAAGAGTGTTTATAAATGGTTTAAGCATTTCTAGGAAGTCGGACCAACCTGGAAGATGCCCCCCGAGCCGGCAGGCCAAAAACTATACGCCCTCCGGAAAACATTGAAAGAGTTAAGCAGCCATAAAAAACAGTCTGCCAAAGGGAATGATTGCAGAGGAACTGGGAATCGACACAGAAAGTGTTTGCCTCATACTCACTGAGGATTTTGGAAAATGAAAGCTGTGCTGCAGACTCGTACCCCATTGGTTAACGCCTGAACAAATGGAAATGCGGCTTGACACTTGTTGTGAGACCTCATTGACATGGAAGATGGAGACAGAAATTTTCTGAACGACATTGTCACAGGTGATGAGTGTTGGTGTCTGAAGTATGATTCCGAAAGCAAATGACAAAGTTTTGACTGGTGGAGTTAATCGTCGCCTAAAAAAACCAAGATACGGTCGGAAAAATCACCAATAAAACAATGCTCATCACATTCTTTGACTCTAAGAGTCTCATTCACAAAGAATTCCTCCCTGAGAGTACTACATTAAATGTTGTTGCGTACACCAAAGTTCTAAAGCGTTTACTGCAATGTATCCGTCGTGTTCGCCCTGAGTACGCCAAGCAAGGCTCCTGGACTCTTCTCTACGATAATGCCCGGCGACACACTGCCTTAGTTGTACGGCAGTTCCTGGCCGCTAATGGAGTTGTGACTCTTGATCACCCCCCCCTTCCCCAATATTCACTGATTTGGCACCTGCAGACTTCTTCCTCTTCCCCAGATTGAAGTCAGCCCTGAAGGGAAAGAGATTTACAGACATCACCGGCAGTTAAAGCAACATGACAACCGAGCCGAAAGCCATACCGAAAGAACTGTTTTACAGTAGTTTCCAGGATTTATATACTCTTCCCCAACAGTGCATTATCTACCATAGCAATTATTTTGAATGACAATAAATTGTATTTGATGCTGTACAATACTGTATTTGAAATAAAAATTCATTCACCGAACTATTTGGCCACAGGTTGTACAGTGGTGGCCAAAATTGTGGATACTTTTTAAAATTATGTTTTTCAAGTTTTGTATGCTTATAGAAAGTGTTACGTTGCACAAAATGCAAAGTCTTTTATATCATTTTAAAGAAAGTTCGATTCTGAATTCAATACATAAAACAAAATGTTAATGTTTGTAATGCAAAAAAAAGTTATGCTGCATTAACTATCGATATACGTTAGATACTGATGATAGCAGTGAGTTATCAGTAGTTAGTGGGGTTGCCTTTATTTTTTATTACAGCTTCACATTGATGTTTTATAGAGCTGAAAATTGTTTTAAGCTCTTCCTTCGTTATTACATGATGCCAGGAAGCACTTATATCCTCAATAAGTTCCTTTTTATTTCATGGGTACCCCATTTGGTCAAGAAATTTCAAACGGTTCCACAATTTTTCAATAGCATTGAGATCAGGACTGTTTCCTAGCCAAAACAACAATGATATAAAGTCAAGAAGCGAAAACATCAAATAAACTAGTAGATTAGACACCTAAAAAGAGATGTTTTACGAGAAAGTGGTCTTTCCTACGTTAAAATTAGGTGGGCGGTTCAGTGACTACATATGGAGACTGAAAGTTTTGTTTAAGATGTCAGGAGACAAATTTAATAAAAATTAAAGCAGGAAAAAGCCAAAAAAGGTACACCCCATCTGTTAATGACAGAAGAACGAAAATACTATGTCTCTAATGTTGGAAAATGTCATTAATGTTCTCAGAAGGTGATTTATTTGAATGATGCTGGTGTTTCTGTCAGTTCAAAAACTATCAGGAAAAGATTAGCAAATGTTCAACTAAGAGGTTAAATTCCACAAAAAAAACATATCTTAATTTACATCAGCATTAAAAAAGATTACAGTGGTCAAAGGAACACATTAATTGGACAAATGATTACTGTTCACTAGTTATATGGAGGGATGAAACTAAGATATGGTTATTTGGTAGTGATGGCTGAAAATATGTAAGATGTAGAATTGGAGAAATGCTACATCTTGACTGCATCCAGGCGACTATGAAGTATCCACATAGTTTTATGATTCGGTCATGCAGAATATAGGTATCAGCAGATAGTATTGGTCGTCTTCATATCATCAATGGGACACTGCATGTCTGAAAATACATTGACACCATTCTAGAACCCAAACTTCTACCTTCCATCGGGGATCTATTTACCAACAATGTTTCATTTATTTTTCCAAAGATTCTTCTCTTGCCACACAGTAAAGTAATCGAAAAACTGGTATCGTTGAGTTGCTGTCCTGGCAAGGAAACAGTCCTGATCTCAATGCTATCAAAAACTTGTGCCCAAATGAGGTACCCATTAAATAAAAAGGAAGATATTGAATATATATTTGTGCTTCCTGGCATCTTGTAATAACAAAAGAAGAGCTTAAAACAATTTTCAGCTCAATGAAACATCAATGTGAAGCTGTAATAAAAAAATAAAAGGAACCCCACTAATCACTGATAACTCACTGCTATCACGAGTATCTAATGTATATCGATAGTTATTGCAGCATATTTTTTTTTGCATTACAAACATTAACATTTTTTTTTTTTTATATTGAATTTAGAATTGAATTGTCTTAAAAATAATATAAAATACTTTGCATTTTCTGCAACCTAATATTTTCTATAAGCATACAAACTTGAAAAACATAACAATTTAAAAAAGTGTTCACAAGTTTAGTCACAACTGTATATGTATATATATCTTGTTCAAATTTTTAATCATTAGTAAAATACTTTTTATTCATCCATTTAAAGTAAGAATTGACGTAAATATTTTTTTATATTGCTTTTTAATTAAATGTTGTATTAAAATCTAGTACTTCTAATTGTCATTTCTCTAGGGTTTTTAAAATTTTTTACGCTGTTCAAGCATAAAAAATTATTAGATACTTGTTCATTAATTTAAGATAAGATTTTGATAATTTCTTTTAATGCATTTATTGCGATATAAAAAATTGCTTCAAAAAATTGTGAAACTGTTAGCTTAGCTCAAAGGACAGTCAGATACTTTGTTTGGTAAAAAATATTTTAACCCTAGAAGTAGCTTAAATCAGAAACATTTATTTTTTTTCATAAAGAAAGTGAATTTAAACATGAATTTTGTACATGTTAGTTTTTAGAAGATGGTATCATTATTAAAATATGTGATAAGAGACTGGTTTTCGTTTATTATTCATTCGTTGGAGATTTCTCAGTGTAATGTGATTTTATAGTAAAATAAACTTTTAACTGGTAGAAAAATTAGAAAATAATACTAAATGTGGGGGTTATTATTGGTTGAAAACTAAATCAACAAAATAACCTTATTTATTTCAATAAGTGGATAATAGGCTGTTATTTATTTATTGAAATTGTTTGCAGATTTGCTCAAAAGCTGAAGGAAGCTGAAGTCATCAAACTGAAATATATTCAAGAACAAAGAGTTCTTCAAGGAAACCTGTCTAATGTTCTTCCAATCCTGAAGTCCATAATTGAAGTAATTTTAACTTTCTGAAAAAAATTAGCAATTATCTATCTTGTATTGATAGTTAGTATTTTTTTGCTGTAGGTTGTTTCATTTTCTTTTTATTATAATAATCCCCTTTGAAATATATTTTGTCAAAAAATTTTTTTCTCTTTTTTTTTCTTCTTATTAGTTTAGCAGTAAGTATAGAGATAGTTTAGATAGCATCAATTTTATTCCCATATTGTTTGTATCATTTATATTTTTAACATTCAGTTTTGTAAAGGATTAGATTTAATCATGCTTATTTTTTTTAACTATGCAATTGCTTTTTGCATATTTTTACTATGTATATAGTTGAGTAAAATACAATTTGCGTTAATCATAGATAATGAGCAATAGGAGGATGTATAAGCTGAAGGGAGTTTAATTTTGTGTAAGCATTATTATTAAACATCTCCAACTTTGGAAAAGTTTGTTTTCAAGTAAATTGGTTGATATAAAATTAGAATTAGAGATTTATAAACCATTTTTTTACAATGATACTATATGCTCAAAAGTAATATTCATTCAAAATTGAGAAAATATTAATTTTTTTTCAAAAACAATGAAAAAGAGATTAATATAATCTCTAGTACATATTATTGATAAAAGGTAAAATATATAAATTTTTTAAAATTTCAGATATTTATAAAGATTGATTTTTTCAAAATCTTAAAATATTTCATTCTTGGTTTTTATAGGATAACTACTTTTTTAAACTGCAACTATTTTTGTAAAGTTGTGTATTTTAAATATAAAATGTTATTGCAAAAAATTTTTTTCAGAAGGATTTTTACTTACACGGCATGGGCGATTCGTTTTGGAATGAGACTTTGTGTAATTGTAGTATTCTTTTAAGGTGTTCAACCCACAATATACTTATGGCAAATGAGCAGTTGATTCAGGGAAAGTAACTTTTTAAATTTATACTCAGCTTGCATACAAATGAGTTTAATCAAGTTTTGTAGATGCAATGGCTTAGGTGGTAACATACCTGCATATGCCACGTGGTCAGGTGAATGAATATTAACATTGCATTGTTTAGCTACACAAGGGTTTTTGGCGATGGTCCTCGTAATTTTAAACCATGGTCAAGTGACGAGGACGACACCTGAATAGGCACTTCCTATCCTAACTACCACACCAATGGGAGGACGTTTGAGCTCTTGACAGATTTAACGTGCATTGCTCCCCTACACAGCAGGTCTTTAGTGGTGCTGAGCTCGAACTCATGACATGCCTGCCATGATCCAATACCTTAACCACTTGGCTACCACGGCCACACCACATGGTCTGATAGAGTTCAAGTTGTGCAGTCAATCTGCCTTTCCCCCCCAATTCATTAAGTTATTTTTACAGTTATATAAATTTATGAAATATGATTAAAATAAAAAATATGAAACTAATTTAATAAATTTATTATTATTGTATAAAATATTAAAAAATATAATTATATAAAATTTTTAGCTATATAAGAATTATAAACTAAACTAAACTCAATGGCGCAACAGCCCATGAGGGCCAAGGCCTATTGTGCTCATCTTAGTTTCTGTGACCTTGGGCACTGAGGTGCATGATTAGATGTACCGGCCAGATTGTCAATTTGATGCAAAAACCACAGTGTTTAGCTCCCAAGCAAGCTTGGTACGCATTTATCAACCCACTGAAGGGATAAAAGGCTGAGTCAACCTTGCCCAGCCTGGGATTTGAACCCCAGGGCTGTGGCATGGAAGCAAGATGTGCTACCCTTTGACCACTGAGCTTATATAAGATAAATAATCATTTTAAATATAATTAGCTTAAAAATATTTTATAACCTTTTTAAAATAAATTTAGTTGTAAAAATAATTAAGGGAATTGGAAAAAAAAAGAAAGCTGATCCAACTAAGCGACTTGAACTTAATCCGAGCACATGGTACGCAAGTATGTTTCCATCTAAGCCACTGCACAACAAAACAGAATTAAATTTATCCATATTAAAGTTGGGTATAAATTTCAAAGGCTATTTTCTCTTAATTGACTGTCCATTCTGTGCAATTATGTTGCAGAATTGAACACCCTTAATGAGTACTGCTATTATACAGTCTCATCCCCAAATGAATTTCCCATGTTGTGCCCTATCCTTATTAAGCTTACAGATTCATTTACATATTTTAGCACATTGGAAAAAAACAGTACTTGATAAAGTAAGCAATATAAAAAAATAATTACATTTTCATAAATTAATATTGGTTTCTTTCATCTAATTAGGCAGCTGAACCATTCCAGAGCAAAATGGGTATGCCGTTTGAAGTAATAAGAGTGCCACACAAACTTGCAAAATATTTATGTAAGCCATTGTATGTATTGTATGTTCAAGCTTGTGCATATAAAGAGTATTGTTTAGGTGAGATTTTCTTTTTAATAATCTTACATGTGTTAATCCCCCTCCCTCAATATGGACATAGTATGTGAGGTCAATTTTAGTAATATCAGTTCTAATATTACAGGAAAGAATATGGAAATTAATGTGGAGGGTAATATTGATGAAATCAAAACTCTACAAACAAAAGCAGAAGATATGTGTAAGTTTATAAATATATATTTATTTTTACTATTTTTTTCTTGCTATATATATATATTTGAGTGCCTCTTTAATTTTTCTTCTTTTTTTCAGCTGAAGAAAGTGGTGAATCTGATAGGGAAGAAAGTTCAGAAGTGGTAAGTCATAACTTTTAATTGAGAGTTCATGTTTTTACTTCTATATCCCTTTACTTGTATATTTTTATTTATTTATTTTGATAAAAATATCATTTAAAATTTCTGGTTATATTACTTTATTTTCAATTCTTTCTTGGATTTGTAGTTTAAGATAATACATCAATTGATAAATTTTTAAAAGAGTAATCTTTTTCTGAGTTTTAATTATTCATAAGTTATTAATTCTATAAAAATGTCAGAAATACTAAATTTAAATGAAAATTAATTTCATCACTATTGAAACTGAATGCATAAAATTTATATTTCATGTATGAAGCTGTTATTGCTTGTTTATTATACACATGGTTGTAAAAATTTAGTTTACTTTTCATTACACACATATAAATCAGTTATCTATAAAATCCCTTTGATGTTAAAAATCCACAGTTAGGTTAAATTTACTAATAACACAATGAATTTTTCTAAGATGTTCTATGTATAAAAACATTTTGTTTACTTGTATTGGTTATTATTTTAAAATTCTTCCAATAATTTCTAAATTGCCATGTTTTTAAGTATTAATTGTCTGATATTATGTTATCAATGCCATTTTCCCCATTTCTCCTTTATAATGATATCTTAATTTGTGAAAGATCTTGATATTCTTATTTTGTATAACTATAGTATTTAAGAAAAATAGCAGATAACTTTTTTATATATTGTTAGATTTCATTTATTTAATCAAATGACAAATTCTTTTCAACAACAATTATTTCTGAAAAGGGGAATTTCTATCATAAAAAAGTAATAAAATTTGATTAGTCATTAGGTATTTTGATTCTTTTATATCCTGTATTTCTTTATTCAATAATTTTATGTAATATTATTAACCTTAACACAACTGGTAACTTGATAAAATATTAATTTTTATCAACAGAATTTTCTTTCTTTTCTTTCCAGGTTGTACACAGACAAACAGAATCAAATAAGAAAATTGAAACCAAAAAAGATGTTTTAATGAAGCATCCAATGACTGTCATTATATCCATTGAAAAAGGTAATTCAGGTTTTAAAAAGAAATTGAAAAATAAAATATTTGTATTTGTTTGAAATCCTGATAACCCAAATATTATTTGAATTATTCGTATTGTGCTATTTAATATTTATTGGTGAGATTTTCTTTTAAATTGTGAAGGAAATTTAAAATAATGCAGTATTTTGTTACAAAAGATCATATTTTGTGTTATTGTTTATTTTGTAGAATCAAAAATTGTGCTTGAGTTTCGATATTTAGTTCATCTTCACATTATTACTGTTGTTATAAAATCTGTAAGTCCTGAACCCATGTCAACTGAACTTGTTGGGTAAGTTTTTTAAATAATTATATTTTAAATATATTGGTGTGGCAGTATTTTCAAAATTCATATCTTTTATCCATTCTTAGATTGAATAAAAATGTGCAAAATTTTTTCTTAATATATTAAATTTCTCAAAATGACCTTTTTTTTTCAAATCTACAAATCAAAGTTTTTTTTTCTGATTGGAAGTTATTAAAATGTAGTAATTTTGATTATATCTTAATGGTATCACAGAACATTAGTTTTTTTTTTCTTCATAAAAGAATTGTATTTTCTACCAGTTTTCCCTGCAAAATAGTTTCTTTAAAGCAGAAGTAAATGGTAAATTGGAAAAAAATACATTTCTTTTTAACCCCTTAAGTGCCTTTGGCTTATATATATGTCTCACTCAGCCAGTGCATTAGCTGCCCTGGATGTTTATACATCTTTCCAAATTACAATCTTTTCTTTGCTCTGCTATGAATTAAGTAATTCTGAAGACAACAGTGCTTGTGAAGGATTTACTTATTTTAGAGAAGGATTTGCTTATTCATTCCTTTTCTTACCCCCACCCCCAGTACATCACATATGCATGCCTATGTGAAAACCACTGACACTAGGGAGTGAATCGCATGACTTTTAATCTGTTGTTAAGGGGTTTAGAAAAGATGCATTTAAACTTTATTTTTAATCATGGTTTTTGAATATAAGAGCAAATAGAAAAGTTAATTCTTTATGATTGTTCTTACCATGATATGATTTTTGTGTATATTGGAATAAAACATGTTAATCAGAATAGTCTTCATTAAATAAAAATATCTCTTTTGAATGATTACTTTTGCATTAAAAAGCTTTGTTCAGTGTTTGAATCACGTTTTAGGAAGTTTCACTGAGATAAACTTCACATAAAAATGAAATTATATGTATTTTGATGATTAAACAACATATTTAACGAATTCATCGAGATTGAACATTTTATTCATCAATTCAAGGTTATTCGTAATATCAAGGTGAAAAGGAATACAAATTTTTTGCACTTTTTGGAAATTCTATAATAAGCAACTACACTAAAAGTATCAATAGTTAGAAATTACACACTTATTATTCAGCAGCTAAAAATAACAATGAGCAAATTATTACACACCAGTTAATTGGACATTTATTAGTTAGTATTTTTAAAATCTTATTACTCGACTCGAAAGAGTTTTTCCCCCCGCCTTATGCGGAGAAGAAAATATGTCATTTTCATTCTGCTGTGTGTACAAATAATGTAAAGCATTAAAAATGCAACCATTTTGATAGGATGTTCATAATCAATTTCTACATCAGAATCCCTATTCATTGACTTCAACAAATGCATAATTTCCTCAGCTTCACAAATTTTAAAATGCAAAATTTTCTGCAAAACCATGTGTGAAAGAAATCTCACTTCTCTCAAACTTTTAAAATGTCCCCTGCATTGTGTAGTGGGATGACATTGGAAAGGAATTTCCTGTCCTATTCAAAATCCACACAATAGGCTATACTCATGACATCTGCACCTGTAAAGTCTATTCCTGAACAAAAAGTATATGCTATTTGAAAAGAAATCTAAATTTTTGCAATCCAAACTTTTAAATGAAACTTTTTGGCCGTTGAAATAATTTGTTAATTGAGGGTTTATTATTGGTTAAATAAGGTGTTTTGCCTTCATTTCACTAGCAAGATGCTTATAACTATTTTAATAAGTTATGCTACAACACATGGTTATTTATTAAATACTTTCTCTTCTATTCAAAAGGCTTTAACATACAAGTATATGTATGTATATATTTTAATTAGTGCATTAAGGTTCGTTATATGATTGATCATTTGTTTCATTCAATGTATTTGCTTGTATTGAACATACGAGAAGAAACATGTTTCATTTTCATTCATAAATGCTAAATTGAAACTTGTTTGTTAAATTAGGTGAACTACATATTGTTACAATAACTAATGAATTACTTTAGAATTTTGGGTGGAACCAAGCTTATATTTAATAACAGTTTTTAAATTATGATATTTAATGTACTTTTTATTTTACTTATATTTATATATGTCAGATATTAAGTTTATATTTCAGGGATCTCTTAAGAACAGATACTTTCTTGAATTCTTTATTTCCAGAAGACACAGGTCAAGACTCTCCAAATCTTGCTAGCATTTATGTACTAAAATCAAAATTTGGGTGAGTCAGCTTACTTAATTAATATGTGTGTGTGTTAACTTTAAATGTTTTGATACATTCTTTGGAGATAAATTTAGGGCAATAAATTAAGTATATTACTTATGGGTGGTAAAATACAAATTATGAAAGGTGTTGGATCTGATGTAAAGTGTTTTTAATACACAGTGCAAAAACGATTGAAAACTAATTTATTTCATAAAAATTTATGGTTCATTGTTAGAGCAAACCAAGATTTCACCGAAATCTCTGCCTAATGTAAAAATAGTTCACTTTATAATTAAGTATTAAATTCCTTCAATTGTTAGTGTTCAAATATTCAATAACATACTTCTAAGTAACAAACTCAACAGAAAGCTGTTTAAATTAAGAAAATAACTCCTTTCATGAAATTAGAAAAATGAATGCTTATTTACAAAAACATCATCCATAAATTTTAACATTAGAGCTAAATTTAATTTTTTTTTTTTTAGAGCTAACTTGGAAAATGCTAGATTCACAAGTCATAAAGCAAAATTATTAATTCAATGATGTTTGCTTTTATCAGTTCTGTTTTTTATGTGAACCTGACATCCTCCCACCTGTTGATTATGCAATAATCAACATTCATAACAAAAGTATCAATTTCCACAAATATGCAATATCACAATACAAATAAAGAAAACACAAACAATAGAGAGCATAATAAATACATAATTACTATTATAATTTCTATAAATTCAGTTTCTCTGGAACTTTAATCTTTCTACTGGATCTTGAAAAGTACTTTTTACATTCTGATAGTGGCTCCTTGTCCAAATTTTTTTTGTGATCAACTTTCATGGGGGGTAGAAAGTCATTATCAGCTGATATTTCTAAGGGTATACACGTTGAACTGGATGGAGTAATTCAGAATGCGAAGTTTGTATCTTTACGATTTGAACAATTCCATCCTTTCCAGGAATAACATCTATTACTCGTCCCAATCACCAGTTGATTCTCTTGCAGTTGTCTGTCCCAATGAACACGTTATCTCCAACTGCAACTTTATGAGTGTCTTTGCATTTGTGTTATTGTATAAGAAGTCCCAGATACTCATTTCTAAATCAATGTCGTAAGTCCTTTTGTAAATTGTGTCAATATTTTAACCTTCGATTTAGACTTTTGTGGTCTATAGCATCAATATCTGGTGTACTCCATTTTTTGATATCCTGTAGGAATGATGGAGATATTAATACTAGATTATCAATTTCAGACACATAAATAAGAGGTTGGGAATATAATCAATGCTTCACAGTCGCACAGGATTGTTGTCATTTCTTCATAAAATAGCTGTGCCCAACCCAAAACCCTCTTTAAAAGGTCTTCATATTTCTAATGTCTCTGCCCACCAAGAAGCTGTTGGCAGGTTAAATTTCCAATTAATGACATTAACAGTCACATTGTTTAATAATCTTATTCCAATCCAAGCTTTGAAGTAGAATGGCTGTGCCAACGAAATTCATACCATTGTCACTATAAATAGTTGAGCATCTTCCATGTTTTGTGACAAATCTACAGAAAGCCATTAAAAAGGATTCAGTAGATAAA
This sequence comes from Trichonephila clavata, assembly GCA_019973975.1. Lineage (NCBI taxonomy): Eukaryota > Metazoa > Arthropoda > Arachnida > Araneae > Nephilidae > Trichonephila > Trichonephila clavata. The sequence goes on from BMAO01017705.1 coordinate 426,813, forward strand.
CTAGAGATAAGTTCTAGATGCACAGCTTTGTATACAATGCAGGTGAAAAGAAGCATCCAGGTTTTCTGATTTTTTCTGAGGAATAACTGTCCAGCCACATCTACTCCAGAAATTAGGAAAACAGCATCTCGAACACGATTTTCAGGCATTGAACCAGAATCAACTTCTAGCCTCTTTGAAGGGAATCTCTTACAAGTTATACATTTGTATATGATTTTATTTATTGTTTTTCTCCCATTGAGAATCCAAAAATTTTCTCTTAAGATATTTTGCAAAATATGAAGACCACAATGTAAATACTTCTTATGGTAATACTCTGAGTCTAAAGATGACTTCAAGGTTTGAAGGTAGGAGCATTAGTTTTTAGAAGTCTTCTTTATCTCTTCTATTAATAATTTGTGTCTTTACAGGTAAAATTTTATCCTCATCCACAAAAACAGCTAAACTCTTTAATTTCTTGTCATCTTCTCCTTCGAAAGATTCCTGTTGAATTATCAACACTGATTTCAACTTTGCTTTTTCAAATTCAGAAGAATTGAGTTCTCGCATTTTCTTTTCTTTTGCGCAGAGGCAATTATTTTTAAATTGTAACATCCATCCTATTAAACATACTATTTGATAGTATTTAGAGAAGAACAAAAAGATTCTAGTGCACTGGATCACATTCTCAGTACTAACCAAAGAATTCGAAGATTTTAGCTTTTCCATTTTCTATCTCAACTTCATTAAAGTCCTCACATAAAATGTCTTCATGAGACCTAAAATCGAGAGGCTCTTTTAAGAACTGTGGCCCCTCCCACTATCTGGATGACATAAGTTGTTTTGCTGTACAGCCTCTAGATGGCAAGTCTACAGGAATTAACTCACCTGCTATATAATTCCATGTTAAAGGAGAAGTTAGTTTTCTTATCTCCTGTATTTTATTTCGAACAAATACTGACTTAATTTTCTTCTGTACATATCCAGGCTAGAACCGTAGTTAGATCGCTCCAATAGTAGCATTTTACTTGTTTCTGTGCTTCAACAATTGAAATGTTCCTGTCAAGGCAGCTAATAGTTCCATATGTGGTATTGTACCACCTCTTAAGGGAGCTATTCTTGATTTAGCAGCAAGAAGAGACAGCTTTACAGAATCTTCTTCTTCTAATCTCAGAAATACCACTGCAGCATAAACCTTTTTGCTTGCATCACAAAAGGTATGAATTGTGCATTGCTTCAAATTTTCTGCTGTTACATTTATCCACCTGGGCATATTAACTCTTTTGCGATGCGTTTTTTTTTTACAACAGTACAATTGTGGTAGCATAAACTATGAGTAGGGCACACTAGAATGCTAAAACTAAGATGTTATATTTTTAGGAAAATATAACATCTAGTTTTAGCCCATCAGTCCTGACCATTCAGACATATGTGTCCCAGTAGTCTTCAATGAGTAATTTTGTAAAGAAAACCAATGATTTTCTAGTCATAAAAATTTAATTATGAATGGTACGGTTTGAAATACACGCAATCAATATACAATGGGACATAACACATTGTGCACATTATTTTAGTGAGCTATTCCTTCTTTTGTTGTGTACATTTATGGCACCGCTGTCTTGTTTTTGTTGTTACTGGCAGATGGTCACCAACATTGAATAAGTTTGGTAATGTTTTGGATGGGCGTCCATTTTGTCTACAGTGTTGGTACTGTGTGTTAAGCTTTCCGGACGCTATCAGGGCTTCTGCAAGAGATACAATGAAATCAAGAAGTAGGTTTTTTCGATGTTTGAGTTCTCAGTACGCAATCCATGAGTTGACTACTGCACTCATCAATTTGGCAAAAAAAAATATTTTTTTTCCATTACTTACAAGATTTTCGATCTAATTCATAGATATTTGCCATTTGTTCTGCAAAGTCTACACCTCCCATGATTTTGTTGTAGAATTCGATTGCCACAGGGCACTTGAATTCTTCTTTGCTTCAATTTTTCATGGAATAGTATCATGATCGATATCCATTTCACATTCGTCTGAATCGAATGAGTACTGCAAATTGTGTGCTGGATCCTGAAAATCGGGATCATCTATTTCATCATCCAAATCAATATTTTTGTCATCTAACTCTTCTAAAAAATTTTTCATTTCTTCATTAGTAAGTCTCCAGCCTCAAGTCGTTTTCGATTGAATTTTGTTCCTAAATAAAAAAATAATGAGCAACTATTTCAGAAGTAACCGAAAAATATAATATCAAGAGAAATGATCACATAAGACTGTTGGCACAATGTGTTCCCACTATCCAAGATGAGAGGGACACATATGTCCTGATAATAAAAACAGATGTAAAACTTTGCCACTTACCAGTTTATTAGAGGTAATGTGCTTCATGAGTAATTTACCTGGCCTTAGACTTGTGGATCAATCCAAATTTAATCAAAAATAGGTGGTATTTTCCAAAACTAAACTATTTATGTTCATACAGTATGGAATGAGCTGCTACAACACTTTAAAAATGCAGGAATTGCACTATGTATGGTAGTGCCATCTATGTTCTGTGAATGAAAATACCTTCGAAAATATCGGCAGGACTGGTGGGAAAGTTTCCAACTAGACAGAGAAGCGTTTCTGTCCCAAAAGAATTTTTTGAAATTTGCTTTGGACATATGTGTCCCGTTAGGCGCAAAAGGGCTAATTTCTTCGAGAATCTTTTGATTTTGGAAGCCATTGCAAGAATTCCTCTCTTAGATTGCCTGAATTTCTGCATCCCATCCTATGAACATTTTCCAGGCCTTTTGTAACAATAACTTCGGGCACAGCATAACTGGGATGGTGAATCCAATTGGATCAAAAACTTTATAAGCTGCTGACAACGTAACTCTTTTTGTTAACTTCTGAAGGCCAAAATTATCCATCCAGCTCATATTGACACTTTGAGAATCCGCGATTCCATTTTAGGCCTAGAACAGGAGTCTCCCAACCGTGCTCAGTTTTGCTTTCTGTATATTCCCAATCTCTTAGTTGAAAACCACTTTGTAACATCAAATGAGTAGCTGTGGAAATGAAGTAGTTTAGATCTTCGTGACAATCCAAACTAGTGACAACATTATCAACATAAAACAAAGTTTTTATGTATAATAACAAATTATGTTTAAAACAAATATCTTCTTAAATTCGGAGTCAAAACTCTTACAAGCTTCAATGTAATATTCTAGAACTGAAGCAAGTAGAAAAGGACTACTTTTAACTCCAAATGCATCTTTTGTATGGCGAAGCACTTTTAATTTCTTTTCGTCTAAGTTTTTCCACCAAAGAAAACTCTCTTGTCTTCTTTGGAAACATTTATTTACAAAAATGCGTTTCTAATATCTGCAGTGATACCAAATTTCTTCGCCCTGAATCGTGCCAATATATCTGGAATTGGTTCAATAAGATTAGGCCTACAATGTAAACATTGGTTTAAAGAAGGGTAGCCTTTCAACTTGGCCGATGCATCAAATACTGGTCTAATGAGAGTTGTACTGCTACTCTCCTTAAGTATAGGTCAATGAGGTAAATAATTACCAAACAAATAAACTTCATTTGAAGGAACTTCTTCGGTGATTCCTTCATTAAGCCATTCCTGAAATACCTTTTCATATTTGTCATACAAGTTGCGTGACAAAAGTTTTTCAGTTGTCACTTCAAACCTTTTCTTGGCGAGATTGAAAAGATCAGATAATGGAGAACTATCATCAGCCGATGGCAAACAAACTTCATATTGATTGTCTTGATTTAATTTCACGGTTTCATTAAAATGCTCTTTAACCTTCAGGTCTATTTCATGCTTAGATATTTTCTCCACTGGATCTTTGATTCCACTAACATCTAGTCACCAAAGATCAGAAATGTCAGCTTCCTTTATAAACAATGATGTTACAGTCATAGTTAAGTTAACCCTTTTATAGAATTTACTTGCGGAACCTTTCCCATTAATGTCCATCCAAATTGGGTTTCGACTGCACTAAACCGGAAATCAATTGCTAAGGAATGTTTTATTGTCTCTTGGCGGCTAACCGGATATTTAATTTCTTCTGCAATTCTCTTTACTATTTGACATGTGTTATACCAGTTCACAAAACAAACAAACTGTTTTCTCTTTTTCACCAGAAAAAGCTTTGTTTTAAAGGTTTGAAGAATCACCTTTGGATTTGTATTTACATTTGACAAATTCACATCGTTCCTTGGTGAATTTTCTTCCTCTTCTTTTTTCTGATATGTATTCTTGAAACTCAAGTTGATCACACATCAAAATTACATACCTTTTACTACAAACAGGGCATTTTAAAAACTTTTGACATTTTTAACACGCTTTTATAAGTTCCACTTGCACGCAACGGAATCTTGGAACTTGATTTTCACCCACTAAAAAAGGTCAGATTAATTCGAAATTTTGCACACTTGTCAAGGACCGATGACAATACAATAATTTCATAATTTTGTTCAATTGTCCTCATCAGGATCATCAGGAATCACGATAATCAGATTTGGTGACAGTTCCATATATCAGTTCCAGATTTGGCAACTTATTGCACATACAATTTTCAGATTAGGTGACTAATTTGATATACCATTTAATAGATTTTCCAACTAATTCCATATATCATTTCCAGATTTGGCAACTAATTCTAGATTTAGCGACTAAAAGAAAAAGGTGTAACCCTACAGCGAGTGTTTTTAATTAATATACTTGTGGTTTATAAAAATAAAACAAAAAAAAAAGTGAGAAAATGGAGGGTGAGTGTGTGTTATCAATTTCTTGCTATAATATAAACATTTTTCTGAAAATGAAAATAAAAAAAAGGGCTTGTGATGTGAAAAAAAATAATTTATGTTCTATCTGCTAAATATTTTTAATTTTTATAAAGCAGTACGTTTAGAAGTGATGATACGAATTAACATTATAGCAACACGTTTAAAAGGGGAGAATATGATTGACACTTAATATTACCATGTTTTTATTAACTCGCATTCTTTAATGTCTGTCCGGGTGGAATTTTGTGTTTGATTTTAAACTGTGTTTCGATGAGTTAGAGACTTGAAATTTGGACCATAGCTCAGAAGTGGATGACAATGCATGAAAATGTGGGGGGGGGGGGAATGAAAAGAAGGAATTTTATACTTTTTAGTCCATTATAGAAACAAGGTACATTAATTTTTTTTTAATTCGAACTTTTTCTTCTTACCACACATTTTATTTGTTTGACCTGTTTTTTTGAGACGGAATCTAATATAATGATATGAGACTCATCCGAGGCCCCGTAAACAAAGAGAATAAATACACTTCAGACCCTTAAATTAAAATCCATTGAAGAGCAAGACTTATTTCAATAGCCACGTAATTCTGGCTCCAAATATCAAACTCAAGGATAAATTCAACAATGAATAAATGACAGTTTAAAAAACTGAAAAATACGCTTTTATTGTAGATTGAACTAAAAAATGAAAAATAAATTATAATTTAAAAAAACTAAAAAACACGCTTTTATACTGAATCGAACTAAAAAGTAAAAAAATAATTCTTAATATAAGAATAAAATGATGAACGAGAAAATTAATGTCGTTGGGGTAAGAGCGTGGGGGGCAATTTCGGAATTGAAAGAAGTTAGAAACTATAACAATTGATATATTTATAGAACACCCCCACGCTTTTATCCCGATGACATTAATTTTCTCGTTCATCATTTTATTCTTATATTAAGAATTATTTTTTTACTTTTTAGTTCAATTCAGTATAAAAGCATGTTTTTTAGTTTTTTAAAATTATAATTTATCTAACTGAATGTCCAGGCAAAAGGCATGTGAAGCAGCAGTTCGTGTCCCTTACTATCTTTTTTTTTTCTAGAGTCATTTTTTGAGCATTAAAACAATCAGAACTGGCTTGCTTGCCGGAACAAAATATACATTTTGGCTTCTTTATTTCAGGTGTTTTGTATGATACAAGTAACATAGATGCAGTTGGAATTTTGCCTCTTTGAATTTCCTGAATATATTTCTTTTTCCTTGCCAACTTAACTCCTCCTTTTGTAACACCTAAACCGGACATCGCCAAGGATATTCTTTCCTGTCCTACTTCTCCTTTGAGAAATAAAATCAAGTTTTTCAACCATTCCTTTGCTTCTTTTTCAGAATTAGAGGCAGGACTTCTATACCAGGCTCTTAAAAATTCCTCGTCATAACACGATTCAACCATAGGGTAGAGAATCAATGTGCATTTATTTATTGTAACTCCCAGAGTTTCAAGAGGTCAAAAAATAAGACTTTTATCATAAAGAAATGTTGGTGATCATTTTAGATTAGGCTGCATAGAAATGATTAGCTTCAACTCCCTAAAATAAACTTCCAACAAAAGATCTTTTCTCCCAAACTGAGCCTTTAAACTGTCAATAGCCTTTGCATAATTTTCGCCTTTTGGCGGAAACTTTCCACAACTTCCCTTGCCCTTGAACCAATGACAGTGGCTTGCACCAAGTACTGAAATTTGTTTTCACGAGCAATATCTTGATCTTTAATCAATATGCTCAAATTGACTCCAAAAGGGTAACCAGTCTTTTAAATCATCGACAAACAATCGGAATTGAAGTTTAGGAAGAGTGGATTTTTTCTTCACATTACTAGCTTCAGGAACTTGTTGATAAATAATAATTTGTTGATAATTGATTTTGATATTGTGCTTGTAGTCTCGCCAATTCTAATTCATTAATTCTCAATTTTTCTAACTCAATTTCTTGCTGTAGCTTGAGCTTTTCCAATTTTATATCTTGTTCTTTTTCTTGCTGTAACTTTCTGTCTATCACAAAACCTTCTAAAAGTCCTTTAACAAAATCTGGATTGCTTTTATACTCATTACTATTTAAAATTATTGATTTTAGATCAGATTCTTGCCGTTGCTGGTACGTCGCCAATTTCCTTAGCCACATAAGCCAAATTTTCTTTTTGCTGGACTTTACTGATAAAAACATGCTTATAATTCAAAAAGTCCTGTGGTGAATGCCAAATGTTAGGGCAAACCAAGATTTCACTGAAATCTCTTCCAAATTTAAAGAGTTCACTTTATAAAAAGTGTAGATGAGTTCGTCACAAATAATATATGGGTTAAATAAAAATATAATTTAGAATTGATTCATCCTTTTAAAATGATTAAAAATAACAGAAGAAAACTATTTTCGATTGTAAGCTTTTTATTGATGTTCTTACATCAGCCGTAATATCGAAAACTCTTTTGTTGCCAGATCTAAAAAACTAAATTTGTAAAAACAAAGATAACATATAAATAGAGATGCAACATTACTCCTTCCCCAGTAACATAGTTACAATACAATATGCAATAAAAGTATTAAAATTTTAAATTGACATGCAATACATACAAATAAGGGTATAAATACAACAAATGAGAGTTATATAAAATAATATGCAACTAATTTCTGTAACGGGCTGGAAACGTTATGTGTCTACCGGAGCATGTAGTTTTTTGGACATCTTTTTCCAGTAAATCTGGTGGCTGTTTTTCAAGTTTTGTTTGCACAATCAGTTTTTTGTTGGGCAGAGTTGGTGCACATTTTGATTGCTTGAGATGATCAGGATTATCACCATCAGTTAACAACAAATATGCAGGTTTTAATCTGTCTACAGATATATTGATGTCCTTGCCTTTTATTGACACAGTAAAATATTTCTTGTATCTTTTTGCCACTGGGAATGGTCAATCGTGAGGAGGTTCAAGTGGTTTTTTTACTCTGTCAACGCATGTGTACTGGTATGCAAGTCTTTATGGACAAAGTGTTTTTGAGAAGGTTGTCAGCGAGTTTTCAGTGGTTGTAACTGATCCATTTGTTTCTGCTATTCTTCCGCAAACATATCTGTATCGAAGATGCATTTCGGTTTCTCGAAAAATTCTCCTGGGTAATCGGATAGTTTGTCCGTAAACCATTTGTGCAATGGTGTAATTTGTGTCACCACGTAGAGCCGATCGTAATCCTAACAATACCGTTGGTAAGGTCTGTGTCCATTTAACTGAGTTATGTGCTCTAATGGCTGCTTTTAAGGTACGATTGATTCTTTCAACTTTTCCATTACATTGGGGATGATAGGCTGTTGTTGTGTTTACTTTAAATCCACAAACAACACCTATGTTTTTAAAGAGCTCAGTTCTAAATTGAGTACCTTGATCTGTTATCACACAGTATGGCATTCCAAAGCAAGAAATCCAGTGATTATAAAATTCTCGAGCAACTGTTTCTGCCGTGATATTTGATAAAGGAATAACCTCGATCCAACATGTGACGCGGTCAATGCAAGTAGGGCAATTCATTTTTCCTTCTGATATAGGAAATTGACCTATGGATGTCAATATGGATGACATTGAATCGATCATCTACTTGGAAGGTGGCAATTAGTGCATGTGTATGTCTATTAATTTTGTTCTTTTGACAATGGATACTAGATTTTGCCCACTGATTGATGTCTTTTCGAATATTTAACCAAACATATCTGGAAGCTATTTGTTTAACAGTAGATTTTACACCAGGGTGAGTCAAGTTGTGAATTTTTTTAAACATGTGCATTCGAAAAGGGTAAGGTATAAATGGATGAATATTTGCAGTTGAAATATCACACCAAAGTAATTTACCAGAGTCAAGGGGATATTGTTTGAAATTTAAGGATGATTTCAAGCGCAGCTTATTAAGTTCTTTGTTATCAACTTGTGCATCAGCAATTTTATCATAATCTATTTCATTGATAGATTCAATCCTGGACAATGAATCTGTTACTATATTTTCTTCAACGGGACAAATATTTGTTGAAAATTGTAATATATATTGTAAATATCGTAACTGTCTAGGTGATGCTTTTTCATTTTTTTGTTGAAAGGCATATGTAATTGGCTTGTGATCAGTATAAATAACAAAATTTCACCCTTCAAGAAGATGTTTAAACTTTTTGATGGAAAGAGATATATTCCTAATAATTCCCTATCATAGGTACTATAATTTTTCTGTGCATCAGTTAATTTTTAGAAAGAAATGAAATTGGTTTCCAATTTCCAGCTTCAAACTGCTGTAATACTGATCCGATTGCAAAATTGGAAGCATCAGTAAATAAAACCAATTGTATATTAGGGTCAGGAAAGCTTAATAAAGTAGCATTTGCAAGACCTTGTTTACATTTTTCAAAATTTTCTTTAGCTTCCTCTGTCCAAAGGATTTTTGTCTTGTCATTCTTTTTTTAACCTTTTAAATACTCGTGAAGAATAGCTTGATTTTTAGCAGCATCTTTTAAATATCTTCTATAAAAGTTAATGAGTCCAAGGAAGATTCTCAACTCACGAATTGTTTCATGTAATTTGTATGATAAGATTACATCTACTTTCTCTGGAAGTGGCTTAGATCCTTCGGGTGTTATTAAGTATCCTAGAAATTCTAGATGAGTTACTCCCAAAGTTGATTTTGAGATATTCACTCAAAGACCATATTTTTGTAAACAATCAAACACACGTTTCAAATGAGTTTTATGTTGTTCTTCACTATCAGAGGCTATTAGAATGTCATCCAGGTATGGAAAAACAAATTCTAGTCCAAATAACACTTCATTGATAAAGTGCTGAAAAGTAGAGGGTGCATTTCTTAACCTGAAGCTCATAACATTAAACTCAAATGGTGTTATTATGGCTGTCTTTTCCTTATCTTCCTCAGCAATGGGGTTTTGAAAATATGCCTTGAATAGGTCAATCTTAGAAAATATTCTTTTTCCCTTTAAAATGTGATGAAAATCTTCAATACGTGAAATTGGATAACGGTCAGGAATGTTTTTTTTAGTATTTAAACACCTATAATCACTGCATGGTCTAACACTTCCATCTTTTTTATTCACAACATGCAGTGGGCTAGCCCATGGAGATTTCAAACGCTGAATGATATCATTATCTAACATAAATTTAAATTCTTGTTTGGCTATTTCTAATTTTTTTAAATCCAATTGATGAGCTTTTGAGTAAACCGGTGGGCCTTTAGTAGATATATAGTGTTTAACATCATGCTTCATATTAGTAATTAATAAATTTAGTTTCATTAAATCTGAATATTGTGATAATATATTAGAAAATTTTGATGTTTTATCCATTATATTAATTTTATTTTCTTGCAAAATAGGAGAAATTTCACCTTTAATATGAAGGTTAGTTATTTCATCTATTAACTGTTTATTTTGGATGTCAATTGACAAGTTAAACTTATTTAGAAAATCAGCACCAATTATCCCTTTATCTACTTTAGCAATAATGAAAGGAAACTGGAACTCATGACGCAGTCCTAGATTTAAAGTTAAAATCTTATGACCAAAAGTTGGTATTTCGGAACCATTTGCTGCATAAAGCTTAAAAGAATCACAAATTTTATTTTTGCATGAGGCAGGAATTATTTATAAATCAGCACCACTATCAACGAGAAAGCGTAAACCGGTGTTTTTATCAGTTACAAATAAACAGTAATTACGGCAATCTTTATATTCTGTAGCAGGAGAGCTTGCCGCTAAATCTACTGCTTTTCCAAGTTTTCCGATGCCTTATTCCAGGAACATGGACTTTTACATTTATTAGGGTAACACTTATCACCAAATATGAAGTGGAAATATAACAGTATTTTCCATTTGGATTGAAACGCTTACGAAATCGACTTCTATTTTGTATTTGACTGGAATTTCTAAATTCGCTTCTTGATTTTCTCCTGTTGATGTATAATTCTGAAATCTGTTTCTCCAAAAAGCTTACTTTTTCAACGATGTTTTTCATAGCAGAATAAATTTCTGGCAATGAATTTATCTCAAAAATTTTATCTGCCATAGCAGACAAATTTTCCGAACTAACAACTAAAATATTTTTGATGGAGTCCTGTAATTTATCTAGCCATAAAGTCCTTAAAACTTTTTCTGTGATATTATCTCCAGCCAACGATTTCATTTTCCTCAAAAGTTGACTGGGTTTCATGTCACCTAATGAAATTCCAGTAAGCAATTTTTTAATGCTTTTTTCTTCACTTTCTTTGAAAGTACTTAAAAGTCTACTTTTAGCACAAAAATATTTATTCTTTTCATTACTTTGAATTATATCCCATATATTTTCAATAAATTTTGGATCTAATTGAGCAACAAGGTAATTAAATTTAGTTTCTTCTTGACTTATATTAGCAATAGAAAACTGAACCTCAACTTGGAAAAACCATATTTTAGGCTTTTCTTCCCCAAAAGGAGGAATTTTTACGCTTACCTTATTAGCTTCAAATTTTTGCTTTTTCGAATTCGCAAGAGCCATTTTGTTATTCTCATCCATCATTAGTCAAATCTTCTTTTTTGCAGGACTTTACTGATAAAAACATGCTTATAATTCAAAAAGTCCTGTGGTGGATGCCAAATGTTAGGGCAAACCAAGATTTCACTGAAATCTTTTCCAAATTTAACTTAAGAACACTCAAGTGTAGTATGGGGGGGGGGGGCTTTTGGATTTGACAATTTTTCTTTGGATTAGGCCATTTTTATATGGATATCATGGTGAGATAACGAATTCATTCTGGTTTCCTGACACCTAACGCTAAGTGAAGTAGCTTGGCGATAGATTTTGGTCACCAAAAGAAATTGACATCGCCAAGCCCCCCCCCCCCTATACTACACTTTAACCAAAGTATTAAATTCCTTGTACTGTTAGTGTTCAAATATTCAATAACATACTCCTGAGTTACAAACTCAACAGAGAGTTGCTTAAGAAAATAACTCCTTTCATTAAATTAGAAAAATGATTGTTTATTTACAAAAACATCATCCATGAATTTTAACATTAGAACTAACTTTTTTTATGAAAAATGCCAGATTCACAAATCGTAAAACAAAATTATTAATTCAGTGATGTTTGCTTTTATCAGTTCTGTTTTTTATGTGAACCTAACATCCTTTTTACAACAAATCTTGATCCAAAGGTGGGAGGATTGTACAGAATCAATGAAGCATACAAAAAAAGAGAATGAAAAGTTCTGTCACTGATAATATTCAGTAAAATATTTAGTACTGATTGTTTTATGTAGTGGAGAGTTGAATTTTGAAAACAAGCGGACTATTTTGTTTTCTTGTGATTCTTTCTTTTCTTTTGCTTTTGAAGAAGCGGTGGACATTGAAAAAAAAAGTTGTTTTTACAGCTAAGATTTGAATACTGCTGGACTTCGACGGAGGCTCAAGCTGAGTCACTCCTTGTTCTGATAACAGACATTGAAGATACATTCATTATAATGACAGAAAATATGACAGAAGCCGCAGATTTTAGGTATTTTAGGAGCTCTGAAACTGACCAGGAACTAATTTTACGAACAAGCAATAAAAATATTAAGGAATTCTCAACTTTACTTGAACATTCAGAAAGATCAGCTTGCATCCCTAAATTGAATCCCCATCTTCTACATGCAGAAAGAAAAGCAAAATACCCAAACATGTGAGTAAAACGAACATGTTCTTTACTCGAAGCGGTAAGATAAGAATTAATACCTCGGACTCTGTATGTGCTGCTCAGATCTTAGCTATAAATCAAATATTAAACATGCCAGTAAAAGCTAATATTAAATGGGAAGGTTTCACCTCTCGATTTTTGCTATTTGATATCCCATCTACTGTACATCTGTTAGACGTGGCAACTGAGCTAAAAAATGCAAATAATCTAGAATTAGCTGAAATGGGGCGCTTTATAAAACCTAACAGCCGTCAAGAAGTTTTTTCTGTCTTAGTTACCATTCTAGGTATAAATATACCAGAATGTGTAAAACTCTGGTATTTTAATCATCGAGTACAGCTATTTATAGACAAACCGAGGCAATCTAACAAATGTTTCAGCTTCACTCATTTATCTCTATTCTGTTCAAACCCTACAAAATGCATAAATTGTGGAGATCACCCAGCCATTTCCCGCAACTGTCCTACTTTTATTAAAGAAAAAAAAAGTACTTGAATTCAAATGCAATAATCCTTTAGCTCTGGGAGAAGCAAGACGAAAATTTAAGGAAACTTATTCAGAAAATTATTCTACAGTATTAAAGACAACATCCCTAGGACCCAATATACAAGAATTTGAAAAAAACTTAGAAAACATGGTAACCAATTTTCAAATAGCATTAGAAAAACAAGCTGCAACCATAATGAATTCAATGCAAAAGATGATGTAAACAATGTTTACGCAGTTGTGCAATGTCCTAGAAATGAGTAAACAATCATCTTCACCTAACAGGAAAAAAATGCGAATTTAACGTTACAATAGTTTGGCCGTACCAAGTATATTTCATAACATAGACGATACATCTAATGATATTGACATTGGGTAACTTTAAAAATCGAAGATCTAAACTGCACTTTTAATCATGACTTTTGAGTTTTTTCTTTTCCCTTAAAAATGTAGATAAGCTTTCTATAACTGTAATTATATCTCATTTCCTTAAGCAGAGGATAGAAATTTTGAACTATTATTTTCCTTTTTATATATTATTTATGCGTTTTCTACAATTGAATTGTAGGAGTATAAAAAACAAGCTTATTTGGCTCAATATTCCTCCCTTTTCACAATCAGATATTTGGATTTTTCAAGAGACTTTTGAAACCTAGGGACAATTTACAATTCCCAGATAAGGTCATTTTCAGACAAGATAGACTTGACAGACCAGGAGGAGGGCTGCTGATAGCAGTACCAACAAATATATCTGCCAGGCAGATTTCCTTTGAAAATATGCAGTCATCTGACTATGAAGTTTTAGTATTACAAATTATTATTAACAATAGTTCATTTTATTTGATAAATTTATATGCATCCCGGGGACTCAATATTGCTCTACTTAAAGACTTTTTATCGGACCCAGTTTTCATCTTCGGTGATTTTAATCTACTTCTTCTGATGTGGGGCTCCAGCCATATTTCTCAATACAGTAATGATTTTGTGGAATGGCTAACGAATTCTAACTTTATTATTCTTAATACTGTAACTCCAACACATAGAAGCAATGTTGACTCTGGTGCTCTCCTGGATCTTACGCTTTGCTCCTCAAATCTTTTTAGACACAGCAATACTTACGTTTTAGACAGCTCCTACAATAGTGATCATTGTCCTGTTATCACAGAATTTAATTTTCAAAACCCGATTAAACGAATCATTAAAAGAGTGGACTGGCCCTCAGTAATAAAACAAGCCAAATCAACAGTCTTTAAGATAGACGTTAACAATCACAATCTCTCTGATAATATTGCTGATATAATTTCAAATAATACTCAAAATGTAAAAATTTTTAATAGAGCTTTCCCTTCTTGGTGAAATAGTGCATGCCATAACCTTTGCAAACCCAAGAAATACTTCCAGAAAAAGGCCATTTGTGAAATCTCTCCTAAATTGTGGATTCGATACAAGCAGTATTCCAGCCAGCTCCGATTTCATATAAAAAAAGCTAAAAAGATGTACTGGGATACAGTCTGTAACAATGTTTCTAACCCAAGAACCTTTTACAACATTCTGAAAAAATTTTGTATGAAGAATAATCCCGAATCAACACTGAATTTTCTCCAAATTCATAACTGATTTATTTATCATCCTCAGATTCAAGCAACACTCTTTGCTGAGTTTTTTGCATCCAATAGTTCCAATCATGAGCCACTTCCTTTGGATTTTTTGACCAAAGACAATAGCTTAATCAATAAATCCTTTAATTTATCTGAATTGAATAGAGCTATAAAATGTGCTAACTCCAGGTTCTGACCAGATCACGGCTACATTCCTGAAACTATTGAACCAGAGTGAACAAATGGTAATTTTACATTTCTTTCAGCAGTAATTTGATAATTCAACAGTCCCAAGGTCATGGAAGCACGCTATTATACTTCCAATTGCCAAACCATGCAAAGACAAGACCAAAATCTCCTCTTATCGACATATAGTTTTAATATCGGTTTTCTCTAAGACATTTGAAAGAATTTTAGCCAATCGAATTGCCCACTTTCTGATAACAGAACAAAAACTATATCATCAACATTATGGATTTGTTCCTTTTAAAGATAGCTGAACAGCAACTTATTTAATCTATAAAGCAATAACAGACCCAAAGTTGAATAAGGAATACTTCATGGGGATCAGCTTAGATATAAAGAGTGCTTATGACTCAATTTATATAGATGGTCTTCTTTACAAATGGTTACAGATTGGTATTACGGGAAAAATAGCGCTCTGGATGCATGAATTTTTTTCTTACAGATCGTTGCAAATTCGATGGAGGGGTACCTTTCATCTGAAAAAACACTGCTTAAGGGTCTCCCCCAAGGCAGTGTTCTGTCTCCAATATTATACACTATTTATATGTGTGACTTTTTTGAAACACTGGAAACAGGAGTCGAATGCTCAATATATGCCGATGATATTTTCATCTATTGTTCACATCAATCACTTGATATTATTTGTCATAAATTACAAAATACTTTAGAAAGGATTAATCAATGGTGTAAATATTGGAAATTAAAATTAAACCCAATTAAAAGTACTATTTCCGAACTCTCGAACAAAAGGATCCACTCATTTCCTAATATATTAATAGCTGGAATCCCTCTTCCGTGGCAGTCCTTTACTAAATATTTTGGAGTATTTTTCTCGAAACGGAACCAAAATGTCACAATTATGAATCAAATGAAAAATAAAGCACTGAGAAAAATCAACGCTCTTAAAGGTATGGCTTACAAGCATTATGGTCCGAGAGCTGAAAATCTTATCAAAATAACCAATAATAGCATTTGTAGCACCTTTTTTTTACACAGGTCACATCATAAATTAATGCTCTGACAATCAACTGAGACCTTTTAATGTCATTCAAACCATAGCCCTCCGAATTGCGTTAGGTCTTCCACAATGGACTCCAAATATTGTGCTCTTAAAATTGGCTGGACAAGAAGTTCTCTCGGATAAAATAAGAAGATTGGCAAATAAGTTTTTCATTTCTCAAATTTCGAGTCAAACTTTTTCTCCATTATATAGCAATGTCCCTGAATCTAAAAATTATGGAAGAAGATAAAACTAATATTGTTAATATACTAAATATATATACTTTGAATGCTGAAAGTGGTCAAATTATCTCAATACCCAGAATTACATCTTTTTCGGTTCTCCCATGTAAAATATACGTCAATGATTTCAAATTTCAGGATAAAAATTTACCAATTCAAACTATAAGGAGTTTATTTGATGAAACAGTTAATCATGATTTCCAGGATTTTTATATAATGGCTACTGATGCTTCGAAAAATGAGAAAACTACATCTCTATTGCTGGTATTATGGAAAATTCATCCTTTGCTTATAGAATCATCACAATAACTCTATTTTTACAGCTGAAGCTCTCGCTGTCTGCCAAGCATTAGATTATCTGACTGTTTCGAACAAAAATCTGCTAATTTTATCTGATAGTTTCTCTGGCTCTTCAAAATTACTCAATCAAGTCACATAGTGTTATTCACAGATCAGCTAGTAAGATTTACATACAATCATATTATAACAATTAGTTGATTCTACTTTGGACTCCGGGACACTCAAATATATTATGGAATGAACAGGGGGATTATCTTGCAAGATCTGTCACAGAGTCTAACGTTTACATCAACTGGATTGCCTCAGAAGACATCAGTAAAAAAATGTATCAAGAAAGACTTAAAAAAGCAAATGATAATTTCTATTCAAGCAAATATTTTGAAAATTTGGGCAATATTCCAAACATTGGCACCATATCTAATTGAACTA
The DNA here is from genome assembly GCA_019973975.1 of Trichonephila clavata. Classification (NCBI taxonomy): domain Eukaryota; kingdom Metazoa; phylum Arthropoda; class Arachnida; order Araneae; family Nephilidae; genus Trichonephila; species Trichonephila clavata. The sequence continues at coordinate 443,613 of BMAO01017705.1, forward strand.
AAAGTAGAAGAGAAGAAATTTTGTGTACTTGAATATTTAGTAAAATGATTATTACTCCAGGACTTCTACAAAAATTCAATTTATCAGACAATGCAAATTGTAGCTCTTGTAATTGCTTAAATGACTTGGACCATATCTTGTTAAGTTGCAGTAGATATACTCATCCTCGAAATCATCTAAAATTTTTCTCAAAATTGATCCTCACTGCAATATTACCTTCAAAGAGGTAATGGAGAAAGCTGTGTCAAATAGATCAACATTTAGATTTTTTGTTCAGAAAATGAAATATTTTGATATCTACTAAATCGTAAATATTTCTTTAGTCTTTTAGGGGATAATAGCCTTTGTTGCTCAATATCCCAAAATAAAATAATAAAAAAATATTTAGTACTAATCAAATAATGTTCTTGAAAAGTTTTATAAAATAATCTGCTCTTTAACCCCTTAAGCATTAATCACGAGTCTGACTCGTGTAAACTTATTTTGACTTTGTAAATCAATCACGAGTCCTACTCTTGTAAACTTATTTTTACTGTGTAAATCAATCAAGAGTCCTACTCGCGTCTAAACTTATTTCTTAAACTTATTTTTAAATAATTATTTCAGGCACATAATTTATAAATAAGTAATCATTTCAAACTTTACAATTTATTCAAACAATTAAAACTACAAGGCATACTCAGCTTTGCTTATGCCTTGTTTTTGTTAATTTATGTGCTAATCATTAATAACAAAATGATTCATGCATTGTGAAAATATTTACATGATAGAAACCTTGTTTTTCTTAAATATCCTTATGTCCTTTACAAAACAAAGTACTCCCCTTAAAAATCCCCCCCCCCTTAATTTGATCTTGGGAACGAAAAAAACCTAACTACTAAATTGTTGCTACAGGTCCATCATGTATTTTTGTAGCATATTTCTTGCACTAATAATGAATTTGCCATCTATTTATAACTTTGTACACATTATTTTTCAAATTGTTTCTTAGCTATTATAAATCTATGGTAATATAACTAACAAAACCTTTATTTCATAAAATAAAAATATGGTGAAAAATTGTTATATTCTAATTTAGATTGAACAAACAAAATAATTATAAACTAATATCAATACTGAAATATATTAGACGAGAGATATTGTTACGAATTTTGTATAAAATAGTGTAAATAGTTTGTATTTGGATGTGCAATGCATTTATATTACTCTATGCTATATTTATTTTTTGTTAAAATTGTAATATTACAAGCAACGCCGTCCCTTACATTATAATGGCGATTCAATGAGAACATGGTAAAATCTTGGCGATAGAGCCAAGTTGGCATAATATTTAGTAACCAATCTGGTGACCATTTTTGGCAAGTTTGGGACCCTCTGGATTCTTCTAGAAATTAGTGGATTTCTCCACTAATTTCACGATTTATGATGTGATTTTTCTCGAAGTATCCGTGAGGGATATAAATAGGCTCTTGCCGAGCTGGGTCAGTCTGGTTTTGACTAGTGATTAGTAAACGTGCCTGGACTTGAAGACTAGCAATTAGCTCGACTGTTCAATAGGAGGAGCAGTGCTTGTGGGTAATCTGTTACATACATGTATGTTAGACACTGATGATTGTGTCTGAGTGCTGTTGAAGGTCAGAAATCCTTCTGATATTTATTCTATGAATTTTGTTGTTGAATCCTGTATATCAAGGATTGATTTTCCACAATAAATTCTCACCGCTCTTAAAGAACTGTCTTGTTGTTTGTGATTGATTTGCATAAAATCCTCAAGCCCCGATCAATGTAACATTATTCAGAATTTTCTTAAAATCTAATTTGTTCAATATTTTAATGTGCATAAAATTTATCAAATTCAATAAAATTCATTAAACTGTCATTTTTAATGAATTTAATTTTTTTAAAAAGTCAATTTATTACAAACTGATAATACTGTTTTAACTATCCATGTCAGTTATGAAGATTCACCATTTTCAAATGTGACTACTGGGTGGCCTTTTCTGTGGGCACAAAAAATATGCGGGCTAGATTTCCTGTCACCCATTCCTGGAGAGATCTTTGATTCCAAAAATCTGTATAAAAAGATTCCTTCAAGCATGGAGAAAACAATAAATGCCATTTGTTCTAGATTAGAATCTCGCAATCAGTTGTATCACCAGATGATTACTCTTGGTGAGTAGCTTTTCACACATATTTGTTGTTTGCTTTGTTTTACATATTAATATTTTTCATTACATTTCTTGATTTCAGTAAAATTTTCAACCTTCTTTTGGTGGATTTTTGGTGAAAATAAAGATTTAATTAGTTTGTATCAAATTTGAAAGTTATTTTATGAGTTGAATAAATCTACCTTCTCATTTTGAATTCTAAGTTATTTCAAAGAAAAGATTGTTAAAATTTTAGTACTAAAATGACATTTAATTTCTTAAAATTTAATTATGAAATAAATTTTATTTGGTATTGTAATGCTGCTTTTTTAAGATGGACTTATTAAAATCTATTGTGAATGAAGCTTTTAAAAAATTAAATCTGGAAAGTATCAGACAAAAAGACTTACATAAGTTCAAATGAATAGTTTATATTATATAAATGATCATTTGAGTTTCATCGATAATGCATTGCCAGAGATTAATTCTTTACTATATACTGATGATCTTGTTTTATGGTCAACTGGTTCTAATATACATAAATTGGAAAGTCTGTTGGCCTTCATAAACTGGTCCTTGGAAATGACTCTAAGGTAAACCCTGATGAGACAAACTTTGAACTTTTCACCCTACGTACAAAAAAGCACAACATAAACGTGGTTTACAATAACAATGCTTTACTTAAAACCGACTGTGCGACTTATCTCGGGATATCCCTAGATTTCAGACTAACTTGTATTAAACATATTGCTAAAGTGGCTGAGAATGTAATAAGTTGACTTAGTCTTTTAACAAGAATTGCCGGTGTTAAGTGGAAATCACCCCGAAGTGTTTTGACTTCCATCATACCTATTATTGATTATGGCTCTGAGCTTCTTGTTACTACTTCTGATGGTGCATTGTCACAATTGGACATTGTTCAAAATAAAGCACTTATATTTATCACTGGTGCAGCCATCTCGACCCTTATCACTGCTATGCAACTGCAAACTCTGAAATTTCATGTCCATGAGAAAGTCATCATTACCCTGCTCTTTCTCTTGGTGAGTGATTATTGAGAAAGTAGCATTTCTGACCTGGCTATATAACCATCCCAAACAGGACTTAAAACTCAATACACTTTCTTGTTCGAGTTCCAGAGACTTGCAAATATTTTTGGTGTTTCTGATAATTGACTTCCCATCTTTAAACCGACTACCTTCTCGGGTCATTGGAGATATGCTTCTGCTAAACTAGATTTGGTTCTGCCAGTTTGTGAGCATAATTCCTCCTGGCTGAGTTAAGGTCTTCAGCCCTGGCCTCTATCATAAAAGATATCCAGGTCAAGATTGGTTACATGTATTTACTGATGGGGGGGGGGGGCTCTACCATGTCTTCCTTTGGTGGGCCTGGAGCTGGTACTTACTCCAACTCATTTAATCTTAAAGAACCTCTTAGTACCTGGTCAGACAATTTTGATGGGGAGATTTTTGTAATATTTATGGCTTTTAGAGATATGAGTGTTACTCCTGACCAATATATTGTCATCTTCATAGATTCTCAAACTGCAATTAGGACCATTTCTGACTACAATCTATATCCATCAAAACTTGAATTCAAATGTAAGCAACTTATAGACTTATTTCTTAGCACTGGAAGAGAGGTTGTTCTTCAATGGGGGGGGGGATCCCTTCCCATTGTAGCATTCATGGAAGTTGACAAGTTGGCCTAAGAAGCTTTGACGCTGCATCCTACCGATTCCTCTTATAAACGCCAAATGACTTATCAGGGGAAAAAATCATCAGAAAAAAATATCCAAGCTTAAAGAGCTGGTTGATGGTAAATCTTTGTCTTGTCTACTCAATAGCCAGAGATGTGCACAACTGTCCATCCACCCTAGGGTTGAGGAAATGGCATGTTTTAGAGTCATTACTGGACATGATTATTTGCAGGCTTATCTGTTTAAAATTGGCCTTGCTGATTCTCTATTCTGACTGCTCTGTAATTCTGTGCCAATGACTGGGGAGCATCTATTTAATTGCCCCTCTCTACTTCATGTTCGCTCTCAAGACAACTGTGGAGTTCTCCCTCCTGCTAGCGTAACTTCTTTTTTGTACTGGACTGCAAGACTCCTTATGTCTAAGAGGGCATTGGCAGGTGTAATTTAAAAAAAAAAATTCATTTGAGAATATTATATTATTTTATTTTATATTCGTAAGAGCCTTGACATTTTAAAGACACTTTTACATACAGAAGTATTGCTGTTTTTAAGATTAAATTTTAAGCTTAAAACTTTTATTTCTGAAATTATATTTAGAAAACATTATTTATAAAATTATGAGATTATTAACCTTTTCACAATGATGTACAGATCAATGGTAAATATTTGAGAAATGGTTGTGTCACATATGCATCCACCCCAAATGTTAATAGCAGCCGGGTGATGCACCAATGAATCATGGTTCATACTGATCTACAGGATGTGTCACATTTGCATTCTCCTTTGTACACATTTAATTAATGCTATTTTTAACAACAAAATGGGGCTACATGTCCACTACATTTAATTTAATCAAACCCTTAAGGTTTTGACCACATGCTTGTGAAGTTCTTTCCAATTCTGGTATTTTGTTTAGATTTGGGAGAGGGAGATACAGTGGGTAAAAAAAGTATTTGCACACCTACATTTTTGTTTGCAATTCATAAAAAAGGAAGCATTAAGAAATAAAAATTTGGTATTGCCAAATCAGAATAAGTTTAATCATCCAAAACAAACAGAAAAATTACAATAATTTAAATAACAATGCTTTTTTGTAACAAAATTAAAATATCTCGTGTCAAAAAAGTATTTGCACACCTGCATGAATACAAAAGAAATAAAATATATAAGCAGATTTCAAATAACTAATATTTAGTATGCATTCCTTTAGCATCTATTACTGCTTGTAATCTTGCTGGCAATGATTTAATTAAATTTTCTGTAACAGTAGGGTCAGTATTCGACCACTCTTCAATAAGGGCTTGTTTAAGGGCAGATTTACTTGAAATCTTCCTTTTTCTTATTTTTAAATCCACAGAATACCACAAATTTTCCAAAGGATTTAAGTCTGGTGATTGTGGTGGAGTAGCAAGTTTTCTGGATACATGATAAAGCAACCACATACTTGTTATACCGGCAGTGTGCTTGGGATCATTGTCTTGCTGAAAATAGTACGAATTACTGATAACCAATTTTATTGCACTTTGTGGCAAGTTATCTCGCAACACATCAATATAGGTTCGAGCTATCATATTCCCATCAATGAAACACAAATTACCAACTCCTTTGCTAGTCATGCACCCCCAAATCATAACAGAACCTCCTCCATGTTTAACTGTAGGTAACACATTTTTGGTTATGAAAAGCAGTACAAGGTTTTCTCCAAACTAATTTCCTGCCATCTGATTTAAAGATATCGAACTTACTCTCGTTGGAGAATATGACATTTTTCCAGAAATCAAATGGCTTATTGATATATTCCTTAGCGAATTCAAGTCTCTTCAGTCTATTTCGTTCAGTTATGAGAGGTTTTTCCTTGGAGATCTCCCATAAATTTGTGCATCATGCAGGACATTTCGAACACTTTGGGCACAGATTTGAACTCCAGATGTTGAAGCGACATCATTGGCTAATGTAATTGCACTAACAAATGGATTTTTCGATGCTTCTCTTATGATTTTTCGCTTAATTCGCTGTGAAAGTTTCTTTAGGCGTCCAGAGCGCAAGTTATTTGATGTAGATCCTCTTTCTTTATGACGTTTTATAACATACCGAACAGTAGAGAAGCAAACATTTACTTTTTTACCTATTTCTCGATAACTTAGGCCATTTTCACGTAGAGAAACAATTTTTCTCGCAACGAAATCGGCAATTCAGATTTCTTAGGTGCCATTACAATTTGAAATCGACAATCAACTGATAAAGTTTCGACAATACCTCCTTTTATAGTCGTCTTACGTATGTTATTTACTGCGGGATGACTGTCAAATAATTAGCAAAAAAACGCAAATTTGCTAAAGTTGATTTGAGTGTGCAAATACTTTTTTGATATAAGATATTTTAATATTGTTGCAAAAAATGTTTTTTATTAATATTATTGTATTTTTTGTAATTAATTTAAACGAATAGGCTTATTTTATTTTTAAAATGCCAATTTTTGTATTTCTTAATGCATTTTCTTATAAATTGTGAACAAAAATGTATGTGTGCAAATACTTTTTGTACCCACTGTATATAAAATAAACAAAACAGGTGATGCACAACTGTAGCTGCATGTGATGTAAAATAGCAGGATATTTCAAACACTTCAAATAAGTTTTTTGTTTTGTCTTTTTTTTCTTTGGGGACATAAACATTTCTCTCTGGTTTTCGGATTTCCTATTTTTTTATTTCTTAATTAGTAAATGAGAATTTTTTGCACTGGTATTAGGATGGCCGAAGCATTCTAGAAGACATTTTCCTATGCTAAATGTGAATGAAAAATGAAAAAGATTCGTAGTTTGCTTTCAAACAGAAAGAAGTAAAAAAAAAAATGCTTTTACTGTTGTGAACTATGCAATGCAAGACCTTGTGTTTATCCTTGCTTTAAAGACTATCTTACACTCTCTCCTTTCTAAATTATTAGAAAGAATTGTTGAATGAATATATGATATATTTTGCGACATCAATATTCGGATCATACCAGTTTAGATATAAAAAATTTTTGTACTAAAGTGTTTTTTCATTCAAGGTATGTCAAAAGTTTTTTTCAGAAAGTCTTCATATGACTACATTATGTGTAGTTAAATTTCATGAATATTTGACGAAATTGGTCTAAATATTTTTATATATGATTACCCCCCCCCCCGCAAAGTTAGGCTTAGCAATATGCAATATCCTGTCTTCTCAGATAATTATGTAGTAGCAGTGCAACCTCCTCGCTAATGGTTGCATTGAACGGCCTACCACCCAATAAGAGGGTTCGAGATTGGTGCTTATGCAGGGTGCTCTAAAATCATAGAACAAACTTTGTGGGGTGGTAGAGCTTTATAAAACAAAAAAATTTTGTATAAAAATATATGGGCGGAAGAGCCGTGTTGAGACACAAACAGAAAAAATAACTCATTAATGGAAACATAAAATGTTCATTTGCAGTATACTTAATGAGTGATCCCATAGAGAAAATGTTAAAACAATGTTAAAAATTGCATCTTCCAACCATCATATATTCTTCACGACCTTTATGACGTGACTGACAATATTGGTCATAGTTGAAGACAGCAAAGTAGTGTGCCAGTGATCTGCTGCACCACCAAAATCAGTATTTATGTTTGAGATTTTGATCATTATGAATGATTTTACTAATAGTGAAAAGGCAGACATGTATCTAATGTATGGTATGGCTAATGGTAGTGTCAGAGCAGCACTATGATTGCATCTGGAATGCTTTCCAATTAAACACATGTTAAACTACAAAATGTTTCTGTGATTACATCGACAACTGTGTTAAAATGCTCTTTTAACACCAGTATTGATGCAAGGGGTAGATTGAGGATCGGCAACAAGCACACCTTGAAGAAGTTATCTTGGACCATGGAGACAAAACACCCAACACAAGTACAAAGGCTGTAGTATGTCATCTGCATGTCAATCAACTAACTGTTTGGAGAGTTTTGTTGTTGGTGGATGCAATTTCTAAAACTTGATGGAATCAGTCCTTAAGTATGTTTCTAATGAACTTTTTATGTTTCCATTAATGTGTTATTTTTTTCTATTTGTGCCTCAACACAGCACTTCTGCCCATACATTCCTGTCCAAAAATTGTTTGTTTTAGTGAACTCTACCTCCTCTAAAAGTTTGTCCCATGATTTTAAAATCACTCTGTCTGACACGCCCTTCACGAAAGAGTTAAGAAGGCAACAACATAAATAAACATTTCAAAAAGAAACAATTAAATTGTTTACATTTTGAGTAACTTTCCTAAGTCTAATTACAATTTAATTATGGGTGTTTTTTTCTTTTGTTAAGATATGTATGTTATTATCTTATAAAAATAGGTGGCATTGTTGGTTAGGCACTGGCTTTGTACGCCCAAGTTTGTGAGTTGAACACCGGCCTTAGTGGACTTTAATGATGCAAAAAATTGACAGCATTCGTATGGTATGAAAATGCCCCATGTTAAACATCCCTAGAGTACCTGTTTGGCTTGAGTGCTCTCAGCAAAATTAAATTCCTAGTACAATTTTCCAATGTCAAGTGCCTCCCTCTGTGGAGGAAACTGGGTGTCAAAATTACATTGCTGCAATTGGTATCCATCGATATGGAGCCACACTAAAGTAATACCAGCTCCTGGGGAATGTACTACGTCTGAAATGGTAATTACAAATCCACAGACCCATTTGAAAGGAAAAAAAATTATAATATATACCAGCATATTTTAATTTTCTTTGTACCCATTATAATACTAAAAATTTATAACTTTTTTTCAAACCTTGTTTGTTAGAAATTGTTATTTTTAAAATTGTACCGCATGTAAATATTTCTAGAGTTTAAACATTTCCTAGTATATTATAAATTAATGTAGATAGAAAGAAAATATTACTTGACACACAGTCACAATAATTTTGTTTTGTCTGCATGCCTTTAAAAAAATAGTATTTTGAATTACTGTTGTGGATAGAAATTCCTATTGCTAAAAATTTAAATATCCTACAATAAACTATTAAGTATTTTTCTACTGATAATATTCATGATGGAAATGTTTTAAAAATTATTTTTTAATTTTGCTATTTTTTTACAATAAAATTCCTCATTAATTTAAAAATATGCATTTGAATTAGTTTTTCTCAAATTAAATCTCCTTTTTCTGACACAACATTGTAATAAAAAAAGGAAAGTAGGGTTTATAAATTATTCTAATAGTGTTGATAAGTTTTTTTTAGACAATTACATTAAGGATTTGAAATTTAGTTGCAAAATTTGTACTGTTAAGTCAGATTTCATTAGAATAGTTTAAAATTTTATTTGATACAAAACCAAAGTTCTACCCCCATGATAAAATGTATAAATTATGTTTTGAGATAATTCAACTCTTATTTTCCCCCTTAATTCATCCTCATAATCCTTAAGAAACTTTTCTAAAGCTGTTCCAGTTTAATGTTAGTTTGGTAGACATTAAATAATTTTTTATTTATTGTGATTTTTTATATTGTGTCTAATATTCTCTTATTTTCCTTTTTATTTGTGTTTCAGAACAAAAAATTAATGTACCCCCAAATTTTGCTGCTCTTTATCCATCAAATGTGTCATCACAGCTTAAAAAATGGTATCCTGTACCTTGGAAAGAAATTCTGGTAAAAAGATAACACTTGTTTTGATTTTAGAATTTCAATAGTATATAAACTTAATGCAATGCTGAAGACATAGAAATATTATATTAAAAAATCCTTCATCGCCTTTTCTATTTATTTTATATTTAAAGTAATTAGTCTGATACTCAAAAAATATTACTTTATCCTTTTTATTTGAAAAATATCAATCTTTATCTTTGCATACATTATCCTATGAGAAAAATATGTTTGGATAAAATGTCAGATTTTTCGACGTACATTTGTTTTCATGTTTTATAAAGCTATATCTTTTTCTTCCTGTTTTTTTTTGTACAATTGCTTTTTTTTTTTGGCTAAGCATTATGTGTCCAAAATTAATTTTTACATTTGTTAAAAAATAACCCTTAATTGAAATTTGCATTTGAAAATCTTTGTTTCTATTAAAAATAGCTGAATTAAGTTTAAGAGGTAAGTTTGTCGTGACTCAAAGCCACCCCTCAGACTACCATCTCCTTGTCTATCTACCAATATGACTGGATGTGTAGGCGAACTTAAATGATCATAAGACATAATTGCAAATCGCTATATTTATTGATTCTTATTAACACAGAAGAGTAGAAACACACAATTCAAATTTAAGAGAAACAAAATAAAGTGGAGTACGAAAAGGGGAATTACTACTAGCGGAATAACATAATCGCAACTGAATCTATGAAAGCTTAAACACGCACAATTACAGCTACACCATCTACGAATATTCACAATATTTTGAATCACTGACCTTATCTTTTATCATCGGCTGTTCCGTCGTGATGATATCTGCCTTGTTGACTGGTTAGGAGAATGGTGAAGGGTCCACGCTCTGTAACATGGATATTTACAAGCTTCAATCTACTTCTCCTTGCTTAGCTCCACACATAACTGCTATCTACGAATGTCAACAACTGCGTGCTGACCTACTGATCTTCAGTTCATTTAACTTCACTCTTCTATCTCTTCACTTTACTTAACTTCTTTATCTCGTGAAACCCGAACTTATATAATATATCTTATTTGCATAAATCATGCTTGGCTCCCGGTGGAGATTGGTTGAAATAAATAAATTATTTTCAAGAAAATAGAGAAGGTTAGTGGAAGACCGTATAGATCCGTCACAATTTTTAGCATGTGTTATTGATAATGGTTGTTTATTCTAGTGAAAACATAGCATGACACCTGTCTGGGTCACGCAGTAATGTTACTAAATTTCTAGTTTGTGATGTTGCAATGTAATATTTTGAACGAGCTATTTTTGTATCTTGTCTTTGGCAGCGAGTTAAAAAATGTTGTTGATAAAAAAATAAAAGGGTGAGTTTGTGCTGTTCTTATGTTTTGCGTTATTTTAGTGTAAATTGGGTTCACAACTGAAATTTGTGCGGGGAAACCCCAGTGCAAATAGTCTCCAAATTAAGGGTTTAGAACATTTTTGAAAATTGAGGATTTCAAAGTGTTTCAAGATTAAGAATCGCAAACTGTCATGAAGCTTGGCGACATTGAAACTGTTTTGAAGATTGTGAACTCCAATTATATCCAACATTTGGTAGTAAGTGAATAATTTTGAATCTCTAGTGAATTGTGTAATAAGTTTTAAATTTGAGAAAGTTTATTTTAAAAGTGGATGAGAAATGATGTTTTTAGGAAGAGCTTTGAAGATATATTTGAAGCGTTTGGTGGAAGAATTAGGAGAAACTGTAACGGAAGAAATGAAAGTTCTTGCTTTAAAAAAGATATTAGCAAGTAAGAAATATGAAGAGGTGTTCGCGAAAGAATTATTGCACAGAATAGTAAGTGAAAGGGAAAATGAAATTAAACACCAAGAAAGAGAAGTTGAAGATAGAAGCCTTGATGGTGAGTAATGGTTTTATCAGAGAGATGGACTCTCAGAATGAAGGAATATAAAAAAATATGTACCAGTTGGATTGTATTCATTCTTTCTTTCTCTTCCTGTCTAGACCACAGATATTAAAAATTTTTGGCGCAGTATAGCCGAAATCGGCTCTTGCACCAATAAACCCCAAAATCACTCACTCACTAGTTGGATTGCAAAAATTAATGCATACTTTTGATTCCAAAGAAAGTGATATTAGTTTTTACCTAATACTGTTTGAAAGGCAAGCACAAATAGTCCATATTAAGGAAGAAGATTGGGTAACGAAACTTGTTGGACTACTGCCGTTAGAAATGGTGAATTTGATCGCCAGGGAACCTGAGGAAAAGGCAAATGGTTATGAGCATATAAAATTCATGTTATTAAAAAGATTTAAATTGAGCCCAGAAGCATTTAAAATAAAATTTAAGATGCGTTGTAAATCGGCTGAGTTCACTTGGCGAGATTTTGGATTTGAGTTGGCGAACTATTTTAATGAGTGGATTTCGGGACTGAAAATCTACGATTTCGACAGTCTGAGACAACTTGTCATTGTGGAACAGATGAAGGAACCGGCAACATTTTATTTATGATTGGGGTAGAATTGTTACAGTTGACGATCTTACTGAGAAGTTAGATGATTATGAAAATGCAAGACAATATAATCAGGCCACTAAAGCTACTTTGTCTCAACCGTGTAGAAATTCTTATTGGGAAAAACCTACATCAGTGTCGTGCAGTAACGTTATTAAATTGCTCGTTTGTGATGTCACGATGGGGGGGGGGGTAATATTTTGAATGAGCTACTTTTGTTTCTTGTCTGTAGCAGCAAGTTAGAAAATTTTGTTGATAGAATTCTCTTGAAATAAAATGGTGAATTTGTGCTGTTCTTATGAGTTTTGTGCTATTTTAGTATAAATTGGGTTCACAACTGACAATACCTATTGAAATTATTTTAATTTGATCAGAGAGAGAATTTTTTTCTATTTATATATATAGTGTTATGAATTTTGTGTAAAGAATATTTAAAATATTGTAAATAATTTATATCTAAATGTGTAATAAATTAACATTACCTTCTATTGTATTTATTTTAAATTAAAATTTTAATATTCGCAAGCAATATCGTTCCTTACATTATAATGGTGATTCAATGGAAACGTGGCAAAATCTCAGTGATATACAAATTCACATCATTTTTGGCGAGTTCACAACTGTATGGATTCTTCTGGTAATTAGTGGAGAAATCTATTAATATCACAATCTATGATGTGAGCGGATCTTTCTTGAAAGATCTATAAGGCCTATAAATGGAGAGTTGCTCTCCAAGACTGAGTTAGTATTGTTTTGACTAGTGATTAGTTGGTATTGATTTAACCATTGAAGAGTCAACCAGCAATTAGTTATTACTTCAGCTATTGAGTAGGATGAGCGATTGCTTGTGAATAATCTTTTACATACTTGTATTTTAGTCACTGATAGTTGTGTCTGAGCCTTCTGAAGGTGTGAAGACCTGGAATTTATTCTGGGAATTTTGCTGTTGAATCCTGTATTCCTAGGATTGTTTTTCAACAATAAATTTCCTTGAGTCTGATTGCATAAAATCCTGATCTATGTATAAATGCATATTAATCTAAAATAATTTTAACTTATGTATTAGTATTATTATTTTGCTATTTTAGATAATCTTATTAATAATTTTTTAAAAATATCTTACGGGAATCTTGTTGAGTTGGCATATATGTTTGCACTGTATGTTTTTTGGCCAAACAGCCTAAGATATTTAACCCAAAATATCATTTTATGAATTGAAGAAAAAATGGAAAAGAATGAATATGAATATATCTTCTAGAAATATCATACCAGTTGTTATACTGAATTTTGATATTCTGAGAGAAAGAGGAGAAAGGTAGGGGAAGCTCATAAAATTAATTTCAATTTAAAATTTATCCATTTTTATATTAATATTTTTTGTTGGTAGAAAAGAATGTATAAGTATTCTTTGCTAAACATTTTTTTTTTTTAAAAAAGCCATAAGATAACTATTATGTTATTTCCACTTTCATAAACATGCATTACTGTTTTCACTATGTTTATTTTCAACACAAATAAAATTTATCACCTTAATTTTTTTTTGTCCTGCAGAATGATCCAAATGCTGAAGAACTGCAAAACCTTGATATCATTAATAAAGATACTCTGATTTATAAAGCAGTACTACAACGAGGATCAGGTATTCGGTGTTTTATATTTCTTGCACAAAATTTTAATTGAAATAGTTTTAAAAATTTAAAATAATTTTTTTTAAAAAAAAACTTTATATATTTTTTAATTATTTAAAAAGATTTTAAATAAAATATTTGTGGAATTTTTTAAAAAATGCCGAAAGAAATATTTTAAATGTTAAATAATTTTAATTTTTGTACATAAATATAATTGTGAATGGGAATGGGAAAAGCATATTGTTTTTGAAACTAAAGTAATTAATGTAAAGTTTCTATGTTTGAATATGCTCTCTCTCTTCGTTTGTTATAAATAGAGCTCATAGAGTTATATGAACACTTCAATTCTGCTTCTGTACTTATACATATTCAATCATAGCAATCCATAATTACTTGCATTAAAGGTGATTTTTCAATATGAGGAGAAAATAGCAATTATACAGATTGTATTAATTATGTTTATTTTTATGCAACTGTTATACTGATTGTCTGTTGCCTGAACTGAATTTTCTCTGAACAATAACATATATAAAGTCTCAATTATTTTGTGGCATTACTGTCATTTTTCTATTATATTTGAAATTCCTAATTAGCTTAGTTTTTTTTTATCATTGTTATGATTTAGAGAAGTTATAGTGGTTTGGAATTTGTCAATGAAATTTGAAATAAGGAAATTAAAACTAAGATGCTGATTATAAGAAATTTGTTTTGGTTCTATACATCATGGAATGCTTAAAAATACGGTTGTACTTAATTTTTTAAAAAACAAGAATAAATACATAAACTTCAGTAAAAAAGAAGAAAACGTCTTTGTGCACATATTAATTTAAAGAGTTCTTCATTGTTGTGATGTGTTAGAATTCATTATTGTTAAGTTTTTCCATTGGTTTTAAAGTAAAAAAAAAAAAAAATAATTTTTTTTTTGTTTTGAAAATGGTTTTTAGATATTGTATTATTTATACATTTTTTCATGAGAAATATGTTGTGTTCAGTCTATTAAAAAGGCATTTGAATTTTGATCAAGATGAAGATGTTATTTGGAATTATTTTCAAAGTATATCAATCATTATTACATACCTTTTCATGTTTTTAAAGTGGAAATTCAATAAAGAGAAATATTGAATAGATAATTTATATATTTAATTTCAAAAAATAATTTTTAAATAATAACATGGAGGTTTCTTACTTATAACTAAGGTGTTTAAATAATTAGCAGAGTAGCATTAAGGAGAAATTTAAATCTATTAAATATAATAGTTCTTTGTGTAAGGATACAATTCTGGAATAACTGAGACTCAAGTTATAGAGTGTTTGCAATTTCTTTTATTGGTTTAATTTTTTTATATAATAAATTTTTAGTTATAACTTTTCTGAATTCTATACTATTATAAAAAATTTGATTCCAAAGCACTATTATTATTTGTATTAAATTCTGTTGATTTTATTATGTGTTTGATTTTTCATTAAATTACTCATTATTTATGTGACAAAAAATAAAATTGTAATATCCATTTTTACCTAAATTTCATGCATTGTGTTTATTTCATATTTGTGTGTATGCTTTTAGCTGTTTTATCTGTTCTGGGGACTATATCTCCTGAATATCCTGTAAAAACACCTGTTTTGGTGCTGCATCTAAGTTGGAAAGGCTCTCATACTACCAGATCCAATTTTGCTCTCAGGGTAAAATTATTTATTCTTTGAATTTGTTGGAACTACTCTTTCTTTCTGTTTGGAAATTTTTTGTAAATAATAAGTTACTGTATTTATTTTAATATAAGCTGCAATTGATTCTGAGCCATACCCCAAATTCTGCACGAGTTTTTGCGAAATTTTTTAAATAATCTGTAAAAGGATTCATTTATACCCGATACTTAAGAAATTAGAAAAATTTAAACAACAATTAATAAGAAGTGAATAATTAATTTATTTTACCAGTATTAAAAACTTTTAAATACATACGTGAGCCTGAAATTGCTCTTACCATCTGTATCATATTCCGAAAATAATTCATCACTCCCACTTGTCATGCTGATTTCGGAACTGGTGCTAATGTCACTATTTTCCCATACGATGTTGTCTTTTGGGCCATCCAATGCATTTGCTATACAACATTATTTTAAAGAATGTATTATAGTCTCATTGGAAATTTTTTTCCCCTTCAAACAAATGTCAATTCTGCAATTTTCAAAGCACTTGCCTTCTTGATTTACTTGAAAGCTTTTAATGGGTGGTTTTCCAGATGCAACCAGTTTTTGAACTCTCTTTTTAAATAGTCCTTAAATGGCTTATTAATGCTTAAATCAAGTGGCTAAAGTTGGCTTGTCATGCTGCTCAGATGTATCATGAAATTACAATTATTTTGTCTTGGTTTCATATTTAGAGAGTTCTTTAAATGCATCCATAAGTATGTTTTTGTAAAGCTCCAGATCTTTTATTCTACATTGCATAATCTTCTATAATTTTGTAGGTTATCTAGCAATTTTTCTGAGCATACACGATTTTGTCTTTGGGAAAATTTTCGTTTTTAGGCTCTAGTTTTTGGTTAAGAAATAATTATGGAGGTAATTTATGGGTGTCTGCTATAATGCACATTACAGTGATGCATTGTCTTTTGTATCCTGTACTCAAGATTTTCACCTTTTAAACTTACAGTATAACTCTGTGGCATACCAAAGTACAGGGAATATCATTCGCGTTTCCAAAGTTTATGAATTCATATGCATACCTTGTTCATAATCTGATGACAAGTTGAAACTGCACAATTTTATCTTAGAAATCTGCGGGAACATTTTAGCAGATTAAAGTTTTCCATTTCAAAGAAAATCCTTCCTTTATCATAAATTTTTCACACTATCTGCTTAATGCTTTAAAATTCTTGATTTTAAATGTAGGAACAATATCTTTTGTCTGGCATTGCAGCATTTATATTGCAACTGGTAATGCTTTGTATTGAACTTCATGTACAAATTGAGCCAAACTATCATCTACTTCAGGATATCTTCCTTTGTTTGGTCCAGTGAAAATCATTTCATCTTGCTTAAGCCATTGACTTATATTTGTTTCACCTGTGTCAAATTTTCTGACAGCTGCTTTGTTTTCATTTTCATCTGCATATAAAATCACCTTCCTTTTTATACTTGCATCATAGTGAACTTGTCTTGATGCCATTACCGATATCTGTTTTGCCTAGGTGATTGAAAGAAAGTGTATAAAAAAGAATTTCGTAAATATGATCACACAGTGAATCTCAAGATAGCCTGAACACTGAAGATAAATTATAGAATGTGATATGTCATTGATGCTAATGACCAAAATAGACGGTTACATTTTTCCTTTTAATAGTGGAAACTCAGTTTTCTCATTCAAGGAAACTTTCTTTGCCTTTGATTCTAAGTCGCATTTGATTTTTAGTAGCATTAACACTGGGAAAATAGTGCTGCTTAGATTCAAGTATAAATACGGTAATAATAGCAATATAGATGTTGATTACCAGCTTGTAGCCCTTACGTTCTGGAACTTTTATCCTGAGATATAAAAAGGGGAAAAAATTAATTTTGCTTTACATACTGCCACATACTTGTGTTTTCAACATTTCATTGTTATTCTTATTTAGTTTGTGCATCTTAGAATAGTAATTATAATTAAATTCTGAAATATGTGGTGTAAATTAAATTTTTATGAATATTTTATTTTTTCTCCCTTACACTGTTTAATAACGGATCTTTTGTATCTATAAATTTTAAAATATTTGTTTTGTGTTTTATCTAGGAACTAGAAGAGGAAATAAATGTTAACTTCATGGAAACTCTGTCTCCAGAATTTAAGGAAAATCTTCTGTTGTGTCAGCTATATCATTTGGCAGTATGCTTTGATGTCTTTCTGGAGACCGAATATTCTGGAGATTCTTTTGAAGGACCCCATGAATTTATGAGAGAAAAAGTAGTTGTTAGATATGCTAGGTAACAAATGTTCTAACTTCTGGGGGAAAAAAACATTTTAAGTATTTAAAACAACATTTTCTTAACTGTGTAATACTTTTTTTTAAAAAAATTTTGGGCATTATTTTAGTGTTCAATTTTATTCACCAAATTGTACTTGAATAACAATTTTTACTTTCTGTTATAGTTTAAATTTCTGTATGTATCTAATTAACTGAAATTGATATAAATTTCGTAAGTTTTTCAAGGTAAAAAAAATTTTTTGTCTACGAAAAAAAAAACACCCCTCTGCATTCATATATTGAATGATTTGCTTTTTCTCCTAATGTTTTTGTTAAGTACAAAATATGGCAATTATTATTAACATAATTCTTACTTCAAAGTAGATTTATTTGTTAATATCACTCAGAATATAAATTACTCACTCTTTCCTAGTCATTCAGCTGATTTTAAAACCTTTATAGTAAATTAGCAGTTAATGTGTCCAGATGCATTTTATTTTGTTTGATCTTTAGCATGAGAAAATAGAAAATTCATAAAAGTAAATATAAGTAGAATTTATATATATATATGTATGTGTGTGTTACAGAGGTCTCCACTGGTATGTTGAATAAGCAGACATTTTATATTTAAGATTTAATGAAAATTAAGCTGATGTTTTACATCAACAGGTTGTTAAACTTGACTAGGCACGCTTTGCTGGGAAAAGTGTGTTCCTTCTCCCACTTAAATCCAGGGTACAATGCGTGGTTCTGGTCTCGCCTGAGAGTATATTACATTTGTCCATCCTGATGTGGTTTGTCCCTGACCAGGCTGGAAAATATGCACAAGTGAAAATTATACAACTATTAACAGTTAAAAAGAAAAGGAGAAAAATGTTTTGAAAAAAAATTTTTAAAGTTCAAATTTTGTTGCGTTGAAAGAAAAAAAATAATGTCATTAGTTCTGGAAAGAAAAGTCTTAGGAATTATCCCATTGTTTCTTCAGATCAGTAGATGTGGATGTCAAATTCGGTGCTTCTTGTTTTTCTGTTTTCTTTACATTGTACCTGTAGTTTGAATGAACTTTCAGGACTTCATATGGGTCAAAATGTTTTGGTTGCAATTTCACACCTACTCCAAACTGGGTTTTCTTGATTGCGATCTTGTCACCTTCTTTGTATTTTCTTGCTTCTTTGCGATGTTTATTATAGTGTAGTCTTCTTTGTTCTTGTAATTTCAGAATATTGGATTTGGCGTCTTCTCTCATTTGTTGTTTATTCTGTAAAAATAATTAGAAATTTTCTTCCTCAAGAATGGCTTTAATTTTGATGTCATCTTTATTTTTCATTTTGATGCCTGTTAAAAGTTCAAATGGTGTATATATTTGTGGCTATGGATATGATGCTGTTCATTATTTGTTGAACTGATGATATGAGTTTATACCATTTATTGGGATCTGCAAGTGAAAGCTTTGTTAGGACTGGTATTAACGATGCATGAATTTTTACTAACTGAGACCATACCCATGTGGTACACCTGTTCTTATTGAAATTATTTCGGTATCTTCATCCTGAAATTCTGTAGAAGTGAATGCTGATCCTTTGTCAGAAATTATTCTTCTGGGATTTCCATAGGTTACTTGTTGTACTTTTAATTTGTCTAAATCATCATTAGCTGAAGTAGATTTTACAGGATAAATCCACAGAAATTTGATGAAAGCATCAATGACAGTAAAAATATATTTGTAATTATTGTTAATACTTGGGAGTTAATCCAAAAAGTCAATATGGTAGGTATCAAGTGGTATATCACCTTTTTGTATGGGATGTAAAAATCCATCTCATTTGTCGAATTTTTTTGGATGAAAAAATGCAAGGACAATAATATTTTCTCGTCTTACACAAATTTGGGGAAAAGAATTGTTGTTTGACTAAATTTTCAGTTTTGTTATGCCAAAATGGCTTTTAGAATATTCAAGGTGTACGATTTGTTTTTTGCATTTCAAGTAGAACTATTAAAAGTTCTTGGTTGTTGACAATTTTGTACAGCACATCATCCTTTAATGTATAATCAGAGACTGAAGATGATTGTAATACTGGATGTAAACTCATCATTAATTTGTTTAACTTTTTTGTGTTGTTTCGTTGATCATGACTGGATGACGATTGAGCGCGTCAATATGTTGCATTTATTTACTAGGCCTGTGAAGTATTTTGTAATCGAAGTCTTATAAGAAGAGAGCCCATCGTGCTATCATAGGTGATAAATCTTTCTTTGACATCGTTTTTTAAAATGCTTCGCAATTTGGGATTATTTGAAATTTTGTGCTGACGAGGTAGTTTCGAAATTTTTTAATGCTGTAACTATCACTAGAACCTCTTGCTCATAGCTGGAGTATTTCTCTTCTTGGGAAGTTTTATGACTCATATAGCGTATTGGATGAAAGTTCTGATTTGAGTCTATTTGTAGAAGTATAGCACCAAACCTTTTGTGCACTGGCATCACAGGATGTTTGTAATGGAACATTTTGCTGATAGAAGTGCAATAGGTTCCTGAGACAAAATTTGTCTCAAAGAGAGAAGAGCTTGTTGTTTGTATTGGACCAAAGGTGAATAGAACTTTGTCCCATAAAAGATCGCTTAAAGGTCATCTGATTGGTGCATAGTTTTTAATAAATTTTCTAAAATATTCTGTTAGTCCTAAAAATTATTAAACATGCTGAGTGTCCTTAGGTGTTTAAAAATTCATGATTGCATTTGTTTTAGTTGTTGAAGGATGAATAGTACCTTCTTCAATAATATGGCCAAAAAAAGTTAATTTCCGCTGAAAAAAATTACACTTTTTAAAGTTAAACTCTAAACCATAAGTAGCAGCAACCTCAAATACTTTTTGAGCTTTGCAATCCCTTCATATTCAGAATTTGCCAGAATTAAAAGGTCGCCCATGTAAAGAACAGTGTTGTCTTTTAAGAGATCTTTAAACACAATTTGAATGTATTTTTAAAATACTAAGGGAGAGTTAGTTACGCAAGCCAAAAGGAACTCTTATTAAATTTGTATTGTCCATTATGTGTGATGAAGCTGGTGTATTTATGACTATTGGGGTCAATTTTGATGGGGAAAAAATTTATTTTTAAGTCCAGATTTGAAAAGAGTGTCACCTTGTGCAGTTTGTCAAAAATGTCTTCGATTAAGGGCAGTGGAAATCTTTGTTTAATTCTTTTAGAATTAAACAAAGAATTTCTTTTAGAACAAGAAAATCAACTCAGAGCCTTGTTGACTTATCTTTTTTCTTGACAAGAACTAAAGGTTCAGCAAAATTAGATGAACTTAGAGAAATAATTCCATCTGACAACCATTGGTCAATTTGATTTTTGACAATAATTTTTTCTGCTTGACTTAATCTTCTAGGACATAAGTGATAGGTGTGTTATCAGAAAGGATAATTTGCATTTGTATCTTTAATTTTATTTGGCTTGTAAGATTGGATAAGCTGCTCAACTTTGTGACGCATATCAGCATTCAAAATATGCGATAAATTTTCAGAATAAATTGGATTTAAATTTTATAAATATCAATCCTCATTTTGAAGAAAAAGCAAAGTTTCGTTTTTATTATTAACTGGTAAAGAATTACACTCACTAATTTTCAATTCAGAAAAGATTTGTTTATGTTCCTCTCATGCTGAAAACCGGTTACGCAATGTGTTTGAGTCTTTGACTGTGACGTCAATTCATATTTCTTATTTTCTCTTTCATCCAGTAGTAATTTCTGTTTTGGGAGTTGAATGGTTCGTTTTTATTCATTTGGTTTTCATCTTTGCTCGCGCTGTTAATGTTTTGAAATTGAGTTGAGTCATTTGGCCGTGAACCTTTGCCAGAATGATTAGGGATAGCTGATGGAGAAAAAGAATCCTTTCTACTTCATTATATATACAGAGTTTTTTATTCTCGACTTATTTTTGCTGACTGATTCTGAAGTGAAATTATTTTGTCTATCGTTTTTATTTTCATGCGAAAGTTCTTTTTCTGTTTTATTTAAATCATCAAAAATATTAGGCGGAACTACTAAATCACAATACAATTTACTGACAGCTGCAGTTACTATTATTGAATTATCTAGAAAATTTGGAAGGGCCAATTTAATTTTTGAAAGTTCAGCCTGATCTTCATTCCAAAAGTACAGATTAATTACCACCTGAAACAAAAGATTTTGTTTCGGATGGTATAAGGGAAGATTTCACACACACAATATTCGCTCCTGAATCGATTAAAATTTTCATGATTTTATCATTAACAAATATTTTCGTGTTGCAATTCATGTAAAGATTCATTAAATGTTTTACCTTTGACTTTATAAACAAGACTGTGATTTGAAGTAGGTCTAGAATTGAAATTAGTTTCATTTCTGTGAGAACCACCACACAAGTTATTTGCTGAAGTGTTTCATGAATAATTTGTGAAATTTTTATCGCGAGAGTAGTAGCGATCAAAGCCTTGAGACGAGTTGCATTTTTGTTTGCTGTCATACGCTAGTTGATGGTATTGTGTACTGTCAGAATACAAATTTCACTTTGATAAAAAATAAACATCGCATTCCCTAGCCAGTTCAGTTGGCTTAAACCAAGTTTTGTTTTGGCATAGCACAATATGTTATTGCATTTCATGATCAAGTGTGGAAAATAATTTGTCAGCTATCATTAATTCACACAAAGTTTTAAAATCATTCTCATTACAAAGTTTGTAATAATATTCAATAGAACTTGTTAATCGTGATGAAAACTGTATGTGCGATTCGTTTGGCAATCATTGAGCCCTACGGAACTTAATTAAGTGTTCATCTGTGGTTGGTTGGAAATCTCGTAAAATAATTTGCTCACTTTTTTCGTTATCTTGGTGTTTGTTTTCGGGGATGTAAAGTAAAATGCTGTTAGCTTTTTTACTGAGAATTTTAATTAAAATCTCTGATTTTAATTCATGTGGAACATTTTTGGTTGTAAACTCACATTCAAGAGAATAAAAAAATAAATTATAATCTTTAGGTTTACTAGGAACTGGCATACTAAGAGTCTTAACAGATTTAATGAAACTTTCTTGGAGGTTAATTGATGATGTTTCGAATGTTGCAGTAGTATTGTTTGAATTATTAGAATTTATAGCAGAGTTATAATATTAGCAAGTTCAATTTCTTTTTCAAGCTGAATTAGTTTTTTGGTCTTTTGCTCAGCTTCTTTTTTTTCTAATTCTGCATCTTTTTTTTCTAGTTCAGGCTCTTTTCGTTCTTTGATGAATAAATTAAGCATATCTTTAATGAATTCAGGTTCATTTTTGAAAGTGTCAGTTTGTTCGATTAGTGCTTTTAAACATCCAAGTGTAGCATTTTCTGGGACAGTAAGACCTAGTTCTTTTGCAGCAGCTATAAGATCTTGTTTCTTAGTATTGCGATACATGGTGAGTAATAAAAGGTTTGATTCTACCTGATTTGAAAATATCGAAGTATACATAGATTGCAGGTAAACTTTGCGTTTAAAAAGCCACTCTTTTGCAATGAGTTCACCAGTGTTCAGTTTTCTTGATGATGATTATACATGAAAAGCAGATGGAGTTTACATTAAATGCAATGAATAGGCTGGAAAATTGTCCATTTTTTACTGGAACATTTTTGCACAATGCCGAAGAGAATGTTTGGTTGAGTGCCAAGCTTTGGTTTGGTCTCAGAGCGGAGGATTGGCTCTTAGTATAAGGTGTCGGAGGACTTCTTTGATTAAGCATTTACCATTGTGTTGGTTGATTTCAATGTGCGCCATTTGTTTTGAGCGACTTTTGATTTGATTACGAGTTCAAAAACCATTAAGGTTGCAAGGCCGGACCAACATGTTACAGAGAGAGGGGTGTCTAGGGGTACTTTGAATAAGCAGACGTTTAATATTTAAGAAGATTTAATGAACATTAAGCTGATGTTTTACATCTACAGGTTAAACCTGACTAGGCTGCATGCTCCTTCTCCCACTTACATCTGGGGTACAGTGAGTGGTGCTGATGTCGTCTGAGCGTATATTACATATATGAAGATTTCATGCTTTCCCCTTTATTTCTAACAGGAATATTGAATTTTGAAATAGGTTTTTCTCGGTTAGGAATTGAATTAATGGAAATAAATTGTAAAGAATTAAGTCTGTGCTGTTTTTTTCCAAAAATTTGAATATAATTTGAACATGTGAATTTAATAAATTCAAATTAACTTTTTATTTAAGTGCAAAAAATAGAAAGACTCCATTCCATTTAACCTTTGCATATCAAGAAGGATGCAATTAAACAGTTTTATTGATCTCTTGTTTTAAAATAGACAAGTAGAGAAAATTAATTTTTGATATTACACCATAAATGAAAGAAAGTGGGAAAAAAGGGCATCTCTGTCCTTTCTGTAATTTTTAAAATTACAGAAAATTAATTTTTCTCTGTTATTCTTAATTTTTCCAGACTTATTAAACTTGTGTACTTAATTTTGATATTTAATATCTTATTTAAAAAGTATTAAATTACACAACACAAGGAATCTTTATTTTAAAAAATACTACTTTTTAATAAAAAAGGGAATTATTATTATGAGTGTGCTAAACTTAGTATATTTTTATACTAAGTTTAGTACGCTAAGTTATACTATACTATAAATATACTCTGTATATTTTTTATTATATAGCAACCTGAATTGTTTTAATATTATTTGTAAAATAAATAGAAGCATATCTTTTTATCCAGTAATGCATCAGACCTTGTTTTGAATTCTGTTATTTTTTTAAACTTAGTGATAAATTTCTCAATTATTATATTAGTTTCATTTATTGTTATGATTCCAGGGGATCCAGTAGAAGCCGCCCTTACAAATGTGTTTCCAATCAGGGTATTTTTACTTATAGATAACTGTATTCATAGTAATATTGTTTTTTATGTAAACTTTTATTCTTTTTGTATCTGTTTCATAAATTTGACTATATCATCCTACTTTTGTATTATCTCCAATAAATCTGGTGCACATTATTTGCTTTTATTATTGCATTTATAAAATAGAATATTTTATTGGAAAAGAAACTAATACAAGCTGAGAGAAAAAAATGTATGTGTTGTAATTTGAGTAATTCTAAACCAAAAGGCAAGTGTACTTTTGAAAACATTCCAAATAACCTAAAAAGCTAAGAAAATTTTACCATCTATTCCAAATATCAGTCTGTATAATTCGCAGTTCTTAAAGGTTTTTTTTTTGCTTTCATACACCTTTTGATTGGTGACAAGGATTGAATGCATTCCTGAGATAAAGTATTCTTAAATGTCTTGCATAGATTAGTGTTGTCTGTACTGTAATTAAGGTTTTTTCCTTCTGAATGATACATATTTAAATATTGGGTTGATTGACTGATAAGAGATATTTCTTAATGGAAAGGGTCAAATGGGAGAATTATCAATCCTTTCACTTTCCATTATCTAAAATTGAATTACTATTTTAAAAAAACATTTATTTGACACCGATTATGGTAAATTATCACAAAAGGGAAGAGTAATTCAGGAATACAATCTATGGAGAAGTATGATAATGAGTTAGAGAAAATCATTAAATTTTTATAAGGTGTGTTCAGAATATTCTTGCTTTTGATTTAAATGTTTCACAAATCATAAAAGAGCCAATGGACTTTAATATTGCTTGTTCCTAGATAAAATATATGAGACACATTGTAACACGATGTTCTGCAGAAAAGGTTAACAATATGGATAAATAATTATATATTTGTTGCCAAAATAACAACAAATAAATTAACAGTTATTTCAGTTCATACAGCCACACATGCTCTAATATTGTATAATATCAGTCTGTATAAAACAAATATATAAAGCTGTTTTATTCCTGAATTGACGCATACATTTCAAACTAGCTGGAGTTACCCGATCTTCGCATGGTCGAATTTTTAAAATAAAACCCATCAGCAGCTTCAAATTGTTTGAATGTAAAAGCTCACATCAGAACATGTGGTGAAAGATACTCCAGAACTTTTTTCTTTCCCTTAAATAAAAGTCCAAAAATTCATTTACTTAAAGTCAAGGCAACATTGATGGCTTTTTGATGCTCATCATTAAAAATGGTAGTAAAAATAAAATTCTTTTTCCATTTGTGTCTTAAATGGCAGCATAGAATGCACCAGAATTAGGGACGGATACATTCTTAATTAGAACCGATGTTTGTAATACAATAAAACCTGTTTTTGAGCGATAGATTGGGATTGTTTAAAAAGAAACTGCACAAAAAAAAAATAACCATACAAAAATTTCATAAATACTTCATATAACTAACAACTTTGTTGACATTTGGCAGAATTTTTTTTTTATGTGGCAGAAAGGGACTGCTGAAAAAAAAAATGCATTAAAAAAAAATATGTCAATTATTTATGAAATTTATGAGAAAGTACTTCAAAAAAAAAATTCCATATGGAGACATTTTAAAAACATTTAATTTCTCATTGCATATGTAGTGAATTCAAAATATTCATGCATAATTCACTGCTACTCACTGTAATCCAAAGCAAGCATCTTCCTGTGATGAATTAGTTCAAAATCGCTTTTGTCACTTAAAGGTACAATTTAAATCGATTTTTTCCTTCTTTGGTACCATAAAGTAAATAACTTTTTGTGATGACGGTCGGTTGGTCAGTTGTTTGTGAACGTCACGATAACCAGATATATATGATCAAAGTTCTTTTTGAAATTTCAAACTAGTAAATTGGTGCCTATTTTAAGAAAATGCTTTTCTAATTTGTTGGAAAGCTGGATCCCTGCATATATTTTATCCACTCACAAAGAAAACAGTTTTTCTTGTCCATCTTCATAATTTATCAAATTATTTATAATGTCACTGTCATTGAAAATTTAGTTTTCAATCAAGTGCGTGCTGCTAGTGTGTTTTAAAAAAACAAATGAATGTACATTGTTGAGAGACTGTTTATAACCAATAAACAGAGGGTCATGTAGCATTTTTATGTACATTGATAGGAAACATTACAGTGGTGGCAAAGCAGTTGAAATCCATATACCGCAGAAAAAAAGGATCGCACTAAAGTAAAATGGGTAAAAAAAAAGACTGGAAAAAAAAACAAGTTCTACTTAATTTCTATGATATTTTTCAAAATAAATATGTAATGTATGTGTTCTGTTTTCTTCTAGAACTAGGACTTTGAATAGATCCTTGGGAATTTTTTTAAATGTTCATCATAGTTGTGTCAAACTTGTGCATGTTTGCTAACTTTTACATCTAAATCATTCTATGCACATTGGATTTAGACAATTTCAACAAAAAGGCTCTTTGAATTTAAAAATAAATTTACTAAAATTTTGCACAAAAAAAGCCAGATTAAGACTCCTGATAAAAATTTGAGTCAAATGGGTGGTTTTGGAAACATTCTGCGGTCAAAAAGTGCTTAGAAATTCGCCAGAACACCGAGACGCAATCGAGCAAAACTATCGGAATCCTGGCCCAATGATAAAAATATAAAGTGCAATAACTTTTGAACTAAATGGAATTTCAAAAAGCGCCTTATATGTTCATCAGCGATGAATTTTAAATAAGCATATTGAATTTCGTGAGAATCGGTGAAAGAGAAAAAAGGTGTCAATTGCATTGAAATCAAAATTGCACCTCAAAAACAACACTCTCCACGAAGTATAGTGTTTCAGACACGATGCAAACTCAAATTTGACTTGCAAATTTTTTTTTTACTGTTTTTAGTTTTAATTGATATGGCCTAAATTTCCCATATAAATACATTACCAAAGTGCAATATCTCGCATTCTATCAATTGTACAGGGGAGCAAAGTTCTGTTTGAATAATACAAGAAATTTAAAAATCAGCCTGTAACAGGCATTCACAGCACGTATACTAATGGAGGGTTCAATTTTATAAAAGGGGTTCTACGATTTTAAATATAAAGTAACTGAAATTTTTTGCAAAATGAAGACCAGATTAAGATTCCGAGTCAAATGGGTCATTTTGGTAATTTTCTCATAGAGAAAAATATTTAATGTGCAATATCTCGCACTTAAATAATCTTAGCTTGATATTGAAGATACAGTTACTCCCAAAATTGAGGGTACACCTACTTTTAAAATAGGAATCAATGTTTAGAATGAAAAAATTATATTAAATGAGGGAAATAATTAAAGCCTTTAAGCATAGATGCGTTTATTAGATCATAATTCATTATTTTGAATGATAAAACAAAATATTTGATAGTTTAAACATTTATAATAACTTATAAAGAAAATTAACATAATAGCCACAAAATTGAGAGTACATGCATCTATTTTCTTGCATAAATCATGCATAATAAAGAGTTAATATTTAGTAGCATAACCTTTTGCTGATATAACAGCTTCCAATCGCCGAGGCATCGATTCCACAAGATGTCTAGTGGTCTCGGGCAGGGCCGGATCTACGTATGGGCTGCAGCCCGGGGCCCCCGGGTTCTAGGGGCCCTGTTCCCCGTTGAAGATAACAAACAGAAAAAGATGTTTACAATCAAAATAGTATTAAAATAATAAACCAGTAAAAAAATACAATTCAAAAATAAAATACCATATAAAATTTATTTTTGTTTTCGAGAGCAAGAAAAATTTACTTTTGTTCTTCCTCCCTACCACCGAATAAGCGGAAATTAATTATTAACAGACAGAGGCTCTATCATAGGACGGTGCCGATGAGCATCAAGCACTTATACAAACGTAGTGGCATTTTTTCCGTAGCCATTTATTTTTGTGCAATTAGGTTTTTGGGCCACAAACCAAATCTTACAAAGGATTGAAAAACCATAACATAACAAAGGCTTTGGGCCCCTTAGAACCTTGGGGCCCCCGCTATGCAGAAGAAGAAACACAACAAGCAAATATTTATGCTGAAAATATGCAAGATCTCGATGACCAGCAGCCTTCTGAAAAAATATGTTGTTCAGACAAAAGACATCAGTAATGCCCCAACCGAAAAGTGTTTACAAAATGCTGGGTTTGAGTTTAAAAAAATATGTTGACGTGGGTTCGTGGCCTAAATTGCTAAGTAATAATTTTATTGATTATATCCTTTCACATGCAATGGGTTATTTTCAAAATAAAATCCAAACAACATAATTCTGTTTCGGTAAGAGAATACAAAGGACAAAAAAGATCATTTTCACGCGCACGAATAATCATTTCATTAAAAATCTAAAAGTGCTTGAAAGATCTTGGCTATGTTATTCGACTAGTATTGGTAATGTTTTTTTGTTTGACCTTCAAACTTTTTTCTAAAACATTCTCAGTACAGAACCGAATTTTCTGATTGGAAACGCTTAACAAGTTGTTTAGAAAATCATGAAAATTTTATTGAACATATAAATTCAGTGCTAATTTGGTTCACACAAAAAGAAAATAAATCTGTTTTACAAGGGGGGGGGCATGACTAAGGAAATTCATTTGGGGACGAGACTTTGTGTATTAGCAGTACTCTTTTAGAACAGTGATCTTTTTCGACTTACGGAACCCCTAGAATTTGAAAGTGCTTTCATGATACAACGAGAAATAGAAAGTGTTTTCGTGAAACCCCCTTCCAAACACATACATCGAAGAATATGTCTCAAAGTTATTTTTTAAGTGGATCAACATGTTACAGGCACTTCATTTCAAAGCAATTAAAACATATTTGCATTTATTATTAAAAATATTCTTATCTAATTTTGTTAATATAATTTACTCAATAATATTAATATATGATTCAAGTGTCACCTATCCATGCATTATGTTTAGTGCTTCCTTTTTTTTCTTACGAACTGTCGAAGTCTAGGTCTGTTGAGAATAAGTGCAATTCCTTTACTTATTCTGAGTTTAATTTGCTTTTATACTTTGTTTTCGTAGTCACTTACATTGAGAAATATATTTAACTTAAACACAATGTTCTGAATGGCATTAAAATGTTTATAGCTGTGTGAGAAATTGCTTGTATTTTGCATGAGAGAGAATTTGAAACCTAAAATTTAGAAGCTGTTCTTGCTTAAATTAAGATTTTAACATCAGCTGTATAACATGTTCATTTTCATTAATTATATGTGTTGTTTTCTACTAATTAAAAAAGGTGCATTTTCCATTAAAAAACTATTTAGTTTTGCAAGAAATTGTGCTGACTAACAAGCATAAAATTATCTCTTGGAACCCGAGATAGTAAACAATAGAATATTCACAATCTAGTAGAAAGTATATATATATATATAAAGTTAAAATGTTTTACTATTCTTTTATTATTTTATAATAAAAGTTTAAAAAGTGTTGCAAAAAAAAATAAAGTTATTATATATGAATAAAATTTTCAGTGTTAATGAATAGGGGAGGGGGGTGATGAGCTTTCGATACTTGTAACTTATAAACTTCATAGAGAACGTGAATCCATTTTGCATACATATTTGTTTCTTTTAGATTTCTTATTGTGATTCGTGTAACCCCTGAGTATGCCTTGTGGAACCCCAGGGTTCCGTGGAACACAGTTTGAAGACTTCTGCCGTAGGATATTCAACCCTTAATGTAATACCGCCGAATGGGCAGTCAATTTGGAGAAAATATAGCAATCGAAATTCATACTATACATTTCATTTTATACAGTTAAGTTTTAATGAGCTCCAGCGATGCAGCGGCATAGATGATAGCGCACCTGCATTTTTTTGCAAATGGTCAGGGCTTGAGTCGCTCGATAGACTTGCTTTTTTCTGCAATTCATTTAATTATTTTTACAATTAAATAATTTTTCTTATCAAATATTTTAAATAATTATAAAATAATTGCAGTAATAAAATATCATAAACAATTTTACATATTATAAAACTATTTTTTATCTAATTATAAAATTATTTTAATATATTTATAAAATATAAGTTAAATATTTATCTAATTATAGTAATTGTTTTAGTTTTTAAAATATAAAATAATTACATAAAATATTTAATAAGCATTTTTAAATAAATTTATTTAATTGTAAGAATAATTAAATGAATTGAAAAAAAAAACAATTCGATCACGCGACTCGAACCCTTACAGATCGCGCGAAATGCAGGTGCACTACCACTTATGCCACAGCATCGCTGGAGCTGAATAAAACTTAATTGTATAAAAGCTAAGTATGAATTTCGAAGGCTATTTTCTCTCTGAACTATTATTGAATATACTATCTTGGAATTTCTATTTGACGCTATTATATTGAGGGTTGAACACCCCTAAAGGAGTACTACTATTACACAAAATTTCGTCCCCAGATGAATTTCTTTAGTCGTGCCCTCCCCGTTGTTAGATAAACAGTTACAGGAGCAACTAAGAAAAGATATACAATATAATATTACTACAACGTCCTAAAACGTGTTATTGCGGTAGTATAGTATTTGGCTACAAGAGGATTAGCATATTCATAAAACAGATAGAACTAAATAAAACATGTTCTGAAAATTTAAATTCAATATCTTAAAAATATTTTGTGTAGGGGTCAGCATCCAGTTTTGTAAACTCCATTTCCAGTTTACTAATTATACTATATTTTTGCTTCTAAATATCATAGAAACAAAAACAGAGTGTTTTTGGAATCTGGAATGTATGAGCTATAAAATAAAAACAAAAAAATTTGAAATTTTTCACCATAACGGCGAATTTTGGGATTCATAATTCATATTGTTTGATTTTTTGGGCACTTACATAAAGGCAAATAATAATTGAAGTATTCTTTTGTTACTTAGGAATAATTTTAGTTTTATTTTCATATTGAACTTTAAAATGGCTTGCATGTCTTGAAAAATGTGTGTCTACAAAATAGATTTTCCTTTTCTTAAATCTTCCTTTTAAATCTTTTTAAGAGACTAATTTATTGTAAATTATGGGAGTAATAAATTTATGGAAAAGTTCTCATAAAGAAATTATTTAAAACAGTTTAAATTTTATTTCAATACATTTATTTTATGATTCTTTTCACTCTCATTTTCGAATATTGCAAGAATCAAAATTTACTGGAAGTAACAGAATGAGCAAAATCGAATGTAATCTATTTCAAGAATATTTTTTAATTATCAGTTTGGGATATCACTTGTAAAAATTACATCTACTTAAATACTAATATTTAATGGATAGTTTGTATCTGTACAAATAAATAAAATTAAAGTGTCTGTTTGTAATTTAAAATTAGCGGCTTTTTACTAAATGCATTTAAAGGTATATACCATACTTATATCACAAAATCAATTTTTAAATTTTTTATTTGACTATTTGTTCCGGCTAATCTCGGGAACTTCTGGTTCGATTTTAAAAATTCTTTCACCTATGGAAAGCTACATTATCAGCGAGTAACATAAGATATATTTTATCTCCATATTCCTACGGGTAAAACATTGACGTTGCTTACTCCCCGCCAAGTTGGCGCAAAATTATGCATTTGATCAATAATGGAAATTTTAATAAAAATTTTCTCACATTTGTAACAAATAACTGAAACAAAGTGTAATTTAGAATCTTTACAAAAAGCAATATTTTAAATGGTTTTTTTATTAAACGTCTAACGTTTATTACGTTACTTTTGTTAAATGTCAAACTTTAAGAAATATCGCCAAGTTGGCTAAGAAGTTCTCTATTCCGACAATCCCAGATATTTTAATGCAAGTTTTCTCCCACTTTTTAAAGAGGGAAACGAAATAAAGTTTTAGCGAATTGCGCGCGCGTGTTATTGAAAATTATCTTCTTACACTATTAAAATCCGAAGGTAAACAAACGTATCTATCTATGTATGTGCGTCTATCTTCTCACGAACCGTACGACGCAGAAAGTCGCGGAAGGTACCAAAAGATCGGGAATTTTCCGGGGAAGCCGTATTGCCCATTTATATTCCGATATTCCAATTAGTTGAAAAGATATTAATTAAAAACCTTAAAACGCCTAATTGTTTTACTCCTGCCGGTTGTTTACTTGGCGGAACTTCCATTCCGTTTCGGCCGAGCGGTAATACGTTTTCCACGATATTAAAATTGTCATCCAATTTTCGGTGTTGAAATTAGACAAAAAAATAATTACAGAATCGGAAAGATCATTTATTTCGCCACGACACGGTATAAATTTTTTTGTAAAATAACGATATTTTCTATTTTTTTCGAATTTCTTAAAATAGTGTTAAAACTGATGCGTTTTTATGAAAATTATTTCTAAATCGTTGGGTATGAATTACTTTTCGTGTTATTAAATCGATATTCTACACTAATTAACTTCAAGCCTTTCTCTTTTAGATACTTTCATTTAAAAAATAAAATTCCCAAATCTTTTTTTTGAAGAATTTTTAAAAAGTAGACTTAATTTTTACTTCACATTGAATAACTTCGTCATTTATGAAGATAATCTGACAAAACCTTTTTTCCGTGTGTACAGTAATATTATCCGTAACATATACGAAGATTGAAAAAATTGCTTCAAAATTACGGATTAAAAAAAAATTGTGATTTTCGTAAACTTATGTTTTTCTGAGAAATAAATTAAAAAGTAGTAATTTGTACATTTTTTATTTCAAAGTACGTTATTTTTGCAAATAGTTGGTGATGTTTGAGAGCATTAACGTAAAAATTATGCCCTTCAAATGAAGGTAATGATTTTTAAAATACGCGATTTTACATTTAGACAAACATTGGCGTCGAAAATTAGCTTTGCGCCAAAGACTTTTGACCTGTTTCGCCTTCGACCGCATCTAACTCAAGGGTTACACTAAAAAAATTCTACCTTAAACAGGGGGAAATCAGTAACTTTGGCGAGTGAAAAAGTTACTTTTTCGTCAATTTTTCTTTATATAATTTTCAAAATTAAATAACTATATATGTCAGATTAAGATGATAAAATGCATTCAATGCATTTCTGAGATTCATTTAAAATATTTATCAGTATCGAAATTTTTGTTCTCT
Organism: Trichonephila clavata; assembly: GCA_019973975.1. Classification (NCBI taxonomy): domain Eukaryota; kingdom Metazoa; phylum Arthropoda; class Arachnida; order Araneae; family Nephilidae; genus Trichonephila; species Trichonephila clavata. The sequence goes on from BMAO01017705.1 coordinate 477,106, forward strand.
TTCATAAAACTTATAGTTTACTTTAAAATAATGCCTAATGTATATTTCTTTTTTTTGACATAATTTCATAATAAAATCGAAGAATTTGCCCATTTCGAAACTTTTTTTTGCATAACTTCCTTAGAAAAAAAAGCTAATGCTCATATATATTATATATTCTTTATTATTAATTGCGTGTTCTTAATATGTCATAAAACAATAAATTTTTAGCGATACATTTCCATTTAATCTTCAATCGAAATCTTTCAATAGTTATGTGAATATCCTGTGGATCCCCTCAATTAAAAATTAATTTCAATTTGAACCTCCCATTCATTATTATTGCCTGTTTTTACCTTCTGCTACGGGCCTGTGTGGCTCAGTTGGATAGCGCGTCGCTTCCGCTAGACCGCAGGGTCTAATTCTTATTTTCTGGGTTCGAATCTAGATAATTCGATTTTGTTCATTTCTGCTTATTTTTCTCACCGTAAATTAATTCTCTCTTCTTCAATGATTGAATTCACTTGCTGCATCCCCACTGATCTGAAATTTACTTCATTTTCAGTGCTGCCATTATTTAAGCAAATGGTATGTCAAAATTAATTGCTAAATGAGCATTTTTAATCAATTTTATTAGAAAATAATTAATAAGTTAGTTTTTTATAATATACTTTTTTTCGTAGATACGTGTTTAAATAATTTAATTTACATAAGAAAATTGAGTTTGGTTGGAATAGGAGTTAGAAATTTTTTCCGTGTTCATGACGTCTCCCCTGCCAAATATCCAAAAAATGTGAAATTTTTTTATTACAATAACTTTTGATCTAATTGAAATTTTAAAAAGCGCTACATGTATTCGTGATCAGCGTCGGATTTTACATAAGAAAATTGAGTTTGGTTTGAATAGGAGTTAGAAATGTTTTCGGTGTTCATGACACCTCAAGAGCCAAATATCCAAAAAATGTGAAATTTTTTTATTGCAATAACTTTTGATCTAATTGAAATTTTGAAAAGCGCTACATGTATTCGTGATCAGCATCGGATTTTACATAAGAAAATTGAGTTTGGTTGGAATAGGAGTTAGAAATTGTTTCCCTGTTCATGACGTCTCAACTGCCATATATCCAAAAAAAGTGAAATTTTTTTATTGCAATAACTTTTGATCCAATTGAAATTTTTAAAAGCGCTACATGTATTCGTGATCAGCGTCGGATTTTACATAAGAAAATTGAGTTTGGTTTGAATAGGAGTTAGAAATGTTTTCGGTGTTCATGACACCTCAAGAGACAAATATCCAAAAAATGTGAAATTTTTTTATTGCAATAACTTTTGATCTAATTGAAATTTTGAAAAGCGCTACATGTATTCGTGATCAGCATCGGATTTTACATAAGAAAATTGAGGTTGGTTTGAATAGGAGTTAGAAATGTTTTCAGTGTTCATGACGTCTCCCCTGCCAAATATCCAAAAAATGTGAAATTTTTTATTGCAATAACTTTTGATCTAATTGAAATGTTGAAAAGCGCTACATGTATTCGTGATCAGCGTCGGATTTTACATAAGAAAATTGAGTTTGGTTGGAATAGGAGTTAGAAATTTTTTCCGTGTTTATGACGTCTCCCCTGCCAGAAATCCAAAAAATGTGAAATTTTTTATTGCAATAACTTTTGATCCAATTAAAATTTTGAAAAGCGCTACATGTATTCGTGATCAAAATTTCAATTAGATCAAAAGTTATTGCAATAAAAAAAATTCACATTTTTTGGATATTTGGCTCTTGAGGTGTCATGAACAGAGAAAAATTTCCATCTCCTATTCAAACCAAACTCAATTTTCTTATGTAAAATCCGACGCTGATCATGAATACATGTAGCGCTTTTCAAAATTTCAATTGGATCAAAAGTTATTGCAATAAAAAAGTTTCACATTTTTTGGATATTTGGCAGGGGAGACGTCATGAACAGGGAAGAAATTTCTAACTCCTATTCCAACCAAATTTAATTTTCTTATGTAAAATCCAACGCTGATCACGAATACATGTAGCGCTTTTCAAAATTTCAATTAGATCAAAAGTTATTACAATAAAAAATTTTCACATTTTTTGGATATTTGGCAGGGGAGACGTCATGAACACGGAAAAAATTTCTAACTCCTATTCCAACCAAACTCAATTTTCTTATGTAAAATCCGACGCTGATCACGAATACATGTAGCTCTTTTCAAAATTTCAATTAGATCAAAAGTTATTGCAATAAAAAGTTTTCACATTTTTTGGATATTTGGCAGAGGAGACGTCATGAACCGGGAAAAATTTCTAACTCCTATTCAAACCAAACTCAATTTTCTTATGTAAAATCCGACGCTGATCACGAATACATGTAGCGCTTTTCAAAATTTCTAAAAGCGCTACATGTATTCGTGATCAGCGTCGGACTTTACATAAGAAAATTGAGTTTGGTTGGAATAGGAGTTAGAAATTTTTCCCTGTTCATGACGTCTCCCCTGCCAAATATCCAAAAATGTGAAATTTTTTTATTGCAATAACTTTTGATCTAATTGAAATTTTGAAAAGCGCTAAATGTATTCGTGATCAGCGTCGGATTTTACATAAGAAAATTGAGTTTGGTTGGAATAGGAGTTAGAAATTTTTTCCCTGTTCATGACGTCTCCCCTGCCAAATATCCAAAAAATGTGAAATTTTTTTATTGCAATAACTTTTGATCTAATTGAAATTTTTAAAAGCGCTACATGTATTCGTGATCAGCGTCGGATTTTACATAAGAAAATTGAGTTTGGTTTGAATAGGAGTTAGAAATGTTTTCGTGTTCATGACACCTCAAGAGCCAAATATCCAAAAAATGTGAAAATTTTTTTATTGCAATAACTTTTGATCTAATTGAAATTTTGAAAAGCGCTACATGTATTCGTGATCAGCGTCGGATTTTACATAAGAAAATTGAGTTTGGTTGGAATAGGAGTTAGAAATTTTTCAGTGTTCATGACGTCTCCCTGCCAAATATCCAAAAAATGTGAAATTTTTTATTGCAATAACTTTTGATCTAATTGAAATTTTGAAAAGCGCTACATGTATTCGTGATCAGCGTCGGATTTTACATAAGAAAATTGAGTTTGGTTGGAATAGGAGTTAGAAATTTTTTCCGTGTTCATGACGTCTCCCCTGCCAAATATCCAAAAAATGTGAAATTTTTTTATTGCAATAACTTTTGATCAATTGAAATTTTGAAAAGCGCTACATGTATTCGTGATCAAAATTTCAATTGGATCAAAAGTTATTGCAATAAAAAATTTCACATTTTTGGATATTTGGTCTTGTCATGAACAGAGAAAAAATTTCAACTCTATTCCAAACAAACTCAATTTTCTAATATAAAATCCGACGCTGATCACGAATATATGTAGCGCTTTTCAAAATTTCAATTGGATCAAAAGTTATTGCAATAAAAAATTTCACATTTTTTGGTTATTTGGCAGGGAGACGTCATGAACAGGGAAAACATTTCTAACTCCTATTCAAACCAAACTCAATTTTCTTATGTAAAATCCGACGCTGATCAGGAATACATGTAGCTCTTTTAGAAATTTTGAAAAGCGCTACATGTATTCGTGATCAGCGTCGGATTTTACATAAGAAAATTGAGTTTGGTTGAATAGGAGTTAGAAATTTTTTCCTGTTCATGACGTCTCCCTGCCAAATATCCAAAAAATGTGAAATTTTTTATTGCAATAACTTTTGATCTAATTGAAATTTTGAAAAGCGCTACATGTATTCGTGATCAGCGTCGGATTTTACATAAGAAAATTGAGTTTGGTTTGAATAGGAGTTAGAAATTTTTTCCTGTTCATGACGTCTCCCCTGCCAAATATCCAAAAAAATGTGAAAATTTTTTATTGCAATAACTTTTGATCTAATTGAAATTTTGAAAAGCGCTACATGTATTCGTGATCAGCGTCGGATTTTACATAAGAAAATTGAGTTTGGTTGGAATAGGAGTTAGAAATTTTTTCCCTGTTCATGACGTCTCCCCTGCCAAATATCCAAAAAATGTGAAAATTTTTTATTGCAATAACTTTTGATCTAATTGAAATTTTGAAAAGCGCTACATGTATTCGTGATCAAAATTCAATTAGATCAAAAGTTATTGCAATAAAAATTTCACATTTTTTGATATTTGCAGGAGTAGTCATGAACAGGAAAAAATTTCTACTCCTATTCAAACCAAACTCAATTTTCTTATGTAAAATCCGACGCTGATCATGAATACATGTAGCGCTTTTCAAAATTCAATTAGATCAAAAGTTATTGCAATAAAAAAGTTTCACATTTTTTGGATATTTGGCAGGGGAGACGTCATGAACAGGGAAAAATTTCTAACTCCTATTCCAACCAAATTCAATTTTCTTATGTAAAATCCGACGCTGATCACGAATACATGTAGCGCTTTTCAAAATTTCAATTAGATCAAAAGTTATTGCAATAAAAAATTTTCACATTTTTTGGATATTTGGCAGGGAGACGTCATGAACAGGGAAAAATTTCTAACTCCTATTCCAACAAACTCAATTTTCTATGTAAAATCCGACGCTGATCACGAATACATGTAGCTCTTTTTCAAAATTTCAATTAGATCAAAAGTTATTGCAATAAAAAGTTTTCACATTTTTTGGATATTTGGCAGGGAGACGTATGAACGGGAAAATTTTCTAACTCCTATTCAAGACGTCTCCAATGACCATAATATTCTTATGTAAAATGCTTGATCAGAATATATGTAGCTAACTTTTATCTAATTGAAATTTTGAAAAGCGCTACATGTATTCGTGATCAGCGTCGGATTTTACATAAGAAAATTGAGTTGGTTGGAATAGGAGTTAGAAATTTTTCCCTGTTCATGACGTCTCCCCTGCCAAATATCCAAAAAATGTGAAATTTTTTATTGCAATAACTTTTGATCTAATTGAAATTTTGAAAAAGCGCTACATGTATTCGTGATCAGCGTCGGATTTTACATAAGAAAATTGAGTTTGGTTGGAATAGGAGTTAGAAATTTTTTCCCTGTTCATGACGTCTCCCCTGCCAAATATCCAAAAAATGTGAAATTTTTTATTGCAATAACTTTTGATCTAATTGAAATTTTGAAAAGCGCTACATGTATTCGTGATCAGCGTCGGATTTTACATAAGAAAATTGAGTTTGGTTGGAATAGGAGTTAGAAAATTTTTCCCTGTTCATGACGATCTCAATGCCAAATATCCAAAAAATGTGAAATTTTTTTATTGCAATAACTTTTGATCTAATTGAAATTTTGAAAAGCGCTACATGTATTCGTGATCAGCGTCGGATTTTACATAAGAAAATTGAGTTGGTTGGAATAGGAGTTAGAAATGTTTTCACGTGTTCATGACGTCTCCCTGCCAAATATCCAAAAAATGTGAAAATTTTTTTATTGCAATAACTTTTGATCTAATTGAAATTTGAAAAGCGCTACATGTATTCGTGATCAGCGTCGGATTTTACATAAGAAAATTGAGTTTGGTTGGAATAGGAGTTTAGAAATTTTTTCCGTGTTCATGACGTCTCCCCTGCCAGATATCCAAAAA